>VXAU01004223.1:190468-215330 GCA_013399695.1 Formicarius rufipectus | reverse complement strand
TGGCCACAGGAACCTCAGCACAGGAAGGATGGATGGCCTTACAGGGCTAAGCGAGCTCCATCTGCCCGGGTTTGGAGTTAGAGTTGTCCTTCTCCTAGGATGGCTGCCAGGTGGCTGACGAGCCCATCCTGCCTGAGTCTACAGAATATGGATTCCAAGGGAAAGCTGGGACATTATGCCACCCTCTCAAGTCTGTCAAGAGACTAGCACAGACCTTTTGGAGACTCTGACACGACATTCCTCTGTGTGGCATTTCAGCCATCCAGAGGTCATTGGTGTTTACTGATAATTCCTTTCTGTTGCTCTCAGTGGTTGTGGTTATATGCTGGCAGCTGGCATGGCAAAAAGCACAGTGGGCTGGCACTGGGCGTTCAGGGTGAGTCACAAGTCACTCCCTCCCATTCACTGTAACATCAGCAGCATCCCTGGGTGTTGGAGTCCTGACTTTCATTGTGTTAAAACAGGGGAGCACAGGACTTCCTGTCTGATGGGTAATGAACGTGATTTATAAGAGAACTCTTCCTTCAGGACAGTGGCAGGTGTAGGTGAAACTTTACAGCAGCCAGGGCAGGTACTGATCTCCCTCTTATCCTGAGGACACAGTTGGAATGCTCATCACTGCACTGAGACCTCCTCAAACAGAGGAATCTGAAGGTAAAAGTATCGTACTGGCAGCACAAGTTTTCTGCGTTGCTGTTGGGAAAAACATCTATTATTTGAAAGTTATATCTGCCTAAACTGCCATAAATATTCATACAAACCTCAGCAACGGTTGAAGAGTATCATATTTGTGTACTGGAAATCACACTGTGTATTCAAACCATCTAGACCAAATGGGGATATAAAAATGACTGCTTTCAAAATTTATCATTATGTTTATGCTAAGAAGAGATTTGAAGTTCCTTAAGTGCTGGATCTTCCTGAGTTTCTTGAAATGAGCTTTTCTTTCTGTCTGCAAAAATAAAATTCATGTTTCCATCATTTATAACTTTTACAACTTTATTCTCCCACCAGTGCAAAAATCGGCTGCCTGGAAAATTCTCCCCATTACTCACAATGTCACTCCACAACGACTCAAATGCCTTGGCTCAAAGGCAGTCCTCACCCTTGTGTGTATTTTTCAGCTCTCCCCTTTCTAATGAGTGTTGTGCTTGTACCTGTCTTGCTGTTAACCCCCTGTTTCTACCCACTGGATGACAAGGGTGGTATAAATTTATTGAACAGCATCAAGAAATGGTAAAAGCCATTGCCAAATGCCTGTCCTGTACTGGCTGTCTTTAGATGGGCTAGGAAATTGTAGAATGTATTTCCTACTCCTGTGGCTGGAGGCACTGGAGGGACAAAAGAGGTCCTTGAGCACTGGAAGCTGTAAAGCCGTGCTGGGTTCTGGACTTGGCAAAGCTTGGGAGTAGAATCCCATCCCATCTGCTGATTGCTCCTTTTCAAAGGCCACAATGCAAATAGCCTGTGTGCACCGAGGGGGCCTGGGGGGCTGTTACCCGAGACTAACCCAGCCTATTTCCCTCCCCAGCTCTCCAATGCCCTGCAGGCTGGGAGGGCTCTGTCATTCCACAGCGAATTCAGAAACATGCGGCTCAGCTTCTCAAGCTGTACGTTCGTGGGGGTCCTGGGAGGGGCCTTTTTCCTCTTGACATCCCTGTACCTCGCAGAGGATCCGAGGGAAGCACAAAGGCCCTGAGGTGTCTCTGTCTGTGTAACTCCCAGACCTGCACGTGGTGGTTTTCGCTTTTGGATACCAGCGACGATGTGGAGTCCCGTTAACCAACTGAGGTCTGCCTGCCGGTGATGGTTTCCATAGCAAAGGTAAAGGCAAAGTACCAGTGAAATCCCAGATAAAACAAATCTCCCACATGGAACAAGAGAGACCACAGGGCTCAGAAGGACCAGATGTTGGTGACACCTGCAAAGTGCTGCAGTCCCTGGAGGAAGTACCATCCTTTACTGCAGACTTCAGAGCACAGCAGGGCTTTGCCTGCTCTGGACGTTCTCAGCCTTGTCGAACCAGTCCTGGCTCTCTGTACCACTTCTCCCTCTTCCCAAAAAAAGTGGAGCTGCCACCTGCTCACCTGAATGAGAGAGTAGCTTGGGAGGCACAATATCTCGTGGAGGTTAGTGAGGGCGGTCTATGAGCTCTCAGAAGGATGAGATTTGCCTGCAGAATTTGGAAAATAGAGGGAGTACAAAGTCACTGTCAGATTCAAGAGTGCAGGGTTGTGATCATTTCCTCTGTAATATGTGATTGGCCTTTCTAATCCTTGAGGCTCTTCTGCATATCCTCAGGCCTTGGGTAAGTATCTTCTCTCATGACTGAACTGAAGCAGCTCTAAAACCACTTAAATATAACTGTCCATTTGAGCTCCTGTCTCTTAATTGAGGAGGATTTGGGATGTGCTATCTGTTGTCTCAATGCCATACCAGATACCAAACAGGACATGATCACTGTGGTCAAATTTCATTCTTTGTCACAATGTAATTTCTAGCAACACCTTAAAGCCAAAGCCTGAGGAAGATCTTGGCAAGTGAATTCTGAAATGTTATGAATCTGCCCTGATTCTCCCAGTAAATCATAAAAACCATAAAGAAAATATTCCTCTAATGACTGTGAATATCTCTATAAATAGCATGATCCAGCAACGGCAAACTTGTTTCCCCTTCTGTCTTCTTCATTTTAAAACATTTGTTCTGAAATCTGACTTACACCCAGGTAGTGAAATGTGACAATTATGGGAAATAATTGAGACACTTTTTGTGAAACTCACTGAGAGTGTAACAATCGTCTTTATAAAAGTTGGTGTTCTGAAAGACTGAGCAACTTTTTCTGGTTGGAAAAGCCAGCCACGGCCATTATACAACTGACCATTTGGAAGCTACTGTGGTACAAGAGAACCCATGTCCAACAAGGAATTTTGGCTATTTGATTTGAATGAAACACCATGTAGTTGTCTAAGAGCTTCAGCCATGGCAGGACTTCAACAGGTCCACAAAACTTTTCTTTTCAGAATTTGACCTGGAAACAGATGAGCTGTTTATCACATTTGTTAAGTCAGCATTAAAGTCTTCATATAAAAAATTAATCAGAAGCTGTATCTGCCCACTGTGGAGGCACAGATTTGAAATATGAAAAAGAGATGCCAAATGCTGACCTGGAATTGGTATGTGGAGTCCGTGACAAACTCCTTCTTACTCCTACTCTCCCTCAAAACCTAGAAATGAGCAGGATCATGCTGACCAGTTCAATTCCAGCTTTTCAACTGCCTCCTTCTTTTCTTTTTAATTTAAGGAGAGAGTAAGTATATTTTTTCCTGAGTTTAAGCAGGACTAACACCCACTCATGCTCTGAGCCTGAGCCTCTTTGCTCTCATTACTTGTGCAGCTGAATTGTCATTTGCAAACTTAGAAACCCAAAAGTCCTTCATGTTATCCCAAAACTTCTATGGTACAAGTTTTCTTCAGTGGTCCTGCTGGTGATTTGCAAACACTATTCCTTCTACAGGTCTCCTCTGAGCTCTGGGCTCTCCCACCCTGCCTGTGAGGGTGCCTGGGACGAGGGAGCACTCACCTCATCTCTTGGAATAGGCAAAAAAATTAGAGAAGAATATCTGTGGGGTCCTGCCAAGTCAGGCTGGCATTTGAGTTGCTGGAATTGGATGTATTCCATTACAGGAGAGTCACTGGATTCATATAAATTCTATAATTGTGCTCATTGCAATCCAATAAATACTTGGAAAGGTTCTTAAAAGATTTTTTGTTTATAAGGGAAAAAAAGGTTGATATGAGAAGACTCTTGAGCCTGATGCTGTGTAGCTGATCAAAACTGAGTGGGTCTCACTTTGTGTAATTTAATGTTTCAGCACAGTTTTCTTATTAGTATGTAAATTACATGCATACCCTGCAGTAACCAGATGTCTGTAATTAGAGACATTAATATAAGTGCTTTCAAATATCATTTTAGGCAGGGCTTTTGTAAGTGCCCAGTTCAGAGTGCTCAGTTTTGGAATGTTACTGGACCCCAGCAGGTCTGACCCTGCCAAGGGAGCTGGAGCAGGGCTTGGGAAACACATCCTCTCTCCCTAAAACCAGGATTCTGTGCAATGGAAAACAGGACCTGTCCAGGACTTGGCACACACTTTGGATCTGAGGTCTGAATTTACCTGCCCAGTAACTCTGGTGGCAATATCCCTCCCTTTTTGAGATCAGGGTATCTGCTGGCTATTAAATGTGCACAAACCCTTGTAAACCCACTGAAAAAAATGCTGCTGCTGTGAGTGCTGCTGGACCTTTGTAGGTGTGGATGGTGTATCCTGAATATTCAGGGTTAAAATGACTGTTGATTTTGGGTTAAGATCATATTTTGATGTTCCCATTAACTAGTACTGTTAGGGTTTGTGTCCCATGGCAGGCAATGTCCTTATTAAGCAGTGATCTCTCAGGGACAAAAGGGCCCTGCAGTGACCTGATCTTGTGGCCTTCCTGATGTGACAATTGTGGTCCAATTCTGACCTGCCCTAGAGGGCTCTGTGGTGTGAGGACTCTGGATCCCCCCAGGCTGACATCTCCCCTCTGGACAGGAGATGGGTCTGGCAGCTGGGCCACTAAAGTGGGAGTGGCCCTTCAAGAGGTGTCATTTCTGTTCCTCTCTCACTCCAGACACAGGTGTAACACATAGAAATAACTGATGCCACCTTTTACCCTAATAAGGAATTTTAATTGCTCAAAGCAGTGTCTTGAGGGGGGTGGGGGGAAAAAGGGTAGCAGAAAACTGGACTCACGTCAAAATGTCTCTAGGCCTTAAATCTGGGTCTTGTTCCTCTGAAAAAGCATATATGGCCAAACAAGCCCTGTGATAACAAACCAGGGCCGGACACATTTTAGTACCAGGCCAGTGAATGTCAGGAATTCTGTACAGGATGCAGGGCAGTTCTGTAGGAATGGGGACTGATGGGGGTGGCACTTACTCTGCTTCCACTCTGCAAACCTGAGCTGAGTATCAATTTGTGGGGAAGAAACTTTGGCCTTTAGGAAAGTAGATACTCTTACCCATCTGAATGGGTTGGGTAGGTGAGAGTTGAAAATAGCAATCTATTCGGGGAAGGTTCAAGCATGAAGGTAGATTAATGAAATGCACTGCTGTAAAACTAACTGCTCCAACCAACTCTACTTCTGTAATTTCTGTAGAAAAGCTGGAATACTCAGTACTCCTCTCTGCGCTCTCTCTCTGTAGCTTGGATGATTTATTTTTTCCACTATCTGGTGTTCAGTGGTATCTACCAAGTGCTGTGTGACACTGGGTGTTCTGCAGGTGTGTGACTAATGAGCAGCTCAAAGCAAACTGGATGTCTGTGCATCAGCTTTCACCCGTGTATCTTTTATTCTGATACCAGAAAATTTATTTTATAGTGGAATGTATTTCTCTTTGCCTCAAGGAACACTGTATGATGCCAGGAAGAATGAGAGGTGTAAAGACTGGTTGTGCAGAAATTTAGGTGAAATTTATGGTTCTCTTTCTGATCACAAGCAGATCCTCATCCTGCAAATGGTTTTATTCTTAGTATTAATGACAAGTGCATGCAGGGCCTCCTGCTGATACCCTGATGTTTCAGACATCACCTGGAAGGGCTCTGAAGGTAGTCTGGGTTTGGCTGAAGCTCCAGACTTGTGCTGGTAAGGACGGCAGGTCCTTGAAGATAAAAATAACAGGAAGACCTACTTTGTCTTTTACTGAGCAATAAGACATCTTTTCTAGGTTCCTTTCCCCACCTTTCTCTTGCCATTTACTGCATCTTCTGTACCAGGAGATTAAGTGAAATCCATTCCCAAGTCAATAGCAGATCATGGGGCATTGCCCACCTGGAATTATTCCCAACTGAACAAAGCAGAGCCAATTTCTGCTGTAATCTTTCCCACATGTTGGCATGTCCCTGTTTGTGTCACACACCAACGGGAGCTGAGCACAATGACTTGTAATTGTCTTTCTAAGCACTGCATTAATTCAAGAAAGAAATTGGATTTTGGGCCTGTTTTGTTTCAAGTCTTAGTACTTCCTAAAATATTCAGACATCATCGAGTGTCCCACACACTTGTGCAGCAGAAAGCAGGCCTTAGAGTGTCCATGGCACCCTCCACCCAAGGCTCAAACCTACAGCATGATGTGCTTTTATTCACTGACCCCTGCAAGGATATTTCACAGCCATTCACATCTGGCATACAGGAACAGGAATATTTTAACTGGCTACTCTGGTGCTGGTGCAGTGTCTGAGGAGACTCGCCCAGCTGCTGCTGTCCCTCTGTTACCTGGGTTTGTAAGGCACCTCTTGAATTCCTCCCTTCCCATGTTTAGTCTGTAGGAGAAACAGATCAATCCTGTAAAACACTGCATATACTTGAGCTTAAAACGTCTAAGCCAATGTTAATATTCCCTCTGAAAAACCTTCTTTGCTTTCTGCTGGAACACGCTTACAAATAGTGACAACAAACCAGGCTTGTCTAGTTCAAATGCTGCATGTTCCAAACATCATTTGGATGTTGTCAGGATTCGGTTCCTGTTTATGCACCTCTTCTCACTAGATAAAAAAGTGCGTTATACTAGGACAGAACTGGCAGAATCACATTTCACTTCGTCTTAATTGCTCTTCTATTTGGACAAAGCCTGAGCCACTAGAGGTCATGAGAGGGACGGACAGGAAGGTCTGAAAGACGGAGGTGCAGTTAGAATTTGCCAGTGAAAGTATTTTCTTCCATGCCTGTATCACCTGGGTGAATTTTTATAGCCTGGTTTTTAGATGTCCCTGGGGAGAGCACAGAATTATTATTGGCATTTGACATCTTTATTCAGTTCTGGCTGTGCTGCAGCCTCACAGTGACACCTTTGACAGGTGCTCTAACTACTCTGCGCCCCAGTGTCCATCTGCCATGTGGGAATTCCTGCTGTACCTCGTGTTTTCTTCATCCCCACAGAGCACCTTGTGGCAGGGATTGCTTTTCCCCGGTCTGTGGAAAGAATGGGCCCCACCATCCACAGGGGCTGACTGAAAGGCAGGTAACTCACCACCTCTTTTATCTCCAAGCATTTCCCTCACATAGAAGAGATATCTGCAGACTAACCCTGCCTGGAGTTGAACTGTGTGCTGAGAGCTGTCTGGCTTTGGTGGAAGATTTACCATAGGCTGTCTTCTAATTTTTTCATATTTTTGCTTTTCATGTGGAGCTTGTTGGCTGTACACAGAGAAGTCTGTCTGCGGTTGTCAGGGGAGCTTCCACAGGACTGGGAAACTTAGTCTTTAGGGAGTGGTTTCCGTAGGGGAGCGGGAAGGTGGAGGTGCTCCTCCACCCGGAGAGGGAGCCGCCTGCCCTGGGAAGGAGCAGGCACGGGACTGTGGCACCTGGGCAGTGGCCTGTCCTACCACTCCCTGCCGAAGGACAGCTTGTAACCTGCACCTTCAGAGGCTGAAAGGAGGCCAAGAGGAAAGGGAAGCAAAGAGTATGAACAGGTCTTGCACTCACCTTTGACAAGGCCGAGATAAGTGTTTGTTCCCACCATTGTCCTTAGAGCCAACGAGGCTCAAATGGAAGTGACTGGTGTTCTTCTTTACCTGGGATGGCCACAACACAATCAGTGGTGTGGCCGTTTATCCCTGGCCGAAGGCAAATATCCAGAGGCCACAAAACAACAGCTTCCCCATGTCTCCCAACTGCAGAGAGAAAGGGAAGGGAAAAAAGAAAAACACACTAGATGAAAAGTGGATTGTAATACTACTGAAGCAGTATGAATTTATGCAAATATATATATACAGAGAAGAAAAAGGAACTTAATATTACTATATGTACAGACACAAACAATAAAGAACAAGTAAACAAGGTCTACTTCCCAGAAAGAAACATGCAGCTCTCCCCGAAGAGATAGCAAGGTCCACAATTGATGCTCTTCACAGCTGGAAAAGGACTGACCCAAAACTTCCATCTATCCCTTCTTATATCTGAGCTGACATAAAATAGGGTGGTATACTTCACTTGGATACAGCAAACCATGTGATCTGTCTCACAGGAACGCCTAAAGTCAAACCACCATAAGTGGGCACAGGATACTGCAGGGAACTAGCTTTGGGAACGCAGGAAATGTGGGAGAGGAGTGGCAGCATTCACCAGGACATGCATTTAAACTGCTGTCACCGCTGGTGTGACAACAGTCCTCACTGTACAAACGCTTTCAAATTGTTTTCAGTACTTTATTTGCCCCGGTGTTTGTTCTGATGGTTTTCAGAAGGCATTTGGGCTGATGCAGGAAAGACTGGCTTGGTTCCAGACTGAGCACAACCATGAGGTCAGCGTGGCAGTGTCACACCCAGAGGAGCATCCCCCGGCTCTGCTGCTCCTGCACCATGGGCAGGGCTCGGGGCCGCCTGGGATTGGCAAACCTGGGTTGAGGGAGCACCACAGGGGAGTTTAAGGTGACCCGTGTGTGCTGAGGATCTGTGACTTCCAGTGCCTCTGCTTACATTATTCTACAAAGAAACAGAATAATTCCTTGTTCCCACAAGGTTGTTTGATTACAATACCCAATGCTGCCTTCCCCCTTCCCTCTGCTTCATGTTAATACGACTGTGACCTGTACCCTGGGGCTGCAGGAAAATACTTCACATATTTTGTCACTGCTCCTGTGCTCTAAATCTCAGCCCTGGACTCTCAGAGGTCGTTGCAGGAGTAGCCCCTTCCAGCTGCCCAGGGAGCACCTGTGAACTGTATTTCATGGGTTGTTGTGCAAGGGGAGGACTCTGGCTGTTGTAGTACCCATGGTAAGCAGACTTTCTAAGTAGTGGTTGCTACTCAGAGGAGCATTAGGCATGTGTGAATGATTGCACCCACAGCTTGGCGTTAGTGCTGCTTATTCTCCATCTGCTCCGAGGAAGATCTAGGAAAGCTGCCAGAAAAATTGACTGGTTAATAATGTTTCTACTGCACCTGCCATCAGCAACGTGTAAAGTGTTTTGCCAGCTCTGCTGCCGCTGGGGAGATCGTCCTGGTTCTTTCTGGTCACGTGCAACCCGACAGGTGTGAGGAGGAGCTGTACACCCGAGCAGCACCTACCCGCTGCAGTCTCGCTCTGTCTCCAGGCTGGCAGCGCGAGCGGAGGGGAGGAACAGAGAAAATTAGCTGGATGCCTCCCGGCAATTTGAAGAATCTGGAAGTGCTCCCAGACTGCTCAGCCAGGTAAAAATGCTGCAATGACAGAAATGTTTGTGCTCTTGGGCCTGTTGTCCCTCCAATGCCCATGGGGCTGGACCCTGCCCCTTCCTCTGCATGTCAGGCTCATGGTACTGCTCCCCTGGGACCTGGAGCAGCTCTCAGGGATCACTTCCTGAAAGGACACTGCTGCCTCCCAAACGCACAGCTGCTGCTGGCTGTATCTGTCTGAGGCCTTCACTGATGGGTAGACACCTTCCCATTGCAGAACACCTGATCTGGAGCTCTTTCCCACTAATAAAGGCCAGAAGGACAAGTCAGGTTGCTGGTAGGTCCTTTCTGAAGGGATCCTCTTTTTCTGCATCTACAAACCTAGATGATGATTCTGGAAGTTGTTCCTTACCCTTGGATTTCCTTCATAAGGAAGTAAACTGCCCCTGGAATCGCTCCACAGCCATTACCTGGGGAGTGGCTGTCATGCCAGTTGCTGGTGGCAGCTTTCCCAGTCACTTCTTGCCAGCTGCTCAGAGTCAGCAGAGCCCAGTAGAGTAACTCACTGCTCACTAAGAATCATATTGGGACTATCTGAGTGACTGAATATTTCTGCATCACTTTAAAGGTGATCACAGACATGGAGTTCCCCTTGGAAGTGCTCATAGAGAAGCTGGAGACTGCACAAGTCTCTCATGCTGACAGTTATAATCTATTGATATTTGGTTGGGCCTTGAAGGGGACACTAAAAATATATTTTTTTAAGTTGCCTGTGGACAAGGAAGCCTTCCATGGGTTTACTTGTGCAGAGCTTTGCATTATTTGGCCTCATTTTTTGGCCATGTTTCCACCAAAGTGTTTTTTCTTATCTCTTCAGGGACATTTTACTTTTGCTGGATGACTATGGAATAGAGGAAGAAAGGAGTGAAGCAGCTTGTCTAGGGACAGCAATGGAATCTATCAGAACTCCATTTATTTATCTGGTCTAATTTTTCCTGATGCTGTGCCAAAGCCACACCTCTCCAGTGAGCTGCCTACATGGAGCAGGGCATTCCTATGGCCTGGAGTCAGCTTGGGCTTTGCTTCCTAGAAAATTAGTTTTTCTCATCCTCTCGGTGATAACTGACAAAAGCAAATCAGCTCTTCCCTGTGAGATCCAAACAATCTGGAGATGAACCCTACCATGTCTGTGTGGGAGGAGGATGTTTCCAAGTGCTTGAGAGGGAAGCTAAAATTTCAGGAGTCAGTTACCCAGCACTGTTGGGTTTCTGGCACAGTTCTGCATGCGCTGGATGTGGAGGGCAGGGCTATTCCCATGGTGATCAGATGTGAAAAAGTTCATTGCAGTCCACTGTGGG
Source organism: Formicarius rufipectus (assembly GCA_013399695.1). Classification (NCBI taxonomy): domain Eukaryota; kingdom Metazoa; phylum Chordata; class Aves; order Passeriformes; family Formicariidae; genus Formicarius; species Formicarius rufipectus. Next base: position 204,783 of record VXAU01004223.1, on the reverse strand, counting down.
AATGGATTAAGAATATAACTGATAATGCCTTGAACTGATGCTTTGATATTGTTTAAAATGTATGTTTACCTTTGCCATGTGTTCCCCCCCGGAAGCCATGTCTTCCCCTTCCCAGAATCCATGTGTTCCTTCCCAGCGATCCTTTGTGTCTTTCCAAGACCCCTCCTCAGGGAACAGAGGGGCGGGGTCCACCTTGCTACCTGAAACCCTTCCCTGCCTCTATGTTCATTCCCTTATCCCTATTGGCCCAAAGCCACAACAATTCTCTTTTCCCCCCTTGGAGGATTTGAACTCCCTCCAAAGGACTATAAAACCCTTGCTTTCTGAATGAAGCTCTCTCTGCTCGCACCCTCTCCAAGCTACGTGGTGTCTGGGTCCTGTCCCTAAGGGCTCGGCGCCCACGTGGTGGGGAGGGCAGGAGGGAGCACCCCTTCCTCTGAGGTACATGGACTGAAAACCTAACCTAGGAGGCTAAACCATACTGTTGCGACCACAACACTACCAACCCCACATCCAGCGAGGCTCATAACATATCCCAACCGGGATAGTCCACCACCCATTCCTTAGGGACTTCAGTCCACCAAAAATCAGGGGAAACCCAGATGCTAAAAATAATTTTATGGAAAAGAAAACCCACAGGATATTCATGTGGTATCCAGGGCCAGCTGCTCTGTGGTGATAAAAGTGCTGTGGCTTGTGTACTGTGAAGGACTTTGCAGTTCAACAGGTTGCAGTTTCTTCAGGGGAAAGATGTGGCAGCTTTTTTCAACAGTAATATTTTCAATGCCTTGGGTTTGCTTTTATAAGCAGAAGCTGAAAATTCAGATTCAAGGGTATCACTGAGCCTATTTTTCAAAGTGGTAGAAAGTGGATGGATCACCAGTAATGATAAAATCAGCTTTCCCAGCCTTTCCCTTCTGGCTGGGGCACAGTCCAAGGCTCCTGCAAACAGAACTAAAGACAGGCACTGTGTTATTTGCTTGTTCCAGCATAAAAGTGTGACCTTATGGTGCAGTTTCAAACTTCCCAGTCTTCTCTGCAGTCCACATATTGTGTAAATGATTTCTCTGAAATGCAGTTGCATTATGCAGAAAATTCCATGTGTGACAACTGCTCTCCTTTCTATCTTGTGCTCAGGACAGGACAGATGGTGAGGAACCAGGAGGACCAGCACGAATAAAGGGGTCTGGTGCTGGAAGGCTTGTCTCTTTCATTAGAATACACCTGCATACAATCTTTGTGGGCTTATTAGGGAGCCAGATATTACTGGGGACTGTCACACAAAGACAAACCTCCGAGATAATGGACTGGAGAGCAAATGCTCATCGATAGCCCTGGATAAAATCTCTAATAGATTTTTCTCATCAAAATATGCTGAAGCAAAAATGATTCTTCCAAGTGTTAATGATATGATAAAGAAGTTGCTGATTCTGCTGGCTGGGGTGATCATAGATTGAATCTATTTAAATTGACTGAAAGGATAAACAAAAGTAGATTTGAGATTCAGATTTTCTGTTTCAAAATTTCAACTGAGCTGGGAAACCAACACACTTGAATATGGAAAAGGTCTGGAATTTGTCAGCCGTTGTATAATTATTACCAGGATCTTACAGGACTCCCCACTCCAGCATTCCAAAAGAACTGGATTACAGCAGCAAAAAGGGTATGAACAGATTTGCCTTTTGAGAACAGAACCATACAGGTGGAGAATAGGGGCACAACCAGGCAGTACTGAAATGAGCTGAGAGCAGAGAGTAACAAGGTACCTAACAATACACGGGATCAATATTTGTACTGATTTACATTCATGGAGAATTTTAAAATGTAATGGAATTGAAATGGGTACAACTGAGCAAGACAAAATGTGGTTACGAGCCCCAGATCCAGAGGGATTTCTGCTGTACCCAGCATGGAGGTGCACTCAGATGGGAAGGATGAGGGCCAGTCAAGGGCAGGACCTGACCTGCCTGATGGGAAAAACACCACTGCAGCTCTAGTAATCAGGAAAGGACAAGGGGGTACTGATGCACTGCACAAAGCAGGAATGCAATATTATCTAGTTTTGCAGGTTCTTAGCTCTGAAACAAGTGCAGTAAAAGTTTATCCATTTCCCAGTCACTTTAGGAAGCCATTTGATGAGGGAAGGAAAGAGATCTCCCATCTATAAATACACTGCAAGAATGAACAACAGGAAGAGAAACATATTTAAACCCAGGGATAGCATTAGTCAAAGAGCAAAAGGGTATGACTGGGCCAGGCATGAACTTTGTCTGGAAGCAAGATAAAAATTTATAACTCTCAGAACAGGGAAGCTTAAAAAGAGTCTCCAAATATGAGCTATATGGGGAAGAAACTTATTTTAGATAATGGGCATAAGGAAGGCCTTTCCAAATCCCTCTTTTATGGAGAGGGTAATGCAGAGACACTTAAAGCAGTTGACAGTAAAAGAACCAAGTACCATCAGGAGATAATTATTTTGTTCTGGGCGGCAGGAAACTGAACTATTTTTTTTTTAGGAGCAGCATTCAGGTGGAGTCTGGTTATCTCCACCAGTGTTTACCAAAGGCCATTCACCTCTATTTCTGTGATAACCAGCCAAATTTCTGGCCAATACATGTGTTGCTGCAATGCTTCCAGACCTGCCTGTGACCCAGTATTGAACATATATACTCTGCCACCACATGTGCCTGCCGTCCCCTCAGCAGAGAACATGTTTCCTGATCCTACAGCCTATCTCTAATTCAATTAGAGGAACTTGTGGTGGCTGTCTGTGCAGCTCATGAATGGCAGGAAAACCTGAGTTGCAGTTGCATTGAACCTCTGTTGCAAGACATGGACCTCATTTGCAAAGGTTTTATTTTTAATTTTCTTTACAGTGATACTGAATTTGTAAAATAAGCCGTAGGATACATCTGTGTGAATATTGCTGCTTGAGTCACTTTAGGAAATGATGCAGGTTGGAGACCTGACAATGTTCTTCCTGCTGGAGTGGGTTTTTCCAGCATACAATCCAGCCCTCTTTCCAGTGAAGCTGAATGCCAGTGAACACTCAGTGGTAAACCGGGATGCAGCAAGACTTGATCTGTCAGAGGTTGCGTGACTTTAACTGCGTTCCAAGTTTTGGTGCTTGGAAGGCAAGTGGGACTTTTGCAGGTGTCCAGGCAGATGTTTCTGAACAGGAGAGGGACAGTTTCCAGCACTACTCGTGCAGATATGATACCTTGTGCCTCGCCCCTCGCCGTGCCCGGCTGTGTGATCGGTCTTGCTGCAGGCGATACTGCAGGGTTACATCCATGTTTGAGCTGCCCCAGCAGCTCAGATGAGCAGTAGCTGTGCTGAAATGCGTCTTAGAAGAGTTAGCTGCTAAAAAAAGCTAGTTGGAAAGAGCAGTCCTGAGACATTTGTTCTATTCTTGAGAATTCAACGCTTGAGCAATGCCCTCTAGCTTTGTTCTGCTTTTGTAATTCTCGGGTTTTTAGCAAAGCTTACAAACCTCGAGCTCTTGCCACCTATCAATTGTGGTCCATTATGTTTTGCAGCAATGAGCACAGACACAGATAAGTGATAAGAACAGCTGGCATTTAGGCTCCTCAGTAGCATCACTTGCCACTGCAGTTAAAGCCTTTTTTCCAGTCTTTGCACTTGCCCAGGAAAAAAAAAAAGAATTAAAAATAAAGGCATTTGAACAAACAGAAATGCTTGCCCCAACATTTTTTCTTATTTTATATGTGTCTGTGTGTGTGTATACATTTGAATTTGGCTATATTTAAAAACAGATTATCAGGGCAGATGAAATCTTTTCTGGCGATTTAATCCTATAGTCTGTATGATTTAGACTTCTGTGCATTAGTGTTTGAACAACACAGATTGTAGAAAAATATCTAAACTACTTAAATCATTTTTGGTGAAGTAGAACTGCTAGAATTGCTGAGGAATTGCTCCAGCTAATTGTCCTTATTACTAATAAATAGTATTTTTGTTTGTTTGTATCCAGCTGGTCAGGGTTTTTTTACAGTTTTTGTCATACACACAACTGTAATGAATTAGTTTTTCCATATACATGCCCAAAACCCTGTGCCAATCCACCCTTGGCCTAAAAATCTGAGCCCATGTGTGCTTCTTGGATCTGCTGTTATCAAACAACCCTCCCAGCACCTCCATCTTTCTCGAAGCTGTTTCCTGAGTGCTCTTCTGTTTATCAACAGCTTTCTTGAGTGGGAGTCAACAAAACTGCACTTGTGGTGTCAGGGGTGGATGTGACACCAGGACAGCTCTTGCTGCCCGTCCCAGTTTCTGGGGTGCTGAGAGCCAGTGTGCCCAAGGCACTGTGCTGAGAATTCCCAAGGTTTGGACTGTCAGCCCAGTCACTTTTACAAAGGCACTGCTTCCCAAAGTAAAATCATTTGGTCTGTAAGACCCTGGTCTGTGTTCTTAGAGATTAAACAGATGATTCCAACTGGCTGAGCACTCCCCATCAGGGCAGCAGTGAGCTCTGCTGCCCCAATTTGCTAACAGCTACAGCATTGGATCAGGGCTGTTTATTGACTTCTCCCTTGTCACTAACAATGTATTAAAGCAAACAGAGCTGAAAGTCCTGAGGGACTCCTTCAGGAGCACACTTAGTAATATATCCCCACTTTCCCTGTGTACATGTTATATAGCCACGTGGAATTCAGTGGATGTGCCATGGTGAGTCTCAGCTGCTGTGGCTCCCTGATCTGCATGTCATGAAATCCCAAGTGTTTCCAGTCCAGTAACATTTCAGTAGGCAAGCAAACTTTTAATCCCATCAAAATAAAAATCGAATTCATTTGGCAACTTCTGCCTTCTAATAAACTCTTATTCATTGGTACTAATTATATGATGCCCCTGTTTTCCTATTAACCACCTCCCATGTCAGCCCTCACACTGTTTCACTCAGGACTCATGCCAGGCTGGCAGACCTGGGTTTGTGTTTCAAACATTGGCGCAACATGAGCATCCTCCCAGGCCCTTGGAAGTCCTCTCTGTGAACAGCCATGTCTCACAATAGCAGACCAGAGCACCCTCATCCAGCTTTTTAACCTCTGAGGTTCTGACTTAAGAGTTTCTCAGAAGCCTCAACCTGCACCCAGCCTGTTGCTGACAGCTCTGCCCCATTAGCTATGAGGAGGCAGGATGCTGCCAACACTGCTCTTATGTTAAAATGGACTGGAAAATTGAAATATTGCGTATAGAATATTCTGCACCCTCTTGTTCTCAATTTGTTTTATTTCTATATTCCAAATTACTGAAATTTTTCCTTCCTATAGTAATAGCATGTTTTTATAGCCTATTTCTCAGGAATTGAGAGGCCTCCTAATTGTTATCATTCTTTAACCCCTCTCTTGACTGATTGGACTCATGATTGTTCCTATTTGTGAAACAGTTCCTGTTAAGACACCAAGCACTATACAGTAGTCAGGTAATTGCTTTCTGGCTGTGTTTGCATGCAAGAAGGATGACCCAGGTGTGCGCACCCCACGTGAATCACAACCAACATTAGTTATGAGATCTGTTCTCCTTCGAGTTGAAAATGAGGCCTGAGTTAAAGCTGACTATGGTACAGGATTGTTTGAACTAAGAAATAGTACTTGCTAATGATGCCCAGAGTTGCAGGGAATTTTGTCACTGCACATGTCCCTTTACATCTCCCTCTTGTATTTTTTTTCTCCTTCTCCTTAGCTGTCCATCCCAACTTTTTAAGCTATCCAGAACTAAGAGATGAACTTAAGTTCAAGCCTACCTACTCCCTACTCCATGCTATTTTACCCAGGCAGTGTATTAAGAACCTCCTTTTTCCTCCTTCCCTTTAAGACATGAATGATCTCAGAACAATTTGGATGTTCTTCTTCAAATTGCTCTTAAATTCCCTGATCCTGGCTATGTTCAAACTGTGATCCCTTCAAAGCATTTCACTAGTACCTGCAACCACTGCTTCCTTGGGTAGAGACATAGCTCAGCTTTCTAATTTTGGAGTAGTGCTTTGGCTTTGAGGAATGACTGCCTTTCTTGTTTTTTAATTTAATGCTCATGGTATAGAATTTGCTGTGATAGACAAAGAGCTCTTTGACCATTGTTCTTGTCTCTTCACAAACTGGGCAGGGTAATCTACCAGTGAAGCAATCCCAGCGTGTTCTGTTCTGTTTGATCAAGTGGATCAGCCACCACCGTGGACTTCAGAGCTTGAAACTGTTGGACTAAGTGTTGAAGCACTAAAAATAACAGCTGGTCCCTTCCATCCTACATATCTTGTTGTCCAGTGCTGTTCCATGGACTTGCAGGCAATCATTCAGTCCCAGGATGTGACTGCCGTTATTCTAGAAGACTGAATTCCCAGTACTCTATTATAAACCAAATGGCTTCAGTGTAAATGCTGAAGAGCCATGAACATTCTTGTGTGTGAAATAAAATAAACCCCTCTTCTTAAGGCACAGATCCACTCTTTGGGTGCTGAAGCTATAGATGTAGTTTTTTCCTAACTACAAATGTTTCAATCCACTTGGAGCCCTGTAAATTCCAGTGACCCTGGATGATATATTAACATAAATCACAAGATGTTAGGAGTCTGGGGTTGTAATTTTGGGGACAGTGGATGCTCAGCCCTAATTACAGATTAGGTTGGTATTAGTCTGGAATTTTCAAAGTTGCTCGAGGAAATTTGGTCTTGAAATGAGTTAAGTCAAAGTCAACTGAGAAAACCACAGGGAGCTGTGCAGCCCCAGCCTGTTCCACTTCGTGTGACCTCATCTTTATCTGTGCTCCTGTGGGCAAAACCAGACAGGGGAACCATTTCTGGTCTTTGCAAGGATCTCCTTCTCATGGCTTGGGCCCTTTTGTGAGATGCCAGGCAGCTGTTTGTGGATTGGAAACTGCGGGCTCTGTCCTTATTGTTTTGGGATTCCTCTGCTCCCACACGGACCTGGCAGTGTCTTCCCAAAATGCCGGGGTAGTGCAAGAATGTTATTTCTGTAGCTCTCTGTTCCACACTGGGTTCTTAAATGCTGGTTAATAAGACCTCAAGAATTCAGCTGTTCTGAGAAGTGGCACACTAAGGGCAAAGATGCATCTTATCCTCTGCAGGATCTCCAGTGGGCAGAGGCAGTTCAGGCAGTTCAGGTCTACATCCTTCATTCAGACAGGGCAAAATGTGCCAAAATTGTGGCATAATACTAATTGTAGTCCCTGCTGGGACCTGAGGTGAGACCACAAACTCCATTTATTTGGAGCATCAAGAGTCCTTGGAGTATAACAAAGGCTTGGACTTCTGGAGATGGATCATTGTATCCAACAATCCTGCACATCAAAGGCCATTCCCTAAGAAATCTCTGAGGACACGCGTGGTTTTGCCTGCTGTACCAACTGCCTCTGGCTTGCAGGAGAACAGGGTTGTTTGGAGGATTTGGGGTTTTCTTCGTGTGGGTTTGTAATTTTAATTTGGTTTTGGTTGGCGTGAGCTATTCTATGCCAGGCAGGCTGGAACACTATAAAAATGTTGTAAGTGAAAAATTCACAAACAAATATTCAGGCACTTACGTAGGATGGGAGGGGAGGGTGAGAGCAGCTGCTTGTATTGTTGCAAAAGCTAAATGTTTGCATGGAAATACAGCTTCTCTTGCATCCAGTTTATCATTTCAAGCACAACAGTCCAAGGATCAGGAAGGAACTAGGCCTTGGGATGCCAGGCTCTGTTCATGAATTTCTCTTTTGATTCACTGCCTCTGCCTCCATTGTGTTTCTGTTGAATTCAAGGATTAAAACACTAGTACACTGTCAACATTTAGTCTAATTTGCCTTCTGAGAGATTTTTAAACTTCTGTGCATTTTAGGGCACTGTTCATATCTTCCTTGCTTAATGAAATTATTCTAGAGGTGACATGGTCAGTGTCCAGAGCTCTGTGAGATGTATCATGTTTGAATGTGGAGGGGAAAGGGTGATGATCAGGGAGTGATTCACATCAGTGAGTGCTGAACACATGAAAAGCTAAATCCAGGGACTGGTTTCCATAGGTACTTTAGGATAGAGAGCCTGTTAGAGTGATTGCTGGAAAACATGGAGATACATGCTAAGAGATCTCTTCCTTTGCTAGTTTGGAAGAGCTGCTTGAAGCTCATCACATCTCCCTGGCCACATCTCTCACAAGAAACCTCTGAGCTGGACAAGCTGGTAAATGCTGCTGTGTAATATCAACTGCCAGTAACAGGTTAATTCAGCTGAGGAGTTTGGGAAGAAAAGGAGGCCAAGAGATAACAGTGGGATGCAATGGGAATGTAGGTGTGTAATTGCAGGGTTTGGATTCTTGTTCCAAAGAGCTGCAATCGGTTTGAAGCCCAGGAATGCACAGGGCTAGGGAGAATGCTGTCATTGTCCTGTGTTTTGCTTTATCACCACTGATGATATGACCTTTCATGAAATTTGGTGAGGTTAAGGCTTACATTTGTATAACCTTAAATCTGGAGTTTGTTCTCCTATAGTTTGGTGTTCTGCATAGCTCTGTTTTTCCTAAGTGCATGTGTGTGTTTCAGTCTCAGTTTTGAATCACATAAAGCAAAACAGAAGAAAAGGACAAAAATAGCTTTGAGTCATAATTATTTACAGTTGAACATGCTAGACTTTTGCAGGCAGTTACTGCTTCTGATAATGGCAGTAACTACACTGGTGTGCACTTTGGCAAAATGTCACTTCAGGGAGATCCAGTCCTTTGCTACGTGTGGTTTAGAGATTATTGTGCCTTTCTGAAGCACAAAAAATGGGTTTCTTTTCTGAGATTTTAATTATCTGAAGAAGAACTCCAGATTTTATTTAAACTGGGTTGGAGATAATTTCCATTATTTCCAAAACAGCAATGTGATGTCATCCTGATGGTCTAGTTCCTCAGGCTGTAGTAACTGCTTGGACTAGGTAAGGTCCAGCCTGGTTAACAGCCAGGGTCATGTTTGAGTCTTGCCTTTCAAGCCCTCCACTCCCCTCTGCAAACAGCCCTCACCACTTGGGAAGAAGGTGGAAGGCTGGTCAAAAGCTTCCTGCAGGCCAGGTCTGGCCCATGGACCAGCTACTGGACTGTGTCATCAAAGTTCATACTGGTGGACTGGCAAATGTGGGTTTGTTTCCTCAGAGATAAGTTACAGCTGTTGTCAGACAGCTCATACTGACCCTCTCTAGAACTCAGGAGGTGAGGAAAAATCAATAAGTGCAGACTAGGATAAACTGAAATAAACATTTCCAAGCTTTTAAGATACTAACAAAATAATGAAAGGAAGAAAATAATCCCTGAAGGGATAAGCTCTGTCGAGGGCAGTGTAAGGGAGCAGGACCACCACCAAGTGAGTCTGTTCTTTCCTCACTGAATATGCAGCCAGATGCCTGCAAGTTCCCTCAGCAGAGTGTGGTTAAGGACCTGCCCTGGTCACCCATGCAGTGTATTGTGTTTGTGGCCATTGGGACCAGACAGTGATGGAGTCTGGGCTGAGGGGCTTTCAGACACATGCCCAAGGCTGTGTCACTTCTCTGCAGGAAGGCTGCTAATTCTCTTTAACCCTACTAATGCCTGTTAGCTGGAACCTGCCAGAACTGGCCAGGGCTCCTTCTGCAGCGGGTATGACATGTAAAACCCGGAAGAAGAAGGATGAAGTAGCTAAGTTCAGACTTGGTTTTCAATGTATCCACACAGCTCCTGGTATTGATCCCAGTGTGAGGGAGCTCCTGGGAAGGGGCTGCCCATATTCATCACCAGTGCTATGGGACCACTCCCATTTTGCAGTCAACATTTTAAGACTGGGTTGGTGTAATGTGCTTTCTTAGGGGCTCTGCTCAGATCAATCTTGTGACTGAAGTGGGTGCAGAAAATGTTGTGTGCTTGGTAAGCAGAGCAAGAAATTGTATCTTCAAGTTTGGGACTTTAACCCACCTAGCCTGACCCCATTTATCATCAAATCACACCCCATTCTCTGCAGGGAGTGCAATACCTCATGTTGAATTCAATACTGCACTTTCTAGAAAGGCAATCAACCTGGATTGAAGGACATAAAGGGATAGAGAATAGACTCCTTCTTTAGCATTTTGTTCCAGAGGATAATCACTCTGTAACAAATGTGAACCAGATGATTCATTAGGATTTTTCTAACTCCAACTCTCAGCCATTGTTCTGGTTCTTGCTATGCCTTTCCCCTCTTGATTAGAGCTCTTAAAACTCCCCATATTAGAACTTGCACACTGTAATCAAATTACCTCTCAACAACCTGTAACAGGCAAACCCAGCAATGTCTCTGAGCTAGAATCTGCACTGTTCCTCATAAGATGTGGTAACCAGTGATTTTAGCTGTTCAGTCATGTGATTCATCCTGCCACTAAAGACAATCCTATCATGTTTTTTCCAGTTCCCTCTGCTTTTCCTTGGTATAAATCTCATGGCATGGATGCACTGGCATCTCCTGTGTTTGTCTGGGAGTTTTCCCTGTACAGTTGAAGGTGTTGGGATTGGCTGCAAGACCCTGTGTGTCCATGTAATTCACTGCCCTCCAATGCCTCTGTGCTGCATCTGGAGGTGCCTCTGAGCTGAAACTCCTCTCACTGTCAGAAATAAAAGGATGCTCTTGCAAGCTCCTTCATCTTGGTCCTGCATTGCTCCATGTTCGACGACCATCAGAAGCCTGCCCAAACTTTGAAGCATAAACATGACCTTTAATAATAAGTTGGTGTTTGGCATGGTTTTTTTTTATCTTGGGGATCTGCTGGACTTGGAGAAGTCACTCCCCAGCCTTCTTAGGCAGTTATTTTAACGTGCAGTAAAGCACCTTGGCTTCAGTGGCAGCTGTGTTTCTGTGCTTGGTACTGGTTAAATGAAAAGAAATTAAACTTCAGTTCCTTAAGAAAACTCTGCTTTGATTACTGCTTTCAGGAGAACCACTTGATGAATAAGGCCTTTAATTTTGCCTTACCTTTGAATCTCATTAACATCTTCTGAGCATTGGTTTCTGTGTGCAGAGCACAGAGGTAGCTCAAGCAGTGAAGAAAACAGAGTAGAATCGACAGCGGAGCAGACCATATGTGTCTGAGGGCTCCTGGACACTTTGGCTGGTCTCTGTGGAACTCCTTGAACCTGCAGTTCAGCACTGTTTAATGCCTGATATGTCTGGGTTAAAGAACCCATGAGTTTTGCCCCCACTGCTGGGCAAGTTGGGTGGTCCTTGTGAAGCCATTTCACTCCTTTTTTCCATTCCTTTTTTAAAAAATTTCCCCTCCTTTTCTTTTTTTTAATTCTACAGTTTTTCTTTTGGGTTTTTGTTTTGGTTTCATTTTTTGTTTCCTTTTGGGCTATATCGTACTCTGTCACTGGACCAAATTAAGGACACCACTAGAATTCTGAGATTAGTGGGGATGTGAATAAGCCGTTTTGCCAGTATAACCTCTTCTATATAGTCAGTCACATCTGAACTGCAGATGCCGCTGGGGAATAAAATATTATTCCCTGGACTTCGCCAGGTCAACCTGAACATTATCATTAATCCAGATGTATTGTTTCTGTAACGTCCACGAACCCTGGAGCATCTGTGCAGCCCCATTCTCCACACTAAAATGTCACCACTCTTTGGGAGTGTCACCAGGAAGGGTGTTTGCTCCTTTCCTCAGCAGCATTGCTCAAACAGTCCTGAATTGCTCCTGGCTCAACAAACAGTGCCCTTTCCCCCCCCAGACAGCATCCTGGGGGCTCCCTCGGTGGTATCTCTCCGGATTTCTGGCACAGTCAGTCCCCGGTGTCAGCAGGGGCAGGGTGTGACTCAGCCAGGTATGCTGAGCAGACACACACACAGGCTGTGCTGCGGGAGCTCCGTGTTCTACAGAGCAAGGCGATGGGGGTTTGTTTAAATGTGTATCCCAGAGACAAAGACTTTAATCATGACATATTTTCTTAGGTAAGATCAACAAACTGAGAGAAATCCGAAATCCTAACATGCTGTTCTTGGGCAAGAGTGCCTCGGCTCTCCAGAAATAATTTTATTTCTCTGTTTTTAGTTACCTTTTGTAGTTTTATGACAGGTACGACAGGCTGGAGCCACTCTGGTTGCGAACACTTTTATCTCTTTGAAGACTGCTCCTTTTAAAATGAAATGTCTCTTGGCCGTTCTTGGCTCAAAGGTGGAACTTTACAGGGAGCGGGATGGAACTGTTTGCAGTGGGGGGGACTCTGGAGCAATTTTCCTTCCTTTGAAGGAGCATGTTGTTCCTGAAGCTACTTCTGTGCCATAGGAAAGTCATCTGGGGCCCAGCAGGGAGCTGCAAGGTCGGTGGCACATTCCAGGGAGCCCTTGACCTGTCTCAGGTTGTCCCTTCCCTGACAGCCCCAGGGACTGGAGACACCTCTGAGCACTTGGTGTAGGCAAGGAGAGATTTTGGGCAGATTCCTTCCTAAAGCCAGATCTGAGGGTGGACCTGCATGGCCCGCGTGGAGTTCACTGTTGGGCACAAGTTGATGGTGCTGGAGACATTGGTTTTGTTTGTTGTTTGTTCCAGGTAACTACACAGTCCTGCCCATCGGTGTGTTTGAAGCCTGCTGTGCAGCAATGTAAGAATAATAAAGATAAAGGGAATTAATCACTTGGTCCCACCACACCGGGGATGCCGGGCAGGTAAAGACCTGGTTGAGGTGAGCTGAGGGGGCACCAGTGACCCCCTCAGAGCCAGGCTGAGGGACCCCTGTAAGGGCTGGTGTGAAGTGGGCTGAAGGACCCCATAAGGACTGCTGTGAGGTGGGCTAAGAGATCCCTGTAAGGGCCAGTCAGAGGTGGGCTGAGGGACCTCCATAAGGGCTGGTGTGAGGTAGGCTGAGGGACCTCGTAAGGGCTGGTGTGAGGTGAGATGAGGGACCGCATAAGGGGCTGGTGTGAGGTGGGCTGAGAGACCTTGTGAGGGGCAGTCTGAGGGTGACCATGCTGGGCTGAGGGACCACCTTCTTGTCTGGTCTGAGGTGGGCTGAGATATTCCTGTAAGGGCCAGGCTGAGGGCAGCTGGGGTGGGCTGAGAGACCCTGTAAGGGCTAGTCTGAGGTGGGCTGAGGGGCCCCTGTAAGGGCTGATCTGAGATGGGCTGAGGGACCCGTGTAAGGGGCAGTCTCAGGGGGCTGCAGCGGGCTGAGGGATCCCTTCAAGGGTGGGCTGAGGGGCGCCCTCACAGCAGCTGGGGCGTGCTGAGGGGACACCTTCAGGACCACCCCAGGGAGGGCTGAGGGTGCCCCTGTAAGGACTGGTCTGAGCACGTCTGAAGGGCCACCCTGAGGCAGGTGATGGATCCCCACTCAGGGCTGCTGCAGGGCCTGAAGGGGCTCTTAGGGCCAGTCTGTTGGGCTGGCTGAAGAGACCCCCTTAGGACTGGTTTGTGGGTGGCTGACGGGGAATGAGGAGACCCCCATAGCCTGGTCTGTGGGCAACTGAGGAGATCCCCTTAGGGCCAGTGTGTGGGGCGGACTGAGGAGATCCCCTTAAGGCCGGTCTGTGGGGCAGACTGAGGAGATCCCCTTAGGGCCGGTGTGTGGGCGGCAGCGGCGGGCGGAGTGCCCCCTTAGGGCCGGTGTGGGCAGCTGAGGGGTGGACAGACGAGACCCCCTTAGGGTCGGTCTGTGGGTGACTGAGGAGACCTCCTTAGGGCCAGTCTGCGGGCGTCTGAGGGGGAATGAGGAGACCCTCTTAGCCTGGTCTGTGGGCAACTGAGGAGATCCCCTTAGGGCCGGTCTGTGGGGTGGATTGAGGAGACTCCCTTAGCGCCGGTCTGTGGGGTGGACAGAGGAGACCCCCTTAAGGATGGTCTGTGGGCGACTGAGGGTGAATGAGGAAACCCCCTTAGGGCCAGTCTGTGGGCAGCAGCGAGCAGAGACCCCCTTAGGGCCGGTCTGTGGGCAACTGAGGAGATCCCCTTAGGGCCAGTGTGTGCGGCGGACTGAGGAGATCCCCTTAAGGCCGGTCTGTGGGGCAGACTGAGGAGATCCCCTTAGGGCCGGTGTGTGGGCGGCAGCGGCGGGCGGAGCGCCCCCTTAAGGCCGGTGTGGGCAGCTGAGGGGTGGACAGACGAGACCCCCTTAGGGCCGGTCTGTGGGTGACTGAGGAGACCTCCTTAGGGCCAGTCTGTGGGCGTCTGAAGGGGAACGAGGTGACCCCCTTAGGGCCGGTCTGTGGGCGGCAGCGGCGGACGGGGACCCCTTTAGGGTTGGTCTGCAGAGACGACCTCAGCGCCAGCCCACTTGGCCGCCCGGGGCCGCTCTACGGGGTGGCCGTAGCGGACCCCTCGGGGCGGGCGGGCCGGGGCG
>VXAU01004223.1:170019-189896 GCA_013399695.1 Formicarius rufipectus | reverse complement strand
GGACTGGCTCGTGGCGGCCGCGGGGAATGCGGGTCTGAGGGCTCCGGCAGACCCGTCTCTCCGTCCGTCTGTCCATCAGTCACCCCGCCCGGGCTCTGTACACCGAGATCTCCTCCCGCAGCCCATGATGTGCCTGGAAAGCGACGGCTCCTCCGGCAGCAGCCCGGGCTGCGGCGGGCGGCTGCGGAGCGGCGACGAGGAGGAGGAGGAGGAAGGCGAGCGGGGCTGCTGCGGCCGGAGCACTGAGGGCGAGGTGCAGACCCTGTCGGGCAGGATGAACCCGCCGGCGGGCGGCAAGCACCCCGAGCGCCCTACCGCCCTGCGCAAGGCGCCGAGCCTCGGCCGGGCCCGGGTGGCGGCCGCCGGCATCCTCAGCGTCGGCAACGTGCTCAACTACCTGGACCGGTACACGGTGGCAGGTGAGCGCCTTCCCCGCACTGCCCCTGCCCAGAGCTGTCCCGGGGCGGGGGGCAGCGGGCACGCCGGGAGGGATGCGCCGCCGCCACTGCCCATTGTGCGGCCCCTCTGGTATTGTTCTCTAGTTTGTGTGAATTTTGTCGAAAATAAGAGCGGCGTTCTTTGTTTGTGCGGTCTCGATGGCGGAGCCGGTGGGGTTCGGGAGGGACCGGCGGCGGGCAGAGGATGCTCGGGAGGTTTGGGGGGCGGTGGCAGACGCGGTATCGATCCCGGCACAGGGTGACAGGTGCGTCTGCGGCGACACGGGCTGTGCGAGACGGGCGTGCGAGCGTGTCCGTGGGGGGAAGTCGCAGCGAGGCAAATCCCCCTTCGCTTTGTGTCTGCGGAGCGCCTGGAACAGCCGGCTGTCCTTCAGCCCTGTGCCAAGGAGGGTCCCTTCTCTGCAGAACTCCCGAGCAGGTGACAGCAGAGCTGGGAGGAGCGGCCAGGCAACTGCAGTGCACTTTGCAAAGCTCGGTTTTCGGGAGGTAAACACTTTGAAATCATGCGCTGAGGGATGTGTGACCAGCTGTTCTGCGTGGTGCACTGTGTGCCGCCGTGGGTACTACTACAGTGTAGCTCAGCTCCGAAATAAATGTGCGTTGGGATGTTTACTGTGCCATCCCCAGAGACGACTCCTCGTTTATTCTTGCCAGGCAATAACAACAGGGAAGGAGATCGTCACAGAACTTTTTCTAATTAGAAACGAAGTAGGCTTGCTGGTAATCAACTGTCTCATGTAATTAGAGTATAATGCATATTCTGTGTTTGGCAATACTGATAATTTTATCTTCAAGCTTATAAAGGGATTTGTACGTGTATAAATTTTGCTCTATGCATACATATGTTTTAATAACTAGGACTCGATGTGGTGTTAAGCAAATCAGATATTTGTTTATACTGCATTAAAATAATATATGTTTGTAGGGCAGTGATACAGTGCAAGGGACTTAAGTGTTGTCAGAATGAATTGGCCAGGTTGTATTTATTTTGTCTGGAGTAGGGAGATGGGGAGAATAAGAAGGAAAATTTAGCTGGCCCTGTTGTGGCTTTTTTATTATTATTTGCAGACAGGGCTTGGTCCTTCAGGAAATGTAAAGACCAGTATAGGGAGGTATTGAGTGCTCCACTGGTAGTCAGTCTGCTACAGGAGGAAGCTTGAAGATACAAGGTTAACCTGTTATTATTGAAGGAAATTGTAGTTTGCTCCCTTGCCCTCAGATAGGAACCTCTCTAGTAGAGAGCTTTTCTACAAAGCATCATTTTCGTTTAATGCATGGAAAGTGTTCTTTTTGGAAGGCTACTTCTCTCTTGTGCATGCTTTAAAATAATCCTAAATCACTATCTGGTTCACCTATTTGCTGTAGTACTTTCAGCAAGACCTTTGTACATCTGATTTTTTTGCCTGCAAGAACTGAAAGCAGCATCTTTTCTGGGAAGGCTGGAAAGTGCCTGACAGAAAGCAGAAGATAAAAATGCCTGCCTACTGCAATGTGGCATTGCCACTCCCAGTGCTATAATTGCCAGTATTTGCGGGGTAACTCTAGTTTTACACTGCTCAATAACTGCCCTGTGGAACTTACCTGTCAGCATTCAGCCTGATAGCAAAGCTTTAAGATCTCAGACATCAGACTTGCCTTGGGGACAGAATCAAACTTTGCATGGGCTTTTTGTCTTCTGTCAATTGGTATTTACTTTTCAAACCTGTATTTTATAAAGTGCTAATCCAAAACATGGAGTAATTTAAATCCAGTCTAATAGAAGTGTTGTGGCAATAGAAATCACATATTTTGAGCTCAAAACTGACCTGATTATAAAGTCTTCTCTGAAAGCAATCTTTGCTTTTGTATTTTGAGTCTTAGCGCATACCACATGCTTATGTGATGTGCACTTGCAGATGAATCAAGCTGGCACTTTGAATATTCAGCTCATGTCTCAAGACAGGTAATAATTAGTGAATACAACTCTCCAGACCTTCAAAGAACATTTCAAATATGAATTGTTGCAGCAACGTAATAAGGGATTTTAACACCAGCTACATTATGGCAGGGGAAGTAGCATCAGAAGTTATGATTTACCTAAGGCTAGTCAACTGTTGTTAGAACTATAATTAATTTCTGGTTCCAGCTCTGTTTGAAACAAGTGTTAGAAGAGCAGCAGTACCAATGGAAACTGGTTCCTGAGGATTTTTGTCTCTAAGGTGATCCTTCCTGTGGGTTCCCTGATGTAAAATGCGTTGACCTTTATCATTAACCTTTCTTGTCTTATAAGAGTCTTGCCTCTACCCAACTATTTTTTTTTTTAGTGTTAGGAGCTTTGGGACTTGTTCCTGCTGTCAAATTTAGTCAAAAGCAGGTAAGTGGCCTCAAAAGCAATTAGTAGGCAGCTGACATATGGATAAGAGCAAACAGAGAATCCAGTTGTGTGGGCAATTTCTGTCTTACTTGAGAACTTGGTTGAAGTCATTTTGGTCTTCTTAAAATATGTGCAAGTATAAGAAAAAGTATATATTTAGTGTGTGTATATATAATAAGTATATTCAAGTATATATTTAGTCACTAGGAAAAAACATCATATACAGAGAGTTATTTGTTTCAATTGTAGTTCCCTGGGTATCTTCCACTATTTTCTAACATATCCACACAGACTTTGGGTAATACACATCTAGTCAATGCAAAAGCATCTTATGTAATAGAAAGAACTAGGCTGGCCTCTCCTACAACACACCTTGCTCTCTAAAGTAAAAGCTTTTGCATTGCTAAAAAGTAAACAGCAAATGTGGTATTTCTTGGTGTTTGCACTCTGGACACAAGAACATTGTGTATAATGAGCTATTCTGGGTAATCTTTTTTCAAGTGGAACACACAAGGAAGTAGCTGCCAGTTTTCCTGGTTCTGGTTTAATGACTTCACAGGAGACTCAGTGAATTTAGGATGGGATGTGGCTTTTGGTATCAGGGTCAGAACTTAGGTGCAGTTTCCAAGACACAGGACTTACCAGCTTCACACCTGACACTAAGCTGCAGCTTTTTTTGGGAACACATGGTGAAACTGGGCCTCTGCCAAGGGCTGGCCTGTTTCTTAAGGTTTAAGAATAAGTTTATTCCAGTACTTTAGAAGTAAAAAGTAGTAGTGGATGTTTCAATAATGTTCTTATCTTTACACAGGAGTGGAAATTTCCACTGTATGTGGAGTATGTTAAAATATAATGATACTGAGGAGAATATAATTTTTTTGTCCCAGACAAAAAGTGGGCTTGTGGAAAAAAAACATTGAAAACCCCATGCTGAGAATTAGCAACTTGAAGGGAAATGATCCTCTGCAATTTTCTTAGTATGTCTTTGATCATCCTGAAAACAGTTGCCTGTGGAAAAAGCATTCTTTCAAGAGCTGTGATAGTTTGCTGGTGTTGGAAAAGCTAAGGGTAAGAACAAGGGAACACAAGCAGCAATTGCAGGTTACCTGTGAAATTCTCTGTGCATTTCAGGCACCTGGTGCTCCTGGGATGTATCTTCTTCCTTGATGAAGTTTTGGGAAAGGTCACCTTCAGAAGCTTGGAATGTGGTTTCACAATTATACCACGGGTGACCTTTTGCTGTGCCTGCTGTTGACGATGAAAATAGTGTTGCTTCATTAAGGTGTCACCTCCACCTTCTAATTCAAATGCTACTTCCTGGCATTTCTGTAGTGCCTTTAATTTAAAGGTAATGATTTAATTAAGCTGCAGAACTACTCAACAAAGTAAAGGAGTCTTACTATCCCACTACAGAAGGGAAAACCGAGTTGTAGAGTGATTTGCCTGTGGTGATGGAGTTAGTGGCAGAGTCTTGGCCGTTCTGCTGGTTTTGTCCTTTAAGTGTCTGCAACTTGCTAATAACCAGATTTGTGTTAATTAGCCTCTCATTACAACACATAGTTGCAAATCTAATGCCATTCTTTGAAGATGCATACATGCAAATGATCATGGAAAGTTGAAAGTCAAGTTTAAAACTATGTAGTACGAGCTCCAACTGAAGGGTTAGGAAAGGTTCAGCACTAACTCTAAAGTGCAAAGACATTCGAGAGGTTATGAGCCAAAACTACTTCTAAACTCATGTTTATGACAGTAACGTATTACCTGATGGTCTGTTTGATATTGAATGAGCTTCATGCAGCCTGAGATCTCATATGGAATGGGATAAAGAGAGCTGCTTCTCAGCTCATAACACAACCATGCTCAGTGCTTACAGCTTCAGGGAGAAAACCATTAAGTGGCAGTGCAAGCTCTTCATTTTTCTGTCTTTTCCTGAGCTAATCTCAGTCCAGGACTCAGCTGTGGAAGGACTGTAATGTTGGAAATTATTAGAAGATAATATTGACAGAGTGTACTTTAGCCAGCAGTGCCACCAGTTCAGGCACTGAAGGTTTGTGGAAGGATAGCAGTATTTCACTAGGACCACAGCTACCTGTGCCTGGCTCAGAATTCCATGAGTCCTGCACTGGGAACACAAGTTAGGACTGAACCTCCTGCACTTCAAAAGCAGGTGACAAGAAGTGCTCAGCAGGATGATGAAGGAACTGTGTAGTAGCATCTCATTCCCTCATGTTATGTTTTCCCTCTGCTGGGCTTTATTGCAGAGTCTGCTGCTTTCTGTTTCCCAGTTCTTATGAGAGTTGGCATAGTTTGTTCCAGAGTATTTTACATTTCAAGTGAAGTCTTATTATGTTTAATCATAGTATTTTTTTTCTTCCTTGTGTTGTAGGTTGGACAGATAGTAGCTATCATTATTATTATGTGCAGATTTTCCTGTTTGAGATTCTCTTTCATGTTGATTAATTTTATCCAAGTCATCACAGCCTGTGAATGTGGCCCTTATTACATGGAGTTAAGATCCTCATAAATATTGAGTGTGTTCTTAAGAATAATGTGATGATCTTATGAGTCCCTTGATCTCCATGACTGTCAATATCAGAAGCTCTGTGGAAAAGCTTCTCTGGTCAAATGTGTGGGAATTCTGTAATAATTCCTTCAGGGCTTTTAAAATACCATACCAAGCCATTAATAGGGTTAAATTTCAACCGTCAGCTTGTATAATTCATAGGAACAACTAAAAATATTTAGTCTTTATTTCTTCCCATAGACTGTACATCAGAAGCAAATAAGCTGCTGATTAGGGAGCATGGTGGGCTACAAAGTTCAACAGATGTTAAAGATGGTGACTTTCCCCATAATATGAAATATCTTAGCTGTTGTTTGGGCTTTCAGTGCTGAGGAACTTGTGATTGAAACAGTCTGAATCACATAACGTTTGTAAAGGTCTTGACAGTCCTTATAAGTGTTGTTAAAACTCCTGGTACCTGTTCAGGAGACTCGATGGGAAACTATAATTTTATTTTACAGATAGAAAGAGGGAAATTTGGAGGTCAGGACTCTTGATGAGTTGCTTATTTGAATCATTGTTGCTTGATGTGTATTACAGACCAGGACATCATTGTGCAGCTTCTGCTGAATCAGTGCACGCAGAGTACTTACAATCCACATCTCCGAGATGCTGGAAAGCTGTAAGTCATAGATGGGAGAGTGTGAAGGAGACAAGAGACAGCCTTGGTGAGTGTGAGGGGCTCTGAGCAGATATGGCTTCTTTTGTAGGAAGCATAGCCAAAAGGTGAGGAGGGATTTGAGGGAAGACAAGGGCAGCTTTCAGCAAGTGTTTACAGACAGCATCTTCCAAGACCCATGAGCATCACAAAACAAAGCATGAAGGTGTCTGTTGCAAATGGATAATGGAGAGTGATGCCTTTCTGGCTGAGAGAGAGTTTTGTGGAAATTGGCACTAGGGATGCAGGGTGATGAGTGTTCTAGAAAAAAATGTGTGCTCAAAATGAGTTCTACAAAGGACCTGTGAAGTGCCTGGGGGGACATGGAACTTAATAGGGGTTGAGCAAAATGGGCTGGGGTTCTGAGGTGTTAGTGAGATGAATGACACCTCATGGGTTTCAGAGAAGTTTGGCATGGGCATGTCTTGAAAATTGCATTTTTGGTGAACTGGTCTGAAATTCTTGGTCTGAAAGTCAAAGGCAAATCTGAGACAGGTACAGGCAAAATAAAAGAAAAAAACCCTGAACAACCCAAACCAAACAACAAACCCCCAAACCGACCCATTCCTTTAGAGTCCTGAACTACTTGAAACCCGCTTTGAACTTGGTGCCATAAACAATTTGCCCTACTATTCAAGGGCTGCTTTCCCTAATTGGGGAGCACAGCAGGCACCTCATGCACCTTTTTTCTTGACACATCTGTTTTCACTGTTATTTTGTGGGTGTTTCTCTCTGATGTAATCCACCTATTTGTGTAGGGTTGCAGGGAAAGGAAGTGGAAGGGAGGGAGCACTAATTTCCATACTCCTGGTTTTGCAACAGTATATAAATAATCAGGAAAGTCAGAATGTAAGGAATCCTGGATGACTGAAGGGATGTGAGATCCTGGACTTTTGTGACCTCACCTTTGGATTTATTGTGAGTCAGGAGTGCCTGGAGGTTACTTTTGAAAGCTCTTGAATAAGCTGTTCAGGGTGCTCTGGTGGGCTCTTCCCACACCTCCTGTGCTGTGTTTCATGGGAGCCTCCACACAAGGCACAGCTGGGAATGCCCATATTGTTTCTGTGTAAAATGGCAGAGTAAGGAACTGAGTCCTTCTGTCAGGCCGATCCTTCTGGACAGCAGTGGAGCATGCTGTGAGAGCAGTGTAACTGCTCCCACTGTTCTGTACTTCTGGTTTTTAAGAGAATAAATATCAATCATCCTTCTCCAGAACTGATGATCTCCTACCATAGCTGAAATCATAGAACAACTTCAGCTGAAGAGAATGGAGAGGAATAGAGAAGAAAAACTCAGCTTTATGCTTTGCCAGACCTAAATTCAGGCTTCAGAAATATGGACATACCAGGGTTATGTTGTTGATGAACAATATTATCTCCTGCAGAGTTTTTCTGTTTCTTTGTTTTTAGGTTGGTTTTCTTTACCTTTTTTATGCTTCTGCTGATGGCCAGCAAGTGCAGTGGCTGAACAGAAGAGCAGAGGGAAAAGCTCAGGGTTTATCCATGGAATAGCTGCACAAGCAGCTTGAAGCTTGGCTGGCAGAGTGAGAGAACCCATGCTGGAATGAAAATCCTTTCAGCCTTGGCATGTGATGATTTTTTACTTTTTTATATTATTTTAAGGCAGCATTGAACCCAAACTGTAGTAATCCATCTGACTCCTTGTTCAGACTTCTGCCAATAATTATGTAAATAACAGATCACAGTTAATTATTTGTTTCATAGCTTCCCATTTTCTTTATTTGTGTTAGAAACATGTCATTACAGTGTTAGGATACGAGGCCTGGGTTCATGACAAAGTGGAAGGCAGCAGGAGTGGGTGAAGTGACAGTGCAAAGGGCTGAAGCTGCCCAAGGGCTGGCTCTGATTGCCGTGGCTGTGCCGGGATTNAAGGCAGCAGGAGTGGGTGAAGTGACAGTGCAAAGGGCTGAAGCTGCCCAAGGGCTGGCTCTGATTGCATTGGCTGTGCCGGGATTGGCTGTGCCGGGATTGGCTGTGCCGGGATTGGCTGCCCCGAGCTCCCCGTGTGCCCCTTTCAGAGGGTTGACCAGCAGAGCAGAACGGAGCTAAAGGCAGGGCTTGCCCTCGTGTTGATTTGCAATTTTCACTTCTTTCTGCCCGTCCCCTTTGCATTTCATGATTTGTGTCTGTGTGGTGGTGATGACCTTGGATCTTTGCATTTATCCTGCCTTAGGGAGTTGCTTTAGTACAGCTGTGCTACCAGGAGGGTGCTTTGGGAAGTCTACAAACAGCTGTGTGCTCTTGCTGTGTTCCTCTCCAGTGACACTTCCCATTTGAAGATGGGAGACTGTGACAGGATTTCTCTTCTAATAATTCTGCATAAGAAACTGGATTCTCATGTTCACATTGCCTTTAGTGTTGGGTGGTTTCCTCCAACAGACTTGTGCTTGTAGAGTCTATCCCAGCCAGACCCACTGTGGATTGCATGGGGTAAATACTTGGATGTGACATCAGCTGCCCAAGTGTCGCTGCTGTCCTTGAGCAGGTTGGTGTATGAAATGCTGGTTATAAGACACTCCTTATGTGCCTTGGGCCAGGCAGTAATTTTGTGCAGTTTCAGGCATGCTGTCAGTGCTAAATAATAATTAATATAGAATTGCAACACTATTAATAAATTCCAACTGTGCAA
Source organism: Formicarius rufipectus (assembly GCA_013399695.1). Classification (NCBI taxonomy): domain Eukaryota; kingdom Metazoa; phylum Chordata; class Aves; order Passeriformes; family Formicariidae; genus Formicarius; species Formicarius rufipectus. Next base: position 181,215 of record VXAU01004223.1, on the reverse strand, counting down.
ATTATGCAATAAGGAGAAATTATTTCTATTGCACCAGGATGGCTCATAAAGAGGGGTCACTGCCTGTGTTGGTGTGTGAGCTATTAGAACCCAAATGCTGCTGCAGTTATGCCTATGTTGAAGTATTTCTAGTAGTCTTGTTATTTCTGTCTGGCAGCCAGAAATGCTGCTGACTTTCGGGATAACAATCTTGTGTATATTCAGGAAACAAAATACCCAAGGGCCACTGGTGACTGACAGCTACAGTGCTCTGATTAAAACTGACAGTTACTGATCAGCTCCATCTTGGATGTGTTAGTCCCTTCTCTCATGGGGAGGAGAAGAGGGAGGACAGAAAATTATTTAATGGGATAGTATTAGAACATGAAACTTTTTTTTTTTCCTCCTTTGCAGTTTTTCAGGAATTTTTAAGTCAGAAATACCCAAACAAGGTACCTGAGTAAATGATGCTTGGAAGGGCAAACACTGATCTCTCCATGATGACTTTCCTATAACAAGATACAGGAAATACCAAGGTAGTGGCTTCTAGGCATTGATTTTTGACTTCAGCAACAAAGTGCTGAGGTTCCTGAAGTTCTGCTAATCACTTTTTAATGCTGTGTGTCTTTTGTTCCCAACTGGTGTCAAGGAATGGAAGGTAACTTTTGTTTTTCCTCTGAGAGGAATCCTGGTGCTTTTGTTCATCTTGGCCTGCCCAGACACTGCATCAGGAATTACACAATCCCTGCTGAGAGCCCTGGTGTCACTGCTCAGACCTTGAGGTTGTTGGGTGTGAATCCTGCCCACTGACCACTCAGCCGCTGCTGCTCCTGCCCTGTCCCCCCTGCCCTGTTCTCCAACAGCATTTCTTAGCAGTTGAGGGAATAACCAGCTTTATTTCATTTATCTCTGTGTTTATTTAATCAACTTTTATACCCATGCAGGTGCTGCCTGCTCAGGACAAGTGAGCAACGCTTCCCCAGCATGTGCTGCTGTGGGCTAGTGGGCTCTGTGGTGTGCTTTGAACTGTACAGAAGTGTTGCAAAAGCAATAAAATTAATGAGGTTCCTTCTCCTGCCTATTTCATTATAGCAGGGCTGTGGTAGAACTACTAAAGTTTAGTGGCACTTGCTATTTCCTTCCTAGAACGTATTTTAGTTGAAATTTGCACCTTTTGTGTGCTGGCAAATTCCAGCTTTGCATAAATGGTTGTTGCTCACAGTTATTTTCTAAGGTGAGATGTGTGACCAGTTCTGGAAGGTAGTGCATTGTCTTATATGTGCTTTAACAGCCATGAAATTGGGTAGACTTTCCATAAGACTTCAATAAGTTTTGGGTCATACTGTGAAGCTGATGGGGTTGGGGACACTGCAGAAGGGGAGCTATTAGGAGTTAAAACACCTTTTCAAGTAGAGTTAAAATTACCTTTGTCCTTAAAGGTGTGCTGCGGTGCACGTGGTATTAAGGCATATTTTTTTGTCAGCTATTTAAGGTGCAGTGGAAGTATTTAAGTTATTACAAAGCTACCAAAATTTTGAAGTTTTGGTCTGTGGATCAAGAAAGTTGCAACAGTAGCTGAAGAAAAGAGGGAAATCACTTTTCCTCTGCTTGTTAAACTTCTGTTTGGAAGTGGCTCAAAATTAGTAATGCTCCTGTAGTCCTATTATGTTCAAAAATATGTAATGGTTTAAATGTCAGACTGCACCTCACTGCAATCTTGCATTTGGCTCACAAGTGTGCATTTAAATCACTTGCCTTGCTGAAAGCCACTTAACAAGACTAAATTAGCAGTGGAGCTGATGTTTGAATAAAAGCAGGAGTTATATGAGTGGCTGGAGAGAGGTTTCTGTCTTAAGCACATGCAATACAATCTGAATCAGGATTTAACATTCTTGATTTAAATATTTAGTCAAGCTCTGTTTTTACCATCTCTTCTCATTTTCTGTGTGAATGGGAAATAACACTCTTCACCATTTAGGAGTTCCTGGGATTTGTAACCTGATGAAGTTTGGTTTTATTCACTCAGACTTGTGCAAATGAAGCACAAACAGTTTCAGTCCTCAATGGGAGAGATTTCCTGGGCCATTCCTACCTGCAGCAGGAGGTTTATGTGTGAGTCCAGCAGTGGGACAGCTTGGTTTGTCCAGACAGACAGAGATGTTCAGCTCTGGTCTCTGTGCAGAGACTGCCAGGAAACAACAGTCAGGCGCAGTCATGGCCTGGACATCACTAGTTAGGAGATCTAAATCACTGATCTGATAATTAAGCTGTTTGTAAATTCAATTTATCACACTTTCGGCGTAAAACTACAATTTTTCAGCACTTCAGTTTTGTTGGTAGATTAAAACAGATACATACAACTTTTTGCTTTAGTGAAAGAAGCCTGTAAGAAGAAAATTTATTAGCAACACAGTTTTCCCACTGCTTTCAGGGGTTTCTTTATTCTGCAAGAGCAAGGGTTTTATTTTTTTTTAATCAATGCCTGTGACATAATATAGAAGATCCCTGTTTGCAGCTTCCATTGAAACATGTGGACTCCAGTTGCCTCTGCTGGTATTGAGTCATAAAGGCAGGAGACCTAAAATACAGATCTTACAGTCATGCAGGAAGTTTCTATTTTAAAAGATAGGTTTATAAGTATGGTGTTTCTAAAATATATCGGCTCCTTTGTAATTACACACTTTAGATAATAATACATATAATTTTGAAAGTATAATTTAGACTCCAGTAGGTAATGTCATGACAGTTGTAAGGTAGATTTAAAAATATATTGTATCTAAATATCTCAACAAGAGCAATTTTTCTTCTTTAGTGATATTCTTGGGCTTAGTCTGGAGGACCTGATCCTAGACTCCGAGTTTTTTTTTGTTTGGGGTTTTTTTGCCTTTTAACCCAGAATGCAATAGAGACTGAATTGTTCTGTCTTTTAAAGGCATAGTCCTTGAGTGCTTCAATGAGGATTCAGGGCTAGAGGGAAGCAAGAGCATACTTTGGATAATTTTAGGTTACAAGTTACAGTTAGAAAAGTCTCTTGACAGTTCTTAAAAAGCCAGATAGTAAAAGACTTGGCTGGTGGAAAGCTGAAGGAGTGCAGCACCTAAAAGTGTGTGTGTGTGTGTGTGTGTGTGTGTGTGTTTGTGTGTGTGTGTGTGTGTGTGGTGTTCACCCAGCGATTCCAGACCCTCCTGCTCCGGCATCTCTGTCTTTTCCCAAATTAGTTTCCCTTTAAATCTGGAATAGCATATTTCCACTCAGAATTGCTATGTGGCATGTGGTTTGCTGAGGGGGCAGTAAGTCATTCCTTGTGTCCCAGAGGTTCATGCCATGTCAGCCACCCAAGTCCCCCTTTAATTTTGCCCCTGCTCAGGGCCCGGCCCTGCAGGCGCCCAGTTTGCTCCACAGGGCTGCCTGGAGGGTTCCCACTCTTTCCTCCCTTCTCCTTTCTTCTCCTCCCTTCCCCTCTCTTCTCCCCTCCCTGGGCTCTCACACTGTGCAGTCGAATCAAGCAGTGGCACAGCCCCAGTGGAAAAGAGCTGCTCTGTTTGGAACCCTCCCTCCCGACTGTGCAGATTCCGTGCTGTGCACCTGCCGGCGCTGGCCACTGCTGTGACGTCCTGTGCCAGCAGCCTGTGCTGATAAGCCTTCCCTGTTCCTCCTATCCCAATTAATAGTTTTAGGGACACTTAATTCCTTGCCAGTCCTCTAAAGCTTGTCTTTGTCCACAAACTCTGCATTGTATTTGCACAGGGTGCAGTGGAAGAGTGCTTTCAGAGCTTGTAATGAGAGCTGGAACAGGCAGTGTTAGGAGGTCTCTGTTAAGCACATAAAGGCAGAAACCCAAATCGGGAGCAAGTGGTGGGCAGTGATGGCAGTGATAGTGAGGGTGCTGTGTCATTGGAGCTGGAGCAGCCACTTGTGTAACACTGCAGACTTCTCTTTGAAAGCCCTTGTAGTTTGGTAAAGCCTTTCTTGCTGTTTTTATTCAGATCCTTGGGCATCGTGCCTTCCCTGGGGTACAGGGCTGCTGCCCTTTCTTTTCCTGTGCAGGACCCTCTGTGCCAGCCCCTCCTGCCCAAGCAGCAGCACCACAGGCAAGGTCGGGGGGCAGGAGAGTGTGAGTGTGGAACAGCTCCTGGAGTGTGGAGCAGCCTCTGAGACTTGCCAGGGCTGCCTGAGTCCTTCCCCTGTGCTCCCCACTGTCTGCTGAGTCCCTTGGACTCACACCAGCTCTGACACTGCTGCCTCCATCACTGCCTACTCTCATGAAGCCATCTCATTTAAATATTTTACACTTCGAAGTATGGTCTTGTTTCAATCCAGAATTCTTAGGTCCCACACAGACTTGTGTGCACTCTGCCACTGAAGGTCACTGAGACAGCATCGTGCAGGGGAGCTTTATAAGAGCCCAGCTTAGATTGAGCAGCAAGCTGTGCAGTTTGGGTTCCTTTGGGGTTCCCTGTTGCAGCCCACTCACTGTGGGTAACTTTTCACATGATAGGTGATTTCCATTTGGGCAGTGGATGATGCACCTCTTGCTGGGTGTCAGAGGTAACAGTACTCATGGAAGGCTGGATCTCTGCTGGAGCTGGAGAACATTGGTGGAACTGAACAAGGTGCAGCCTCCCGTGTGGCTTCTGCTATTGCATTGTTAAAAACCAGATAATCTTTTTAGCTGCTTGATCTCTCCCGTTGGTGCTTGCTGAATGTAGTTACTTATGTACAAGCAAGCTCAAACAATGGAAAATACATGAAATATGAACCCTTTCTTTGTGCTGCGGTGGGAGCATTCATCTTGCTGTGGTGAGGAATAGTCACCTCTCATTTCCGAACATTGTGTTCAGCAGATGAGCTGTTTCCTCCTTCTCCTTCAGGTTTTGGTCTCTCCATTGGAGGCTGGGGCTGAGAGGCCCTGCTTGGATGGGCTGTTAGAGTAATTATCCAAATGAACAGGCAGGGCTTTAAAGATGCTGTTGTGTGATTGTATTGTTATTGAGTGGAGTGGGTGGAAATTGGCTTGGTTCTTGTTTTGTTTTTCCATAGTTCAGTCTATTGACATGCAGATGAGGGAGTCACATTGAGAAAGAGCTGCCTTTTGGCTACAGCAGTGTTCCCAACTGGAGAGAAGACTGAAGAATGCAAGGGAACCTAAAAAAAAATTAATCCCATAGCTGGCAGCCTCCTGTCAAGTGGCATGATAGCAAAGATGATGGAGTTTTATCTCTGCTGGATGAGTTGAAGGGCTGAGAGAAACCTCCTAGGACAGTCATGGGCTTAATTTTGCACATCCTAAGGTAATGAGAGCAAGTTCTGGGGAAACATCATTCTTAAACAGTTGCTCTCAGCCCAATTTCATGGAAACTAACAACAAAACAAATGCAAACCGTTGTTTGAAAAAAAGCACTTAAAATAGAGCTGAGGTTAAAAGCAGACTGTGTCTAATTTTGTTAGCGTTGTGGCCCTACTTTGTTGCTTCTGGTGACTTGAATTCCTCGAGAAAATTGCTGGTTTGTCTGCAGCTCTGTAATTCCCACATGCTGTAATTTTGCCCTTGGAAATGTTGGCCATGGGCAGCTCTCTCTTTCTGAGCTGGAATTTTGAATGCTTCAGACTCCTCAGCGTGGTCTTTCTCTGTGCAGGGGAAGTGGAGGCAGTTGCCTTGCAGGGAGGACTGAGCAGCTGTGGCTTGTGCTGGGACAGAAGTCCACAGGGATTCCGCTGGGAAGGGCTCTGGGGGGCAGGAGGTGCCCACTGTGAGTGTGAAGGCACCACCTGGATTGTATGGTGGCTGTAGAGGTGGTGTTTTGTGGCAGTGTAGTGCAGGGTAACCATCCAGCAGCAACCAGTATGATCTTCTAGGACATGTCAAAACATGAGGCCAGGAGTTACTGCAGGAACAATTCCGAGGTGCTTGCTAGGCAAAACCCAAGGATCTTCCAAATAATGTTCTCTGCTCTTTAATTCTTGTCACTTTCACTCTTGTGTACAGTGACAGGACTGGAGGAAATGGCATGAAGCTGAATCAGGGAAGGTGGAGTTTGGATATGAGGAAAAGACTTCTCTCCCAAAGGGTGTTTGGGCACTGAACAGGCTCCCCAGGGGAGTGGTCACAGCACAAGCCTAACAGAGCTCAAGAAGTGTTTGGACAACACTCTGGCACACGGTGGGATTCTTGGGGTGTCTGCAGGGCTGAGGGTTGGCCTCGATGATCCAGATGGGTCCCTTCCAACTCAGCATATTCTACGATTCTATCAGCTCCTGGATGGGCCAGATATTACTCTGAGCCTTTGGCTGGTTTGAAATCCGTAACTGTGTGCATTGAGGTTCAGGTAGCACCCAGTCTCTGCATTTTAGGCTGTATCTTTAACTGTTATGTCATAAATTGAGAGAATATATCATTTATTATCAAGTCTGAGAACTTGAAGTGCTGAGATGAAAGGAGAGGTGGATCTAAGTTGCACTTTCACCTTGTTTTCAACATTTCAGTTGATTTTCTTCTTAGTTTGAGGTTTTTTTGTTACTGGGTTTGAATTTTTTTTTTAGGAGTCCTGAGAAATGAAACCTTAATCTTTGTTGTTGGCATTTTACATCACTTTTATGCTCTCAGCATCCCCTGTTATTATGATTGTTAATACACTCTTAGCCTTAGTATGGATCTCTCAAGTAAGAGGATGTGGCAAGTAAAGGCAACTAACCAATTCTTCATATCCTGAAGGGCTTATGATGTACCTGAACCTGTGAATGGAGGTCACTCTTGAAGTACAAAAATACTTTAAGCTCCAGATATTTTCGCTTTTCTGCTCAGCTCTAAAATTCAGTGGAATGTTGATGCTTCCTAAAGTAGCCATGGATGCTCCTTAACAAACCTGACAAGCCTGGGGAGGGCTCTTTGGTTCAGCACTAATTCTGTGTTATTCCCATGTGCAGGTAGGAGTTGCAGTTAAGGTCGTGCTGGTGCTGAGCACATGAAGAGCAGCGATGACTATCAGGGCTGGACCTCTCTGCACATGGATCTCTGTTCATCCCCATAGGCAGCCCATGTCTTCTTGCACAGACACAGTTTCAGTATCCTAGTAAGGGGTTTGTAAGCCTTAGCTGTTAATAAGACAACCTGACTGCATCAAAAACAAAAATGAGAGTTTATTCTTCTTCATCTAAAGTTACAGTTCTATACAGGAATGGCAGAAAAGGCTTCTCCTTCTTCTTGTTTTTATTCTTGCATCTTTATGTTTTACTGTGCAGGGGTTTCAAAAGTACAAGAAGGAACTCTCTTCACACACAATTATGCATATTTCTAAAACTAATACACTTCATCAAAACTATCTAACAACACAGCTATAGCTAATTATCAACTAAGATATATTTTGTAAAGTTGGTGAATTCACACAGTTCTTATCTATCTTAATTTTAACTTTATTAATAGAGGTCTTCACTTGTATCATTCCATAGAATATTATCATGTTATTATTCTTCTCTCAGTTCAGTGTTAGCCAAGGTCATTTTGCAGATCCCATCATTATCATTGAGGCCTCTGTCTTGGAAACTGCTTCTGACTCCTTAGTCTGAGAACCTGCAAAATGTGTGTTCCAACACCTACAGGCCTGGATTCTGTCTCTGGCCTTCCCTGTGATCTGTGCTGTTGGGAGCCCTCACTCGAGAGGCTGACCATCATTGTCTCTGCTTCCCAACAAACTAATGGGGCTCTGTGTTGTTTAATATGAGCAGAGTATGGGCCTCCACTGTACTCCTGTGCAGGCCCAGGGATGGCAGAAAGGCAAACCACATGCTGGAATTTTATGAAGGAAGAGTGTGTAATTTAAGCAAAATACTCAATAGACTGCAACCATTTATTGTTCAAACATGCTGTGAAATGTTAGTAGTGGGTTTGTGTATAAAGACATTTGATTGTGAAGGAGGAATGTTTGTTTTGGGCTGAAAAGTTTCAGAAGGCAAAGAATACACGTATCTTGATCCCAGTAATGGGAAGTTTGGAAGGAAAATAGCTGGGCTCTAGTCTCTTCGTGTTAGTGTGAATACTGGGCAGTTGTAGCATGTTTATACTGCACTGCTGGGATCCAGAGTTTACTCCTTCTTTGTCTTGTCTTAGAAAGGGTAGATGGGAGAAGGAATTGAAGAGCTCAAGCTCAGGTGTGGGCACTGACATGAAGTGTTGCTGTTTCTATTATCACAGAGTGGGGGGCATCCTGCTGCAGATGTCCCTGTGCTCTTTAGCTGCTGAATCCCTGTCAGTGGTGCTGGGAGCAGGAGAGCAAAGGAAGAGGACTGGGAGGAGGCTCAGGCACGTCAGGCACACATGGGACACTGTGCTGATCCAATAAGAAAGATTAAGCAATTAAATTTTTAAGGGGTAAAACTCCAGACAATGTCCTTAAGCCATTGGTAGTATTTTGGTAGCAAAGCAAAAGGCAGAGGATTTTATTTTCTTGTAGCTTTACAGGTGGCTTCTTTCACAGCAGTTACATGATAAAGGGCATCAAGGTGGTCAAGATGGAATTATACTCATTTAGGTTGGAAAATGCCTCTAAGATCCAACTGTTCCCCCAGCACTGCAAGGCCACCACTATCCATGTCCCCAAGTGCCACATCTACATGTCTTTTAAAGTCCTCCCAGGGATGGTGAGTCTACCACTGCCCTGGGCATCTATTCCAAACCCTGACAGCCCTTTCAGTGAAGACACTCTCCAATCTCAATCTCCAGAGACTGTCAGAGGGACAGAAATGATGCATTGTTTTCTTGTATTCTCCTTTCATTTGTGTCTCTGTTAACCTGTGGCCTTGCCTTATGTCTGAGCAAGGTTTTCGTATTTGGAATCATCATTACTCTGTTTGCAAAAAAACGATAGTGTGATGTCAGTATCTGATGGAAACTCACACCCTGCAGGTAATAGTTGTCATGACTGTGGCCACAGTAATGAGCAGTTTGCCATGAGACTTAGAGATAAGTAGCTTTTGGATGCGATTGAGTTGCATTCTGGATTTTGAGCCTGGTTTTTTATCTCTTGTGGGGATTTTCTGCACAACCACGTGGTTTTGTAGAGTTTAGTCTTAAGGCATTCAATAGCAGCTGTGTTAAGGAAAATGCCAGCTCTCCCAGGGCTAAACAAACTCACAGGAGATGGCAGTTCTTGAATCCCGCTTCTTCAGAAGTTGGGACTGACTCCCTTAAGTGTTTCCTTGGAAAGCTATGGAAGGAGGCAGAGCTTGTGCTGCTCTCAGATGGAAACTAACACGACAAATGTCTGCTGATGGCTCCGAAAAGATTTGCCTTCTGTGGAGCTTCTCCTTTCCTTGCTGGAGTTTCTCAGAGGGTTTCTCAGAGAAACACAGAGTTATTTCGGTTGGAAAAGACCTTTTAAGAACCTTAATCCAGCACTGCCAAGACCACCACTCACCATGTCCCCTGGTGCCACACCTACAGCTGACCCCTCTACCTTTATTAACCTCCTTCCTTCAGTCTTACTTTCAAGCTCATACTCTTTACCCCTAATTGGCCCAATTTCCTAAAACTTGCTATAAAAATAAGTACTTAAAAACTGTACAAGCATAAAGTTTATTCAAAGGTAGATGGGAAGGAGTCAAGAAAGCCTCTGCCTGTGTTTGAACAGTGCTTGCAGTGACTGCCACCGTGCTGACACTGTCCTGTGGACCGGCACAGATCCCCTTCAGCTGCCTGTGCCAAGGCTGTAAACACCACCACGAACAGTTTTCCTCAAGCACTTTCTTTGCATTTGAATGGGGCCCAGAAAAATGCATCTGATCTTGCAAGCAAACCTGATGATAACTCCAGGAAAACAGCTTTTTGGGTTTTTTTTCCAAGCAATTTCTGCAGGTTTTCTCCACTTCTCCATTGCACCGTTTAGCTGAATGGAGATCTATTCTGCCTCTAGCACACAACAGGAGCCTTATGTCAATAGATGTTTTACGCAGGCTTTTCTTTTTGCAGTGTCCTAGGGTGCTGTGCCTGAGGTGAATAATTTTTCCTCCTCTCTCCCCCCAAAAGTGGCATTAGTAACAATACAAAGGGAGGAAATTATACAAAAAAGAAGGCAGGATTAGGGTGGAGTGTGTCTGCATTTGACAAATGCCTTTGTCGTTTCTAACACCAGCATCTTTAAACATCTAACATCTCCTGTTGTCCTCAAATGTCTGCAGTCCTCCTCTGGGCCCTTAAAGAAGACAGGGAACAGCAGTTTGAGAACCCACAGGAGATGAACTAATGGTGTTCTCAGAAATTACAGGCCATTTAAATGGTATTAATTGCAAGGGATTTCTGTCAGTCTCTGCCATTGCTGATTTCAGGCTGTATTTTCTTACCTGTAGCAGACACTGAAATGGACACAGCCAAGTAAAGAAAGAAATTTGAAGGCAGTTTCAGGATGGATAAGGTTATGTGTGTGTGTGTTTAAATAATAGCCACATAAAAGTCAAACTGCTGCTCCTCTTTCTGAACACAGAAGGAAAATCTGCGCTATTTGGTTTTGGTTTCAGTGTGCAAAGAGCAGTTGTGATTCCTCAGTGTCAGTTCCATCACAAAGTGGGAGCAAAATGAGCAGGAGAAAACACAAAAATCAAATCTGTGGCTTGGGAATTTGCGTTGACGTGAAAGGCAAGTTTCTTCATTTTGGGAGGAGCAGTCCAGCTTTCCAGCAGCAGAAAGAAAAAAAAAGTTAAGCTGATTTAGAGTACAATTTTTCAGAATACATATCTATCCTGCAGTCCTAGTTAATACGGGATTTTAGGATTTGATTATATTTACATATAGAAATCTCTCAAGGTTAAAACAGTGCCTCGAGGAAGGGATGGATGGCAACTGTTTTCCAGCAGACTTCTGTCATGAATGAATGGGGGACTGTGGCCCTTCTGGCTCCTGACAGGGTGTGTATCAGGAGGCCAATACTTTCCACGCGGCTGCTGCATGTCTCGGATCTCATGCTGCAAGTGCAGCACTGAGATAGGTATTCAAAAGCAGCAGATACATGATAGGCATTTCTCCAACCTGTTTTGTTCTCTGCCCAGCTTTTCAAGAACAACCAGCTGTGTGACAGTTCCCCGAAACTGAGGATCCCCAGGTGCCCTCCAGGCTTGCCTGAGGTATTTCCAGACTCATTTCCTGGGCAGGTTGGTGTTCCAGGGTTATTCTGCATTAGCACAAATTATTTTCCCCTTGGTAAATTCCAGTTTTCAGTTTTTTTTTTTTTT
>VXAU01004223.1:355-169941 GCA_013399695.1 Formicarius rufipectus | reverse complement strand
TTTTTTTTTTTCTTTTTTTTCCTCATGAAATTTAAGTCTGTGGTTCGGGGTTGGAGGAGTCTGAGGATGTGTGAACGACTTTCAAGGTGAACTCCCTGTGAGTTTGTGTTCCTTGTTACCACTGCTGTAATGAGCAGCTGTCGAGTGAGCAGAAGTAACACAAAGAGCAGGGTTTTTTTCATTTTTCTAAAACTGGATGGCAAGTAAAGAAAGTCTACTGGGCTGTTTCCTTTCCTAAACCACTTGCATTTGGTTCTTCCCCCTTCTCCACGGACACCCCCTTGTCATGGGGAAGAGGCTTGTGTGCCCTTATGAGGTTGTGAGCTATACTGGCGGTGGTTTATGCCTCCAGCAGGGTCTCCCATGCTGGTCAGGTCTCAACTGAACAGTCAGGCAAAGTGCGTCCTTGGGCAGGATGGGCTCGTCAGCCGCCCGGCAGCCATCCTAGGAGAAGGACAACTCTAACTCCAAACCCGGGCAGATGGAGCTCGCTTAGAAGGCCATCCATCTAAGAGAAGGATACTCTAACCAAACCTACATCCTGAGGACCTCGCTGTCACCATCCAAGCTTGCTAGGCCCTGGCAGATGAACCTCACGAGTAAAGGGTGGGGCCAGTTCTGCGCACACTGTGCCTCACCTGAAAAATCCACTGCGCGAGCTTGAGGGATCACCTACTTTTCCAAAGCCCTGCAGTGACAGGTGAGGGACAAAACGGCAGGTGTTGTGGAGCACTGGAAGTCACAGACCCAACCCTGCATGCAGGCGGTTCAGGACATTGGTTGCTCAGGACTGACCCCAGATATGACAGTCTTGTTCGGCAGCATCCTGAATGACCAAGCAGCCTTTTTCAAGGAGAGCACTGCTTGCTCCACATGGAGAGGGGCCTAGAAAAGGTGACCTAACCAAAGCTCATCTCCACCCTTCACCCCGTTGGTGAACTGTGGCCAACGGGCATCTTTGGCCTTATCAGCCATCAGCGCGCTTGCAGCAAGCGTGGGTAAAACCCTCCCAAATCTTCGTTCGTGAAATCTAGCCATGATGATTATGGTCCTTCCCCACTTCCACTTTCCTTTCCCTGCCAGACCAGGCAGAGCAATGAGTGTGGAGCTTTGCAGTTGTGCACAAAGCACTTCCAGCTTGCCAGGAAGAGGAAGAAATTGGACAACATAGATGGAACTCTCTTTTGTTTGATTTCCTTCCTCATTGCTGCTGTCATGAACATGTGAAAATTACCTCTAGCAAAACACTTAAGCTGAGATATAATCTGCCAAGGGAATTTGGGCATACAGTACCTGCTTAAAATAACAATAAATTATGCAGTTGGATGCTCTGTGCAGCTTTGAAAGTCTCTAGCTTTAACTGTAATTACAAATAAGATTTAAACAATGTCATTTATTTATACAAACTGGCTATGAGTCATGGATTGCATCTTCCTAAATTAATGAAAAGATTAATTTTCTCCTGTTTTCACTTCCATCACCCCCAGTACCTTGTGAGGCAGAAGTTACAGAGCAAACTCCTCCTGGGACCCTGGATGAAAACCATCCCAGTGTGGAGGCTGAGGAGGAATGCTGCACTCCATTGGAGTGTGTTCCTGCTGGGAACACCTGGGTGCTGCTCAGACCGGTTCCCAGCTATCTTCTGGTGTTTGGGTGTCACTCACCAGGGCGGTTGGATGCACTTGAAAGCGCCCTCGCCAGCTTGGCTTTGGCCTCTGAAAACAGAGCATCTTGTGCTGGGGCAGCTCACCTGTCTGCCTTGTCAGGTCCCTGTGGATTTTCCTGCCATCCGTATGTGCTCCAACATGCCCAGTGGGGACCTGTCCCCGTGCCATGGTGCCTTGTGCCCTTCCAGCCACAGCAAACCTCTCGTGGTGCAGTGCTGTGGGACTTACATGAGCAGTGGTGGCAGGTGCTCCACAGCCCAATCCCCAGATAGCAGCCCCAAATACCATCAGTGCACTGGGATCCACATCATTCCAGCCAGTGTCAGGAACAAGGTCAAGGCTGGGGTCTGCAGACTCACACAAGATCTTAACCTGCTCTCCACCTGCAACGTGTGTACCCCCAGTTTCTTTTAACTGGGAACCACTTTATCTGCTGGCAGCGATTTTGGTGCTCAGAGTTGGCAGCACTTCCTGAATTTACTGTAAATCAGTGTCAAAGTCGTTTACTGTGAATTTACTGACCACCCAAGCATTTTGCAATACTTCTGTGCATTGATTTCCATACCCAGACATCGCTGAGGTTGGTTTTCCCTTTTGCCTCTGACTGGCACTGTTTTGGTTTGGTATTTCATCCCCTCCATATCATGCAGCATTTTAATGGGCGTACAACCCAGGTGCTTTATTTTGTGCTCAACATCTATATCAAGAATAAATGATCAAAGGGATTCACATGTGTCCTGAAAGAAGTAAACAATCAAAAGGATTGACACGTGTCCTGAAAGAAGTACCCTTGATGTACCAGTGACTGAAGTACAGGACCAAAGAGCATGGATTACTGACTGTCCAGATTGAGGACTGAGTTGCCTTTTAATTCTGACATAGATCTTTTCTTTCTCTTCTCCGTTCAGTGAGAAAGAGAGCAAGTTCACAGGACCCCAATGGGCTGTTTCTTGAAAGGGAGCTCTGTCTTGTGCTCTGTACAAGGTCAGTGACTGAGCATGTTCTTCCTGACCCCATCTCTTCAGCTGTTTGGGTCTTTCTATGCAAAAGTAAGGTGTGGGGAGGAGGGAAAGATAAATGCTGTTTGCTTCAGTTCAGTGATAGTCCCTTATGTGCAACACCTGTGGTTGATCTTGATCATCTCTGAAGATCTAACAGCTTTCCATTTCACACATAGCATCCTGAGATAAGGATTGGGAGTTTGAGGCTCTCCCAAAAACCATGTATTTATTGAGCAGCTATGAAACATCATAGCAAGAAATTCTGTTAGGTGTGATTTTCACCAAAGTTGTGTGGTGTTTTATCTTACTAAAAGACTGACAGTGTTGATTAACAGGGGAGAGTTGTAAAAGCCATGGGATAACACACATTTTTGAAGTTATAAACGCAGGGGAGTAACTTCTGGTTTGCTTCTCTGTGGAGAGGAGGAGCTGCTCTGGCTGACTTTGGATCTACGATGCATGTGGCTGTTCTGAAACAGAAAGTCACTATGGAATAGAATGTGGCCACTATGACCAAAATACAAAACCTTCAGCAATTCCAGTAAATGAACACACAAATTGCAATGAAAGCAGTTTCTTTTAAACAGAGGGTATTTTGTAAGTCGGCCTCTCTCTAGGTTGTTCTTTATTCTCCTCCCCTCTAACCATTTTAATCCATTGGCAATTTTGGACGACCTTTCAAAGATACAACACTGCTGGAGGTTTCATAGACATGTGGAACCAGGGAAATGAGGGAGTCCCTGTAACATGAGCTTAATGTTTATGAGATGTGAAAGAAACCACGAAGGCAAAAGATTTTGAACATCGGCCACCCCTGAAAAAGCTTGGCGAATGCTGTGTCAAGACTGAAAACCATAGGAAAACAGGATCATTAGTTGTACTTTTAGGAAATCACCATTTGCTATAAACTCACTGTGAACTGGCTTGTGGGACCTTGCCAAAGCTTTCTTTGAAAAAGATGTGGGTTTCTCTATGGTTGCCTCCTGATCTGGTGATTAGCTGTCCTGACTCTGAGGTGCACCTGTCATTAAGGAATTAGTGCACATTTCATAAGCAGAAGCTGAACAAATTAGAGCCTTTTGCTCTTTATAGTTGAGGGGTTAAACTCCTCCCTTAGGTGTATTGCAGTGTCTCCTGGAACAGGTGGAGGCTATGTCCTTTATTTCCTGTACTGTGTTGGTAATTGTCACAAATTAAGGTGTAGGTTACTTGCTAGCAGCAATTTTAAAGATCTGACTCTTTAGAAATGAAGGGTTCAATACCACTCTATTTTTTAAAAACCTGAAAACTTTCTGTGCAAGGTGAAAGCAAGAGGTTTGTGTGTCCTGAAAAGAATGTGCAATTACTAATTTTTTTTCCCAGGTTCCTGTGCTCATCTGTTTTTTTAAGAAATTCATTACTGAATGCCCCAGGGGAGATTTCATGGAATTTGGTAATTTGAAATTCACAAGATGAAGTTAGAGCTGGAACTGAATTTGTCACTGGATGGTGTTGAATTCAAGTTTGGGATTCACTGAGGGGCTGGAGCATGTCCAGGGAAGGGAATGGAGCTGGGGAAGGTTCTAGACAGTGAGTCATCTGAGGAGCAGCTGAGGGAGCTCAGGGGGCTCAGCCTGGAGAAAAGGAGGCTCTGGAGGACCTTCTGGCTCTGCAGCTCCCTGACAGGAGGGGGGAGCTGGGATGGGTTGCGCTTTGTCCCAAGGAACAAGGGACAGCACGAGGGGACACTGAGGTTGTGTCGGGGCAGGGTCAGGTTGGACATCGGGAGGAATTTCTTCACTGGAAGGGCATTGGAAGGGGCTGCTCAGGGAGGTGGTGAGATCACCATCCCTAGAGGTGTCCAAGGAAGAACTGGATGTAGCACTCAGTGCTCTGGACTGAGTGACAAGGTGGGCAGGTTGGACTCGATGATCCCAGAGGTCTTTTTCAGCCTTAATGATTCTGGGATCTAACACCCTTAGTGTGCCTTGGGAAGAGTGAGGGCGCATCTCTGGCAAAGGAGGAAGCTGCTCCAGGGGAGAGCAAGCCAGGCTGAGGCTTGGGGAAAACTCACTCATAGGTGAGCTCTGATGTATCACCTTGTCTTCCCATGTGTCCCTTTCCCCATGTTTAAACAGGCCAAGTGCCCGAGCCAAATGAGCAATGTTTGTCCTTCCTAAGGTAAAAAGCGCTGTAGATAAGATGATTTGGTTTGCACAAGCTTTTGTTAAATACCCAAGTGCTTGGTAATGTGAGTTGCAGTCCTTCTCGCTAGTGACTCTGCTCACTGTGGTGTGTTTACCCACAGGAAATATTTCCTTTCCTTCAAAGTGGCTGTAAACTTTTTGTTCTTTGTTTTGCCTCACAATGGTAAAAACACTGTCACTTCTGTCATATCACAGCCACTGGTTACTGTTAAATCAGACCTTTGATTAAAGGCCTTTACGTTTGCAGTATCAGAGGCTCAGCAGCCTTTATCACCTCCCCACAATCTACAAGTTTGAACATGGAAAGAGGTTAAAATGGGTCTGCTTTACCAACAGAGAAATAAAAGCTGCCCTAAATCAGAGAGGCTCTCCCCTAATAACAGCAACAACAAAAATGTCCCAGTCTGTTTTTTATTAGGGATGCTTGTCTTATAATTAATCTTCCTTCTCCTAATTTCCCTTTCATCTGGGGCTCTTCTAAGCACTTCACAAGATCATAATAACCCAGCCCAACTGTATCTGTGACACACATGATTATTGTTATTATCTTCATTAGGCTAATCCAGACTCTGAAATTCTACATGAGCAAATAACTTACCCAGGGTTAAATAGTGGTGTAGCGTCAGGACTGGGAACAGAACAGTCCTGTCTCCTAAGCCTGGGCTGAACTCAGATTTTGCTGGGTCATTTAGGAGTGTGCATCATCATCCAGTTCCCACAGCCCTTCTCACTGAGGTACTGTGGCAATGCAGCTTGGCCAAATCAAAAACACTGCTGTGGAGGGTGTTCTGGCTCCAGTCAATTGCTGCAACTTGCACTGAATAAAACACTCTATGAATTAAACAGGACAAGCCATGTCTGTGCTGTGAGGATCTCCTGGTCACACTGTAGCCACAGGCCCACACCACCAACCCCTTCCAATTCTGGATAAGCTCAATCTCTCATGCTTATTTTACTCTCCCTGTTCTCACCTAAGTAGACACCCTTATGCAGGTATAAGGTTTTATCCACAGATTTTTGCTGCATCACCCGTGGAGCTGCTGAAGAACATATTCATTCTATACTGGCTCATTTCAAGAAGTTAGACTGATGCATTTAAGTATCTCCTGTGATGAACCTCCTTGCCATATTCAGCAGCAGTGTCTGAAGGTGCTTAAAGATATATCTCAGAGTAAGGGCTATTACTAAAGTTAGGGTTGATATTTTTATCTATGTTCAAAAGCTTTTTCATCTGGAATTTAAAGCCAGATTTAGGTAAGATACTTGAAACAGTAGTGTTTCGGGTTTTTTATGTATTTCCTGTGGTCTTAGAAGTGGGTGGCAGCAGCAAGTTTGCAACACAGTTCTGTCCAGGTTTTGATCTGTGGAGGAGATGCTGTAGACAATTCTAGCTTTTCCTGCTTGCACTTAGAGCCTCCTGAGTCTGTCCAGGTCTTGGTAGCAGAGGGAGATCTGTGCAGTGCACAATAACTACCACTTTAGAGCCACCTCTGAAAATCAGTGTGCAGGAGCACTGGAGATGTGCTCAGACACCCCTGTGCCTGGAGTTGGTTGTCAGCACTCCTTGTCAGACCAGGACCATGTCAGTGGAGGGGTTGTGCTTTGCCTGAGCATCTGGCAGTCCTGCCCAGCAGAAACCTGCCTGGAGTGTGCCTGGCATTCTCTGATTGGCTGCTGTACTCCTGCCTGCTGCTCTGCTGCACCTCACTCTGGGCAGGGCACCTCTGCATCTGGCACTTCCCCTGCCTTTTATAAACATGGTAAAAAAGAGAAGAAAGCTCCTTACAACTACATACAATATACCAATGTGCCCTGGACAGCTTGTGATGTTCCAAAATAGCTCCAAGACAAAATGCAAATGAGAGATGATACGCAATCACTTGAACTATATCCAATCCAAGGGCACTTTTCTACACATTTGATAGAAATCTTCCTAACTGGAGAAATTAGCTGTCATCTGCTGTAAATCAGCAGTCACTAATTACCCCAGTTGTTCACTCATATCTCAATTTTCTGTGTCCCAGATGTGTGTGTGGCTGTAAGAGAGGAGGGAGCGGGTGAAAAACCCTCACATGCTGGAGTGTGGTATTAGAGAACATTGAGCTTTCATAACCCTGAAATCTGAAAATAAATCCCCAAGTAATTATTTTAATTCAACATTTTGAATTGAATGTTACTATTGTGCAGTAATATTGACAGGCCCACAGCCACAGCCTGTGCAAGTGAAAGCCCAGGGTTTTTGGTGGGATTTGTGTTCCCAGCCTGCCTGAAAACCTCAGCTCCAACAGTTGTGTCAGAAGGGAGCAGGGCAAGTTCTGGTCTGTGTGATGAGGCAGCAAAGGGAGCAGCTGGAGGTGGTGCCCCCCCTCCATATTGGGGCTGAGGACTGGGACCCTCATGCCCTGCACACCTTTAGTTCTCAGGTCAGTGCTGTTAACAATCTGCTTTGGCTGGTTCCAGGTAACTGCTAGATAAGGTGGTCTCAAGCATACAGTAGAATGTGGTAATATTCTTCAAATGTGTTTGGTTAAAATATACCAAGAGGGTGTAAAAGCAAATTGATTCTGAGAACAAGAGCCCAATCATTCTCTCTTGTCTCTAGAACTCATAAACGACTCTTGCCTTTGTTGATTTTGTCTAGCCAGAAAACCATGAGATTAGAGCTGTGAAATCCACAACCACATCTGTACGAAGCCAGCAAAAATCTCCAGAATCTCTCCAGAAAGAGATTTTGTAGATACTCATTTTAATTTCCTTGCAATTTGTGGCTTATGCCAGTTTCCTGACTCATCATCACCCCAGTGTGGTCATATGCCAAGTTTTCCAATAAGGAAAACAAGGGAGCAGTGAGTCACTGTCTGAATTCATATGCACTTGGTTTGCTGTATCATTATCCATACTGGTTTTATTTATTTTAATTAGTTCATATACAAAGTCTCTGAGATATATTTCACTGCATGAATTATCTTGACTTGTTAGTCTTGTGTAAAGATTGGAAAGGCAGAAGATGAGCAGAGCTTTTGATGGCAGGCACAATTTTTTCTGCCGTGGCATCCAGGAGGAGGCTGTGAATGGTGGGAGTCTCTGAATTTTCTGAGACTTGAATAATTGAAATAATATTACTTTTTGAGGTGCTTCTCTGTGATCTGAAAATCTGGTGAGGCTGCTGCTTAGAGATAAAATGGCCCAAGAGCAGCCTTTTCCCTCGGTGAAGATGGTGTTTCATCCTGTGCTCCAGCAGAGATGTTGGCATGAGATAAAAAACTAGAAATTGGGCCTGAACTAAGTCCTGAGCTGGAGGTGCTGAGTGTGGAGAAGGGTCTGGCCAGCACTGTCTGCAAGCTGTTAGTGATTCCAGTCCTTTCAGATGACTAATAGCTACTACTTCTGTTTCTGTTGATTGTTCAGAGCTGTAACACCTTCAGATTTTCCTCGTTCCACATAAAGGAATCATTCCAAGTCTCAACGAGTAAGTTTTGTTTGAAGTTCAGGTCTAGGTGCCAATTCATTTTAGCCTGTCCTTTGAGCCAAATCCCATCACTTATCTCTAATTGAAGTCTTCCCTTGGGTTGTAGGAATTGCCAGGCTGATTAAGATAGGCTGAGCAGGAGTGAGAGAAGTCAGAAATTAGTGATGGGACATGGAGCTTCTCCTCAGATTTGGTCCCTATCATTTTGCAGTTGTACTGCTGAGACCTGTTGTTGAAATGGGTCATAAATGGAAAATCTTCCATGTTTCGGAATTTATTTAAGGTCTTGGGCTCAATGTTGGCTTAGTATCCCATGTTCCCCATTTGCCAGGGACATCCTTCCCAGCCATAGTCCTGGGAACAGGCCTACGCTGTAATTAGGGAAATGAAAGATTTGGCTAGGGTGTGGGTTTACCAGTGAGGCACCCAGCATTTGGCAGCCATGGTTGCACTCAAACTCCTATTTGTTTTGTTTTTGTTTTTTTTTTTAATCCCAACAGGACCAGCTGTCTTATGCTGCCTTCCCCAGACACCCTGTGGTAATGATGCCTTGTGCTAATGATTCCACAGCTGATGACCTTTATCTCCTCCCAGTCTTGCAGGCAATTTTGTGCTCAGACTTTACATACCACATTACAGTGGGGCTTGAGCTGGATTAGAGAGACCATCATTTATTACTGCCAGAGAGAGTGAGAAGTTTTTTTGGTTGGTTGGTTGTTTTTTTTTGTTTGGTTTTTTGTTTTGTTTTGTTTTTGGGGTGGGGGGTTTGTTTGGTTTTTTTGTTTGATTTTTTTTTTTGTCTTTTTTTTTTTGTAATCCATATCTTCTTCAAGCCCTTGGTTTATTACATTCCTTTTTTTTGTTTGTTTTTCCTAATGCTTAATTACTTGCTATGTGCTGTGCAGGTAAGCCAGTAGCCTTTGGGAATGAGTGAATAGCTCAGATACTTCCCCACTAACATTAAAATAATGCCAAAAACACTGAATGGAAAAAGTGGGTGTGACAGGTGGTGTTGAGTCTCCAAGGATAACATAGGTTTTGATTCGGCATAGGGATGTCACCTCAAAGCAGATAGGCATTTTGATTTCATTTCCCCACACTGTGTGCTTCCCAGAGCTCACAGCACCTCTCCTTCCAAAAACCCAATGCCAGGGCTGCTTGGAGGGAAGAGCAAGTCCTGTGATATGTCAGAGCTCCAGATGTGTGTCCCTGCAGCCCTGGGACAGAAAGGAACCTCCACAGGTGCAGGTGGTGAGAGGCCCTCAGTGTCTAGGAAGAATTTCAGCTCTCACACTGACCTGCTTGGGGTTTAGTCAGGAAACAGCTGGAGCTGTGCCAGGGAGGTGCAGGTTGGGTATCAGGGGAAGGCTCTTCCCCCAGAGGGTGGGTGGTGGGCACAGCCCCAAGGCTGATAGAGCTCCAGGAGAGTTTGGACAACACTCTGAGGGACAGGCTGGGATTGCTGGGGTGTCTGTGCAGGGTCAGGGGTTGGACTGGACAGTCCTTGTGGAGCTCTCTCAGGCACATGGTGGGATTACTGGGGTGTCTGGGCAGGGCCAGGAGTTGGACTCCATGGTCCTTGGGGGTCCTTCCCAACTTGGGATTCTGTGATTCTGGTCTGTGATTTTCAAGCTGCTCTTCCATCCTGTGAATGATTCCCCGACCCTGGCTCGCTCTACCCTTCACCTTGAGCTGATGGGATTGCTCTTCCCAGCACTCCCGTTCCCAGGGAAACCCTTTCCAAACCTGGGGGAGTTGGCAGTTGCTTTTCAGTGCTTTCTGGATCACGAATTTCGTTTGTGCCAGTGGGAGCAGGTCTTAGAAAACCCTTGTTTTGATTTGTCTAATTGCTGGGTCCATTGTGTTTGTTTCTTTTGAATCCTGCAGCACTATTTCAAAACCAAAGGCTGTTTCACAGTGCACATTGTCATGTCATGCAGCAGTGGAAACTAGTTTTGCAGAGGGAACGTCAGGGTGTGTGTCCCAAGGAAGCTCCTGCCAGTGTTTTGCAGTCAGACATACCCACACATTTATCAACACCTGAGGAGCAGGCAGGGAATGCTTTCCTGGCAATCCAACAAGGTGGTACTAGATTTATATTCTAGGCTTGCTAGTTCTGGCAGCAGTGGGGGTTTATCTGGAGGTACAGAGATCAGGACGGCCACCACGGTGGTTTCCTGCAGCTGCATATTTAAATAGGGCCCAAATGGTGACACTGGTGTTTAACAGCAGTGGATGGCTGAGCTGAAGGCAGCTTGTTTGAAGCTCAGGGCTTGGTGTATGAACTGCTGTCACACCTTGGGGTTGCATTGAAGATATAATCACAGAGACCTCAGAATAAACTTCTCTCCACCTAATCTTTTCACATGTCTCTGAACAGACAGGTGTGTGCGCCACTCCTCTGCCTCCTTAATGCTTTATTTGAAGGAGTTTGGATATGGCTGCATGCATGAGGAAGAGCCTGGTGGTAGGATGCCTTTAATGGTTAGAAGGCCTTGGCTATCCCTGCTTAGTTACCTTCTCTTGAGAGAGCTGGTCCTGGAAGTGCCAGGGAGCAGAGTCTGGAAAGTTCCTCCCTAAGAAGGAGAGATAGATAGCAAGAGGTGATGGAAGAACCAGAGCTGTCAGAACAGAGTCTGCTCTGGCTCTTAGAGGGTTCAAAGTGTGAGTCTGAGTTCTCCAATGCCTCCTTTTTGGCTTCCCCAAAGAAAGGTCCAGGCCTGCAGTGGGGCAGGAATGGGGGGTGCAGGGGGCAGTGCCCAGCCTGCATCCTAGGTGCTGGTTCCTTCCAAGCACCATCATTTTTCCCCATGAAAAAGCACCTTGAAAAATGCAGACACTTTTTAAGTAAGTAGCTGTAGTTAGGTTGGCCAGGGTGTTGCAGCACACAGGAAGTGTTTAAGGAACATGCCTGGGCTGTACTGAGGCAAGGCTGGGTGAGCTGAGAACCTGTGGCTTTGCTTCTGGAGCTCTGCACAGGCCAACTCTACATTCTGTACCTGCCTTGGAAGCAGTTTGAAACCAAATCATGGTGTTTTGTTTTGGTGACTGCAAAATTGGGCTCTCTTAGGGAGGCTGTAATATCTTTTTACTTTGAAATCATGATTTCATTGTGGTTTAGCTTATGAACACTTACTGTTCCTTAGTCTGGACAGGCAGCAGTAGTTAGGTGAAGAGCCCACACTGAATCCTGGAGCGTTGGATTTGCTGCAGCTCTGGACAGGAACACAAAACCTATCTAGGTAAGGAGACTACCTCATGCTCATCGGTACCACCTACCCCCGTTAGAAGTGTGAATTGCAAGTTTCCAGGAAAATTTGCCTTTCCCAAAGTACTTCTCCTAAATCAGAGATAACTTAGGCCATTAAATGTGGATTTGCATTCCAAAAGCCTCATAATCGGGTCTTTTCTATTCACTGTTTGTGAAATGGTCATTAAAAATGTTAGCAGTACCCGGGAAAGCCTCTGACCCCGTGAGTGGATGAGGTCAGCCATGCTCCTGTTCCCTCCCTATCTCTAACACTCCACACCCAAAGACCTTTAATTCTCCAAATTGCTCTTAAAAGTCCTCTTCATGCCCAGTGCCCCCAAAGGCCCATAACTGGCTTGGTGTCTGTCAGGTCCTTAGACATCAGGCCTAGTCCAAGTGCCCTGGACAGGGCCGCAGGAGCAGTCACTGCTCTGTCACTGTGCCCATCTCCTGCCTCGGTGCTGCCTGTGTTTCATCTCACTCAGTTCCAAGCTCCACATCAGCACGAACAGAGGCTGGCTCGGCTGATGAGACACTTTGGGAGGTTGGCACCACATTTGTTCAGTCCTGAAAATACACAACATGCTTAAAAAATAATGAGTGCTATCCCAGCCTGTGCCATGCAATGCTACAGACATCCCAAATGGCCAGCAGCCCTCTGGAGGGGCTGTCTGGGGAAGGCTGGTGCCTGCTGGCTGTTCATGCTCTTCTGAGATCCTCCTGGGACATCGGTATGAGCTTTAATCCAAGAAAGGCCTTGCCAGCCACATGTCAGCTTTGCTTTCTTGGGTTGCATCAGGTGCTGGCAGACACCTGGAAGCACATCTCTGGAGGCAAAAAGGGTCACCGTCTGGAGCCTGGCTCCAGCTCTCTGCCTTCCCATCACAGAGAAGCAGATGGGAAAGTCAAAAGCTCTATCATTTTCCTGTATTCTCCCCTGGTCTGTCATTCCTTAATTGCATCTCTAAATCTTATTAAAGCGTGGGGTGAGTCATTGCCACAGTGAGGTGCAAACAGAGCTGAGGACCTTTGAGAAAGGAGGAGTGTCTCCCCACATGAGGGTGCTGAGCACAGAACTACTATCACTTCGTGGATGTGTTGCATCAACTGCCTGTTGCTGCCTCTAATTTAATGCTCTAAACCCAAATCCAAACACCTGTAGTCCAGAGAGAATATAAAATAGCCATGAAGAGGAAATCCATGCCAATTAGACATGCAGATCTCTCTTATCATCTGAGACCTTCTTCCAAGCTCACACAGGACTTGTAATTGTGGTTCTACTTTGTCTTGTTGCACTGACTCTCCACAGAACCCATTCACCACCAGAATGGGGTTGTAGGATTAACCCAAGGTGACTGCACATCAGAGTCCAAAATGTGTTTTGATTTGTGATTAAAGGGGTTGGAGCTTGTAAAGCATTTTATGGTTTGTGGTGCGAAGAACCCCTGTAGCACTGTGAAGCTGTTGGCACTGGACAGATAACCTGTCATGAACTGGGAACCCTCCTCTGCTTTGCTGTGCAGGCACCATTATATTCTCTTGTACTTCCTGTCCTGGTTTCTGATGCAAACCCATAAAAACCTTCTTTTTCAGTCGATGTTTCCCATCACATCCCAGGCTCCTGCTCCTCATAACTTTTAGTGGTTTATTGTGCCTCTTTGGCATTCTGGCATGGCTGGGAATATGTGCAGTAGGCAAGGTGAGCACCTTTCAGTCTGGTGGAGGAAGCTTTGGACTCGTGTGTGTGTATTCCATCATGGAATACATTCATCTAGTCCAACCCACTGCTCAGCTGCAGCACAACTGAGTGATTGTAGGAGAGTATTCAGTATTTTCTTCTTCTTCCCTGTTATCTTTGAGCATGTTGATGGGTTTATCATCCATAAAATTGGGATTATAGTGCCCAGAAGTTGTTTTGACTTGCTGCGCTTCACCTGGTGTGGGCAGTCTGGGACCAAGCAGAAAATGGGCACCAGCTGAAGGTGTTCAGCTGGTGAAGTTAATTGAGGTTTGTAGGTTGGGTTGCAAAAGAAAAGGTTGAATTTTTTGTTTTGTGGAAGGAGGGAAGGTAAGTCAGCCATGGAGGATTTTGCTAGGCAAATGCAAATTTAGTTTTGTTCCTCTGGATCATGGTGTCTCAGTTTTTAATGGAGCAAATGAGGGAAGCACAGTGAAGAAATGCCAGGGCACTTCATAAATGGAGTTAAATCTGTCATCCAAGGAAAAGCACAGAAATTCTTGTTAGACTTCTAATAGACAGCAATGTTCTAAAGGAAAAGAAAGTCCAGGATAACACTGTGCCAGGCTGGAGGTAATCAGCCACTTAATACTTAGGAAATTATGGAATCACAGAGTAGTTGAGGTTGGGAGGAACTTCTGGAGCTTGTCTAGTCCAAGCCCCCTGCTCAAGGCAGGTTGAACTAGAGCAGGTTGCTCAAGATCGTGTCCAGGTGGGTTTGGAGTACCTCCAGGGGTGGGAACCCACAGCCCCTCTGGACAGCTGTGTTTGCCCTCCCTCACAGTAAAAAGGTTTTTACCTTATGTTTGACTGGAATTTTCTGGCTCTCACTTGGTGCCCTTAGCCTCTCCCTAGGCACTGAGCCTGGCTCAGACTCTGCCCCTCTGCTATCAGCAGTGTTATCCACCGAGGAGATTCACACCCTTCCCCACCCTCAGCCTGCTCAGCTCGGGGCTAAACACTCTGGTGAAAGAGCAGGGAGGTGGGGAATGTTGCAGGAGGTTGGACTGATGTTTCTGGGCATATTTTGGTGATCCAAAGTTCACCTGAGTGCTGTCCTGAGTAAATGGTGATGTAGAAGTAGTACAGAATAGCTCAAATAAGCTGTCTTGGTTTTTTCTTCCTTCTCTCCAACTTTTTTTTCTTTTCCTATAGTACCTTTAATTTATAACTGTTTTCTTGGCATTATCCCACATGTCTTCTGGGAATAGTTATCTCTGGGTCTTTTATCTCTGGGTGTTTGTCATTTAGTGTGATCCTGGCAGTCCCAAAAGCTAAGATATTTGTGGTGAGTGAGTTCAGGCTGGTACTCCCTTGATTCCTGTAACCTGCAGTGATGAGGAGAATCACCTTGGATAAAGCCTTGGATCAGAATTTGAGCTGGAGGTGAACTTTTATGGGTGCCCAGTATAGTTAATGGTGTTTCTTGTGGTTTTTTATCATCAGGTTTGGGAAAGACAGGGGCCTAAGTAAGGGAGTCCCAGGTTTCAGAGAGCCACAGTCTCTGTTGCAGACCCAAAAGTCAGTGGTAGGTGATTTAGACCACAGCCAAATGTCCAGGTCTGTGGATCTGCATCTGAGACAATTGGCCTGAGCAGCTTGGCAAAGGTGTGTCCCCCAGGATGAGCTAGAAGAGCTCTGCTGAGCCTTTACTTTTTAGTTGGTTACTAAAGAAGGGCTGTTCTGTGTACCTGATGTTACACGTGCTAATATGCCTGGTACAAAAACATTAAATCTTGCTGAATGTGTAAATACTGCAAAACCTGTTGGTTTTGCTTTGCCAATGGATACATTGGACATTCAGGGAAGAGAGAAGGCTGGGTTTGGTTCTCTGTGTCGTTGCTTTAAAGTTAAGCATTTGGTCACTTATCCACCTTTGCTAAGCTATTTTAAATTTGTTTGCTATGTTTCTTTGGAAAGCAAGAACTCCCCAGAATGAGTTAAATATGAAAACTTCCATCATTGCTCCTATCAATGTGTCATATCTCCTCCCAACAGAGATTTGTTAAAACTTGCCTTGGATTCAATCAGTCTATCCTGTCCAACCATTTGAAGGTGTAGAATCAGTTTCCTTGTATTTCTGTAAAATGACAGAAGGGGTCTGGACTCTGCACAAAACACACAAAAAGAAAACCCTCATCTTATTTAAGCAGGAAGGAAAGACCAGCTTCTTGTTCATGAGAATGTCATTCCCAAACTCTTTGCATGATAATATATCTACCTGTCTCTGCTTATATTTTAGTAGCCCAAAATTACTGAGTGTGCATGTGTGGAAAAGAAACCAATGTGCAAACTTTGGAAGTTATGTGTCTAAACTGTTGGAATTCAATTCTCTGTTTTCCCTGCAGGTGTGTTACTGGACATCCAGCAGCACTTTGGAGTCAAAGACAGCGGGGCTGGCTTGTTACAGACAGGTAAGAGAATTTCTGCTCTCCCTGGTCTTTGTAACGTTCCTCTTCTCTGAAGGGTGCCTACACATTTCTGCATTATGGCCCTTGGACACTGGTTGTGGGATTTACTCTTACTAGGAAGGAGAATGAACATAAAGGAGTTTTTGGCTTTGATTTGCTGATGGGCAGGAGATTGGAGCTCAGAATGACTAGAGTGTAGAATGGGCTAAAAGCAGACAAACCTCGTGGTATTATTTACAAGAACTAAATTCATCTAGGAGATGGTTGCTTCCCCTAGAAAACCCAGGACAAGCCAACAGCAGGATCCTGTTGTTCTCATTTCTGAAGGTTGGTAATAAGTGTGATGCCCTTCATGTGCTCTACAGAGAATCTGCTGAATGGACAGTGGCATGAATATGTAAAACTCATCAGGGCAAGGACCCGAGGCTGAAAGCTGCAGGCAGGGCTAACAATCCTGGGAACTGCTGGATTAACAGCAGCCCTTTGGTGCTGATAACTTCAGACATGTCCCTGGCTGTGTTTAAGGGAGGATTATTGCAATACTTATGTCCTTTTAATGAAACTGGAGTTCTAATGGCACAGGTACAGAGCTCTGCAATCCCCAGACAAACCCAGCTTCTTCTGGCCTCTGGTCCTGAAAGGGCTTAGAGACCTGTCTGTCACGCCAGTGAGTAGCAGTCTCAGGTAGTCTTGACACCACATTTGATCCTCCTGGAGAGTTGAAAGGGGAAGCCAGAGGGAAAATGCAGTTATTTTAAGGGAACAGTCCGGTTTGGAAACCTCCTACAGAATTATTAGTTGGAGTCACAGATTTGTGGTGCTGTGCTTGTCTTGTCACTGTCATCTGTCTGAGGGAACCACACTGGAACAACATCTCTGAAAAAAGGAGAATTCAGTTAGCTTTTGAGTAGTGTGCCAGCAAGACATGTTTTCCCATGCCATCACAGTAGATCCCAAATACCTGTTAGGAGCTGTCTGTGCAAAACTGTGGCCAACACTGAATTTTATCAAATCATTCATTCTTTATGATCACACAAGCTATGAGAAAGTTCTGGAGCTCCATGGATTGGGATTTGATTTCTAACTATGTGAACCACTGCAGTATCTCCTTTTCTGTTTCCTGCAGCCCATGGCACAGCAGGGTTCTCATCTGTGGCTGCAGCTTCTTGGTGATGTTAAAATACAAACAACTAATTACAGTTTATGTTAAGTCTCTCAAAGTGCTGCCCCTGTGGGCCGGCAGAGCTCAGCTAAGCTGGAGTGTGCAGGACAGAAGGGCTGAGCTTTACAGGTGTCACTGATTATAAGTAGCATCAATCAGTTATGCCCAAAGTGGCACTGCTTGTCTGTCAGACTCTTTTCTACAGCAATTATTTCTATTTATTTATGGTATTCAAAGGAACAGGTCCTCAGTGTAGCATTAGACACCAAGTGCCTTCAAGAAAATACTCTGGTGGAAAAGGACACTTGCCAAAGCAGGTAGTTAATCTTCATTCCCCTCAGTGGATGAAATCCTTCTGCAGATGATTTATTGACAGCAGGTAAAAGCTCAGCTTCAACAGGATATTCATTTGTTAATTGCAATGCATGTTATTTATTTCTCTAGCCAACACACAGGGCATCTGCAAACAGCATCACTGAGAGATCCTGCAGGATTGCTCTTGAGTGTGTCAAGAGTTTTCTAACTGTTAATCCTTGTTTTAAGAAAAGCAGTCTTTTCTCTTGGATTTTTTGTTGTTTGTTTTTTTCTTCTTTCTATTATGAAAGCTGAGGGCTTGACTTTGCTCCTGCAATATAGATGACAATGTCCTAATCATAGTGCTAGCAGAGCAAAAGAGTGCCCACAAAATATAGCATCATTTCACATAAGTAAGGGTAGGGGCACGTGGCTGAAAATGTATTAAATGTGTTCCTTCAGCTTAGCAAATTCCCATGTTGGCAGCTGGCCCACAGCCTGGGGACCTTAACCCTGGGGAAAGATGCTGTCCAAAACCAGCACAAACACTGCTTTTAATCCTTGGTTTGCTCTCTGAGTGTGGCCTCTCTCCACATGCAGCGCAGGGAAAATGGATGCAGAGTGTAAAAGCTCTTGCCTGGGGTGGCAGAGGAAACTGAGGCAGAGCTGGGGTTTCCCACACCTCTGCCTTAACCTTGAGCAGCTTCTTTGCAGGCAGGGACACAAATATCATCTGCTTCCCCAGGTATGGTCCTGCTTAACTAATTGAGTGATGTGAGATGAAACACTGTCCTTGGAATAGAGTGGGTGAGTCCTCAGGTTGCTAATCCTGCATCTAAATGAGTCCTAAATTAATTTACAATGTTAATGAGAGGGAGCGAAATGCAGTATTTGCTGGCAGTTCACATCACTCATCAAACAGGCTCTAAAATAATTACTTTTAAAAATCCTTTTAACCAGGAAACAAAGTTGCATGTGTTTTTTAGGAGATGGTTCTGATAATTCAAACAGCCAGGGGGAAAGAAATCCCCAGAGATTATGTCTGGCCCTGGGTTTATCCCATGCCCTGTCCTTGGCAGGCACAACCATTCTGGTGGCTCTGTCCCTGCAAATATTCAAAAGCCAGTCCATACACTCTCTTTTGTGCTGCTGTGTGGGGAGCAGAGGTGACTGGTTCCTTAGGAATTGCAAAGACACAGTTTGAATTTTTTTCTTCTTTATGTTAACCCCGAGATCCAAGTGGCTCTTTGCCCAAGAGATGTAACGAAAACTCGTTGGAGGGACACTATAACTTCCTGTACAGGAAAATCACAGGACACTCCAGCCTCATCCCTAATGGAAAGGAGCAGAATGTGGAAGTCTCCGCACAAGGATCCTGTGACAGCAGAGGACATGCTGACAGATGGGGCACAACCGCTACTTGCTCAGGAGCAGGGGAGAGCCACACACATAAAACATGTTGGTCTGAGCCACCCTTATCTCTGGATGATGCTGTAATTCTGTGCTGATCTTCCTTCTCAGAGCACTACATATGCAGTCATATATATAAGTATATATATATGTAAATACTCGTTTAGTTTGCTGTCCTTCAGGTCTGATCCAAGCTTTTTTGTGCTTTTCATTTCTTCCTGGCTGCTTTACCTAGCTGGAGAAAGGATAATACCGGCTGATCTCAGGAGATGGTAGAGTATCTCCTGGCCTCCTTGAGCTGTAGACAGTCAATACATTTATAAACCAAACCACACAAAAGCCTCTCCCATGTGTGGAGTTGGGCAGGAGCAGCTGCAGAACTACAGGCCTTCAGGAACACAAAGACTGACAAGGTGGACAACTGGATTTGTAAAACTGCTTCAAAATGGTGTTATCCTTCCATATATACTTAGACCATGGAGTAATGCCCAGTGCTGTACTCTGGTTTTCAGTAGAGTTTTTCTCCTTCTTTCTTCATTTTTCATTCCTTATTGCTCTATTTGCTCTCTTTGCCCTTGGATTTATCTTGCTTTTGTGTCTCTTGCCAGTGTCTCTGTAGCACACCAGAGCTCTAATAATAGTGCCTGGCTCACAGTGCAGTTTGTCTTTCCAGAGGTCTCAGGATGTTTTATATCAGGGGAGATAGTGAGGTTGGTCCTTTTTGACAGATGGGGAAGTCATGAAAGGCAGATGGGAGAAATTACCTGCCCAAAGTGGCACAGCAGGTCTGAGGCAGAGCCAGGATGAGAACTGTGGTCCAGCTCCTCAACACTCAGCATTCTGGGAGGTCAGTGCTGTGACTCAGAGCTTTGTCCTTGTTAATGGGCACTGAATCCTCCAGCCCAGGGGACTTCTGCAAGTGGATATCTCTGAGAGGCATCAAAGGGAGGGTATGGCAAGGATTCCATGGAAGTGCAGAGAAAGTGTCTGTCTTCAGAAGGAGCAGAGGGATGGCTGTAGAGGAGACCCTGGTAAGCAAAAGTGTATAGCACAAGGTCACAAGCCAGGTAATGTAAGGAAGTGAGAGATCTGGAAGGACTCCTTAGAGGTGAATAGTCATAGATCACTGGGGCTCTGAAGGAACTTCTCTGCTCCCCTGCAGAGGTGGGCATCACCCCAGATGCCTTTCAGCCCCTGCTTTCCCAGGAAGCCTTGCAATGCAGGTACTTTCTCAAGCCTTGTTGTGAGCTCACTTTTCCTGTAAGGGTCAATTCCAGCTAAAACCTCTGTTGATTTGAAAAGTGAAACCTTTTATCTCCATGAGTTGCTCTGCCTCTTGAGCTGCCCTGGTGTAACCTTGTAGAAGATTGCAACCTTGCACATATGCAGTGGGCTGTGGCGTGTTGTGATTGTACCTGCTGAGCTCTGAGCACATGGAGGGGACTTGAAATAGTGGGAGGGCAATGGGGGGATAAATCAGACTTGCTGAATTCAGTTCCTTTTAACTCTCATCTTCTTGTCATTGGCTTCTGATGTCAGCCTACACTGCTCTAGCATTTTTCTTTATTCCACACAGAGCCCACCTCCCTTGAGTCTACCCTTGGATGTTTGGAGATCACACGAGTTGCAGGTGCCACACCTTTCTCTTCCAGCACCTGAAGAGATGCTCTCTTGTTCCTCAGCTGTGCAGTGCAGAACTGAATCACATCTTCATCTTTCTCTTCCTACTGCACCAGCTTAACTTCTTCCTGCTAGAACAGAGGAAATCCTATTCTAGGCACATTGTCTTCTATTTACAATTCATGGGCTTTCATGCTGAGTGAATGAGTTTTTACCCCAGAGCATCTCCCAAGGTGCTGGTACCTCAGGTGTCCAAACCAGCAGGTGAGACAAAATGCTTTGTGATTGCTCGTCTTGACTTAGGACTTCAAATGGTTTGGACCACCATGTGCTACCCACTGTCATCCTCCCTCTTTCCAGCCACACTAAGTATTCTTAAATCCAGGTTGCTTCTCTGCAGTCTGGGCCTCAGAAGGCCAGGACAAGGTGGAGTCCTCTTTTTGCCAAGACATTCTCTAAGTTGTATCAACAATGAGCAAAACCTTTTTGTCCTTTTGTCTTTCCATACCTGATTTTGTGTAAGTTTTTTCCTAAACTTGTTCAGCTTTCTATGGGATGCTGCTGCTCTAAGGATTAAACAGGGACAATGTAAGCAATAAAGAGAAAAAAGCAGGGCTGTGTTCAATGTGTCTTTATTAATGTTGCCACAAGGGTTGGCTTTTACGTATTTCACTAGAAATCGTTGAGTTGAGATAGTCCGGAGCCTGATTATTTCCCACCTAAGTCCTTCATAAGTTCCAACAGTCCTTTATTCCTGTGTGCTAGAACAGTGTCTGATACACTAAGAAGTCACAGCAGTCTGAGGGGCTGATTCATGAAAGCAGTTAGCCTATTTGAAAATGCCTCTGCAATCAGAAAGTATTTTCTTGACTCAGTGAACAGGTTAGAGGAAACTGTGTCTGTGCCCCAGCCCAGTGCCCCGTGCACCAAAGACCAGACCATAAAAAATGCCACTTAGAGCCTGAACTCTCATGGGACAGCCATGCATTGCAAAGAAAATAATCTTTGTGTGGGGAGAAGGTGTAGGGAAGGGAGGGAAGGTGTCCTTGCTTCCTGCTGAGAGGAGGGAAACTACCACAGAAGCGCTTCAGCATTTTGTCTTTCTCTTGTACACGTCAGCAAGTGAGTGCAGGCTGCTAGGACAGGGAGACTGCAGGCTGCCTTGTCTTCAGTGATACCTTCAGTTTGGGATGCTGCATGGCCACCAACACAGGGTGACAATTCATTTTCCCAGCCTCTCTTCCTGCTTTGCAGAAGGAGGGTTTGTCCTCACCTTTGGCCTTTCAGACAGGGCTGGTGCCTTGTGTGGCTGTGCCAAAGCTGACGTGCACTTGTGCTCCCTGGGCCGTGTCTGTGCTGTCAGTGGGTGTTGGTTCCCCCATACTGCAGTTCAGGCACCTCATGCCAAGGTTGTCTGCACTTCTGTAATTTATTGTAATAATGAATGAGGGAAAATGTTTCCCACAGATTTTAGAGAAGTAGCTCCCATTCAATCCAGAGTCCTAACAGCTCCTAACGCGTCCCCCCAGACATGTTCCTCAAAGCTCAGAATTCCATTCAAGCTCTGTATAGCAGAAGATGAGATTTTTGTTGGTCTTGTGCAATTCTTTGAAACATCTTCCTCTCACTCCCAGCTGTGCAGTCTCATGTAGTTGGTGTCTTCCCTGTGTTGTGTTTCATGCACAAAGAGTTCCCAAGGGCTGCTTGACATTTTTTATTACCACTATATTTGGAATATTGAATGAGGGAGATAAATATTTGAGTTCCATTATCAGTTATTTGGTATTTAATGATTACCTGTTGCTGGAAGTGTGTCCTTATAGTCAAGACCTTACAAGTAGCTTAGTTTTTCCCTCCCCCTCTGCAGTGGCACTCAAAGCTCTTGGTAGGAAGTGGAAAACCTGCTTAGCTTTAATTCTTGCCTTTCACTGAGCCTGTTAAATTCAATTTTCAAGTGTGGTGACCAGAGGAGTGTTTGTGTGTGGTCTGAATCAGGAGGAGCCTTGGATTTCTCTGTACCATCATCCAGATCTGTGCATACAGTTGGTGCTGATACCTATTGGACCCAATTTAAAGGTAAATGTTAGAGAGGAATATTTTTTGCCTTGACCTTAAAGGAAGATGGATCAGGGTCTTCTGTGAACTGGGGATGAGAAAACAGTACTAACTTTATAGTACATTTTGATAGCGTATTTAATGTGCTTCATCCTATGTGAGCCAGAAGTGATCTCTCTTAGATTTATTTTGAGCTTGTTTTGGTTTTTCCTTGCCTCCCACACCTGAAGAACTCTCATCTTCTTGGAACAGGGAGCTGTAGTTCTGCAGGACAACATGCCCCATGAGGGATGTGGGCAGCTCCGCTCACACAGGGTGAGGCTGGGAGATACAGAGGCCAGGTTTGCTCTGTGTCCCATGGGACATTTCCAAGGTCAGAGTGGAGTGCTGGAAGTACTGCAGTTGGAGGAGGAGTTGGCTTTAAGAGAGAGACCCTTTGGATAACCCAGATAGTCCTGACAGAGTGTGAAGGAGCTCTGGAGTGCCCAGGTGCTGTCTGGCAATGAGGGGAGGGGCACTGGGGGTGGTTGCTCTAATAGAGGGAGCATCCAGAAGACTGGAAGGACCAGGGT
The DNA here is from genome assembly GCA_013399695.1 of Formicarius rufipectus. Lineage (NCBI taxonomy): Eukaryota > Metazoa > Chordata > Aves > Passeriformes > Formicariidae > Formicarius > Formicarius rufipectus. The sequence goes on along the minus strand of VXAU01004223.1, from coordinate 147,106 downwards.
ATATTCCCAGTAGTGGGAATGGTGAGGGCCTGGAGCAGTGCATGCAACTGTTTTGCTTCTCTGACATCCCATCTGGAGCTCCAGGTGGCTTTTCCTCCAAATCAGTGCTTCTCAAACATTTTTTACCAAACTACTCTGCATCCTTACAATCAAATTTGCACAGTGATTTATGATCAGACCACTAAAAAAGTAACACTGCTGCATGTCTGGCTGCAAAGAACTAGCTGTTACCTTGTGGAACACAGTTTTTGGAACCACAGCCTTGGCAGGAGGAGCACCATGTCAGCAGGGGCTGCAGTTGTGCCCATATATAGAGCCACACACACCTGAGGAGTGACTCACTGTAGGCACCTGTGCCTGGCTTTGAAAATGAATTCCAGGGCATCACTTATGTAAAAAGGGAACATTCCTCGTGGTATTGGGCAGTGTGAGCAGCCTGCAGAACTGGATTCCAATTAACACCAGTAAGCCTGAGTTGCATGAATGGTGTATTGTTGCACCAGTTCAGAAGAAATCTCCCTTTGCCCCCAGTCCATGCACATATCCCTGACTGTTTCCTGTGTGCTGTTGTAAGATTACAGATCCATTTTCTGCTTAAATTCTGTCGGGGCCCCAGTTTTGGAGAAAAGATATTACTGACCATAATCCTTTACTTGCCCCAGTTCAGAGTTAGCACTAACAAAAAATGTAAACAGGCATAAAGGGTTTTTGCTGAAACACTCTTCATTTATTTTCAAGGTTTAGTCAAATGTCTGAGGACAGCTCAGGTTTCTAAATCTCAGATGAAAGCTATTTGACAGGATGAGCAGGAGGAGGAGGGTTCACACACATTCTTGTGTTCTTTGCTGCTGCAGCACAGGGAAGTTCTTTCGTTTTCAGTGGAAATGATATTCCTAGGGGGAGTTTAGTTCTGATGTCTTTTATTCCCTCAGTTATACATCAGGTTATTCCTAATGAAACATTTGCACAGTATGAACCACTTCCTCTTCCCAACCTTTTCATCCACTGATGTTTACAGAAACCAGATTTGTTTTACATATTCTCACATTGCATCATTCTCCTTGTTGTTTGAAGATGAGCTGAACTGGAGATGTGTCTAATCAAATTTCTTCCCTTGTGGGACAGTAGAGTTGAAGTGAGAGCATTAATTGTAATACACCTTTCCTACAAAGAGTTGCCTTAAAGAACTAAGGAGTTCTAATAACTTATTGGGAGCTGCACTAATTTTAAATGGACAGATACAATAAAAAACTGTTGCGGGGGGCACTTGGAAGTGAATTAGGGAGGCAATGGAGGTAAAGCAGTTTGAGCATTGATTTCTGTTTACAACTCACAGAATCACAGTGTCCTGCCCTGGAAGGGACCCACAAGGATCATCAAGTCCAACTCCTGGCCCTGCTCAGGACAATCCCAGAAATCCCATATTCCTGGGAGCATTCCATTGGCAGCACTGGCTAAGGTGGTCTTTTCTCTGGGTCCTTCCTTTGTTCCCTGCCTTCTGCAGATCATCAGAGGCAAAGGGATCACCTACCCTGTGAGCCTCTGATGAATTCTTGTTCAAACTGACCTTGTTAGGAGTTACACAGTGAAATTTCCAACATAGGATTTGTCTCCCTGGGGTTGAGTTGGATTTGTTTTGTTTTCCTTGAAGGATGTTTGAATTGTTAGTTTTTAAATCTGCTTTAAATCACAGTTACTGGTTTTGTCCTTGGTTTTGCCCACCCTGGGATTTGAGTAGTCCTGGTCACCTCAGCAATTGGTGGTGTTAGTTGTCAGCTCTGTGCTTCTGCCTTCAGCATCCTGTGCTTTTGTCCAACCCACCTGGCAATATAAGTAACAATAAAATTGCCTTAGTGCCCTTGGCCACACCTTCTGAGCACTAGAAATCATTGACAAAGTCTGACAAAGAAAGGCACTTTCATGAGAGGCTTTATGACTGGAATGAGTCATGTAAGAACGATGTGTGAGTTAAAGAGTAACTCTACCACCCCCAAAAAAACAGAAAAACTAAGGTTTGTCTGGGTTAAATTCAATTTAAGCATATAGGCAGTTTTGAAAAGCAGTCTTCCATTTTACAGGTGTGGTTTAGGGTGTATAAATACTTAACTTACTGATTGTGCCTGCAAATCAAAGTAGTTAAATGGCACTAATTCGATCAGAAAAACTGCTCCCAGGGTAGATTGCAAGCTCACAATTAGTGATTGAGTTGAGGATCTTTTAAAAACCTGCTACTAAAAATAGATATTAGTTCAGAAGGGCTGAGGTAAACAGTTATGGTGAGACCCACACAAGGTTTGACCGGATAAATTCATCTCCTTTATCAATCTTCTTGAAGGTAAAATTGCAGAACAGGAGCATGAAAATGGCTCATAATTTTTGCTGTTTTAATTCCCTGTCCCCTGTTTTATTTTTAAATTCACAGGAGCATATCCTAGGGATGTATCAGGTACCACTGTTGTTATAGCTCAGGATGCTGAAGCTGCCTCAGCCATGTGGGGGCTTTGGCTTACCCATGTGGCCTGGAAAGAGGGTCTCTCTCTCTGACTTGGTGGGTTGCATTTCTTACCAAATTCATATCAAAGTGCAGGTGATTTCACTTCTGCTTTACCCATCCAGAGCCTTCAGTTACTTCCAGCTTTTTGGCTGTGTGGCAACTGCTTTGAAACCCGTGGATGTAATAATAGGGAAAATTATTAGGGGGCGTGACACTAAATATGACATATTGAGGGGGAGTGTGGCAAGACAAAGAGAAAATATTAGAAGAAAATACCTCCAGGGAAAAAAAGGAAAGGAAGAACAGAATTTCCTGGAAAGCAACTTGTCCAGAGTTGTCTTTGTTCTCACAGAGGATGTTTTATGGCAGCAAAGTTATTAATACAGGATATTATACAATGGATGTTGAATTTTCACCAAAAGCTCCCCAGTGAGATGTTCCCACCAGCTGCTGATGTTGCACTTCCCAGGGCCTGGGACAGTATATGACAGTGAGCAGAGAGTATGTGGGCATTGTAAGTAAAACACATGTAATTTTTCCTTGCTTGCACATAATGAGCTTGTTCTTTATGGGATCATAATCCAGCAACTAGACTTCCTTGTCCAGTCCCCAGACACGTAAACTTCTGGCAGCACCATGAGAAGTCTTCCCCCAGGGCTCAGTGTTCAGCTGTACAGGACTGCTGATTCCTTGGGACATTTCTGGGGATGTGGTCCCCTGGGAAAGGAATAGAACAGGCACTGAACACAGACCTATGGCAGATGGGCCACTGGTCACTCATCAGTCTCACACATTTAGAGCTGATCGAAATGGGTTTTTTCCTACCTTGACAATCCCTGGATTCACCAAATACTGTGTTCCCTTTATTGCATTGATGTGATTGATGCCGCAGGAAGGCATTGCCTTTGCAAACCCTGTGCATTGCAGGGTTCGTTTGGGGATGTTGTTTTCCAGTGGTCCTCCTCCCACAGAGATACTGGTCAGAAGAAACTCAGACTGGGGATTATTTACCAAGGCCCAGTCCCACTCTGTGGCTGCTGGGAGGGGGGTTAGCCCCGGGCTCTGCTACAGAGATCAAGTTCATTTATCCACAGGAGCAAGTTCAGTTGCATAGCTCACTCCTGGAGCTGCAGCTCAGTTTGGCTTTGGAGTGGTTTTCCAAGTCAGGAATGATACATGGGAGATAATCTCAGAAATAACAACTGTAAGACAGATTCTGTGGGACACACAGAGATTCACTCTTCAGGGTAGTTATGATCCTTTTCCAAACCATGGCAAGTTAAACACTGGGCTATTTCAGTATTTCAGCAATTTCCTTAAATGAATTTGTCCTTTTTTGAAGGCCACCCAGCCACTGTGAAACACTTGCTCTTTGTCTAAATTGCCATGTAAAACAGCAAAAGCACTTCTAAATACTGTCAGCAACATGGAATTAGCAAATAATTTATGTCAAATGGCACTTAGAGTGGTGGGAGAGGCTTCCCTACACACTGGGATGCCTCTCCATTGAGGCTGTTCATCACTGGAGGTGTTTGTTTGTGGTTGTTCATCTCTTATCCTCGTGGTCAATAAACAATTACAAATCACAATTGATAAGGATGTTTCTTTGTATTTACTTTGTGGTACAAAAGCCTATGAAATTATTGCTGGCACTTGGCAAAACAGATGGATAAGCCCGTGGCTCTGGACCCTGGCACAGGTTTAAGGGCTGAGTGTGGGATTGATAGGAATGGGAGAGCATTTCTGGCCCCTGTGCTCAGACTGCTGGGGCTGGAATGATGGTGAGGCTCCCTCTAAAGAATGCTGGACACCAAAGCTGTGGGAGATGATGAGGGTATTTGGGATGTCCTGAGGTCACCTTCCAAATGCCTCTGGCTCACTCATAGATCTTGGTAGATGGACTTGGTGGTTGTCTGGAAAGCCTGTTGTATTTTAGAACAAACAATATATATATGTGTGTGTGTGTGTGTTTGTGTATATGTATATATAGAAATAACTCTGTTGTAGTTGAGGTGGTGTGCTTTAAGAGGAGAAAACAGCACAGCAGGGACTGAGGGGCTGGAGCCCTGTTCCATGCCAAAGGTAGATCTTGCTGTCCTCTGGCTCCAGGCTCCTCCCTGACCCTCAACCCCTGGTGCTTCAGCAGTTGATTCCCTGTCCCTTGCAGTCAGTGCTGAGTTGGTGGTGTCCAAACATGCTGTTTCTGTAGCCGTGTGAGTGCAGTGCTGGGGTAATAAATGAGACTCATCTGAGGGTGAGAGCTCAGATGGGTCCTTGCTTGCCTTTTGGAGAGTTGTGATTCAGAATGAAACCAGACAGTGGTGCCTTTACACAGACCCCCCACACTTGGCCAGCATGTCTGGTCCAGGCCAGCGCTGGCCCCGCCACACTCACGTTGTCCCCGCTACCACACTCCACTTCCTTCTCACAGGAGAAATTTTAAAGGTCATCTGTGGTATTAATTTACTTGTTCCTAATAAGGGAGGGTAATGTCAAAGCACATAAAATAATGAACGTCCTGAAAAGGTGTGGGGGAAGTTTTTCTGATGTTTTTCTCACGATTCAGAAACAATAAGATGAGGTTGGTTTGCTGGAAAGTGCTCCAAAAGCTTCTCAGGGAAGGATGGGAAGCTGATGGAAATGAATGTCATGAGGAATGCTGTCAGGACCAGAGCTTGTTAAGAGCAGGCCTTTATGTGGGTAACATACAGTTCTTGGGAGGGCTGAAGCCAGCCCGTGAGGAATTCAGTGTACTTTCCTCGGAAGGATCTGACTGCTGGCCCTGTCACAGACAGGAAGCGAGACCACATGGTTTTCTGATCTGTTGTCATTGTTGTGTGTTCTTTTGGTCTTCTGAGGCTGCATCAAAGATATTTTACTGGGGGACTTATTTATTCCCTGGCAATGCCTCAAGCTGGTCAGGAGAAACTCTTAGATTCCATCAAGAGATGTTTTCTTTTTTTTCCTCCTTCTGTGTTGATGCTTCAAATGGAAACCCAGCCAGCACTACAGACATTTCCTCTGTAGAGTCTGCGTGGGTTTGGGCCAGCCCCTAATGGGTGGCAGGTTATTCAGTGAGGGCTGTCATTGCATGTGACAATATTGCATTTTACAGCCAGCTCAGGAAAAGGCAGATAATTGAGCTGGACAGAATACTGGCATTCCCCCAGTGACCAGCAAACAGCTTTTCAGAAGTGAGGGTTGGGTGGGCAATGTTATGAAATGTGTGTGTTTCCTTCACACCTAAACGTGAAGCTGTCAATAGCATTAACATTCCTGGGAGGGGGGAATGTTGGAGGAAAAATGGAGGAAAATCAGACAATCCTGTGCTGTTGGATTAGCATCAAACAAAAGCAGTCACCTACAGTTGCATTTATATCCATATACTCTATAGATTTTAGCATATTTCCATTCCACAGTGATTTCTATTCCTAAAAAAAGTGAATTAGCATAAGGCTGCAGATGGCAGGATTTTAAGAGCAGAACCCCTTGCTGGTGCTGCCTGTGGCTGAGAGCAAGTGAATAACAACCAGATATTTCAGATGTCCTCTTGAAGATGTTGTGATGAGAAATAATGTGTTTTCATCCCTTAGAATTCAGTTGAATTTGACAAATGTTTCCGTTCCTCCGGGTAACTGGAGGCAGACAGTGTGAGTTCACAGTGAAGTCAGTCTGTTCAGAAATTCGGAAAGATCTGCTCTGACATCTGTGGAGAAATTTAGCTCCAATACAGAGATGAATCTGTGGTTTTGCCCTTCAGATTGATAATTTCCTTAGGGTTATAATTTCCTTAGAGTTACACTGATTTTAAAAGATGGCATTTCACTGCCACGCTAAAAACACTCTTGAAGACGGGTGGCTTGAGTGTGAAAGGGAACAATTTTGCAGAAGAATGGAGTGGGAGGGGTTTGCTCCAAACCTGACACTCTTTGATCTGCACATGCACAAACTGCTGTGAACAAGATTCCTTGTCCTTCCCTGCCCACACATCAGTGCCCTGCCCCTGTGCCTTAGTGAGACCACCAAAGCTGGGGTGCCCTGGGTGTCTCCCATCCACCCTGTCCTTTTGCCCATGTTTATGTGCTTTACTTGCTCCAGAAATTGCTTGGCAATCTGCAGAGATGTCTTCAGTTTTAACTCCCAGTAAGTCAGCTTTGGTGGCTGTCAATGATAGATCTTAAAATTGAAAGCAGAGGCTCATTTCATACCTGTGTCCTGCCAGGGTAGGTGTTTGGTCCAAGGCTGTGAGAGCTGAGAGCCAATTCTATCATCACAATGGCAGTATGGCTATTTTCCCTTCCAGAGAGAGAGAGTGTGTTTGCCATGCCCACTGTAGATGGTACCACAGCCCCCTAAAGAACTGTAATAATAATAAATTAATTTATAATAATTTAAAATAAATCAGTCAGTCCCACTGGCTGCCTGGGGAGAATGTCAGCCAAGAGCTGTGCCCCCTTCCCCATTCCCAAAGCAGAACCATGTGGATTCCCAGGGCTTTGATGCAGCTTTTCCTTGCCACCTTCAGCATCCCCCCACCAGTGCAGCCCTCCAGAATCCCCCATGGCTTGTGGTCCTGGTGGAAGGGGATGGCTGAGAGTCTCTTTGTGGCCAAGACTGCTGGACAGCCCAGCATCTCTGCCCTCCCCAGACCCCTCACTCCACACTGGAACCCTGAGCCCCAGCTGAGTGTGGTGTGCTTGGGGAGTGGGTGTTTGGTTGCTGCAGCTCCTCCTGCTTTGTAAATGCAACCAGCAGCTGTGTGTGGACGTCAGGCAGGCATTCCCACTGTCCAGTGGTCATTTATTTAGGAATTCCATTTTAAAAACAAGCCCAGACCAACCTGAAGTCTGATGAAATCTCTGGGATAAGCATGTCAGATGAACATACCCTGCAGCAAGGTTCCATGAGTACCATGGAATGAGGAGCTCTTGATTCCATTCTTGGGAGTAGGGAAAATCACTCCCTTCTTATTGCCTTGTATTTCTTGGGAAGCTGCTGCTATTGGTAAATAACATGTAGTAAAGAATATATTAGTAATACACCACAGAAGTGTCTCCTCTCTATCCTGTTCTCTATTGCTACAGGGTTGAGATTGATTTCTCTTTGAGACAGAATAACTCCTGTTGCACCACAGTTAATTACTTGAAATTAAAATGCTAGTTGAGAAAGGATGCAGGATTAGTGGTGCAGTTGTAAAGAAGGATGGCAAATTATTTTAGAATAAAAACGATCTTCCCCCAGGTCTCAAACTGGAAACAAGGAACATTATTTCACTTTATACCAAATGATGCATCATTCTATTATAACAGATTTAACATATTTGATTGCTAGTTAAATCTAATTCATGGTACTCAATGCAGATTTGAAGGATCAAGGGATTTAGATTACTCTGCATTACTGGCTTTAGGCTGTCATTTCTTGGTGTGTTGAAGTGCACAGGAGTTGAAAAGGCTTTGTAGGCCAAGGTGCACATCCCTGTTCCTGGCCTGGGGGAATCCATGTACTTCTGGCTGCATGTCCATGCTGCCTTCCTGGCTCCTGGAACAGGGAACTTGCCAGAAAAGAGGCAAGGTTAGTTTTCAGTCCTCAGTGTTCCCTGGATTTTGCTCTCCAGAGGGTCACAGAAGCTCAGGGGAAAGTTCTTTGAGATCCCACCTTTGCTTCCAAAGGCTCCTGCAGATGCAGTTTTGGTGTGCCTGTTGTCATAATTGCAATGGAAAAAGGAAGGGCTAGAGTAGAGGAAGGGAACAGAACAAAATAAAGCTAAAATACAGCTGTGTGTGGCTATTTAAATGCTTTTTTAAGGCACCTTTCTCTGGCCCTGAGGCCTGGGTAAAGTAAAGATGGTTCATCCTCCTGGCAAGTGGGAGCAGCCTCCTCCCAGCTGGAGGGTTATTTGTGATTGTGGCTCTTGGGAAGGGCGGGAAAACTGCACAGAAAAGGGAAAAGCAAAGCTGCTGTTTGTTCAATGCCCTTTCCTGAGTTCTGGGAGTGACTCCTGCCTACTTCTGTAGCAGCAGCCAAGAGGGTTGGGGGTGTGTTTCAGTCGTGCAAACCCAGTCCTGTAGCAGTGCCACTCAAGCTGCTGCAGTGCTGCAAAGCTATTGACCAGTCCCGGCTTCTTTGGCATCTCATGTCTAATTCAGGATTGACCAGAATGGATACAAATCCATCCTAATTGGCTGAGTTAATGAACTTTCCCTGCCACTGACTGCACAGGCTGCCCCTCGTCACGCACTGCGGGCACCAAGGCAGCGCTGCCACCCTGCCCCCGGTGCAGCCAGCCAAGCTCTCAGCCAGGCACAGCTGCTCAGGCCACAGGGAGGAGAAACTGCAGGAGAACCAGGCTCTCACTGGGAGGTTGGGATTTTACCCTGTGCTTTTAGAAATAATTTGAAGTGCAGTTCAATAACGTGTTAATAAGCTGTTACCTAATGAAGCTGGTGGAAATGGTGCAGGTGCAATTTTGTCTTCCTAATTTTTAACCTTTTTGGGGAATAGTCATACCAGTCCAGAGCAGAGGTTCTTTTAGTATGTTATCCTGTCTTTGGCTGTGATCAATAGCACATATATAGGGAAAAAACTGAACTAGAGAAGATTGTGATGATGGTTCCCTGGTATCAACTGAATAGCTGAGGAAATTCTGAACAAGAGGAGCAATCTTTCACAGTCCTTAAATTAATATTCTCCCTGGACTTTGTCCAATCCTGTTTTGAAATAGCAAAAACTCCAAACTCCCAGTGCCTCTGTGATAAAATCCCAATGTTTAGTTAAGCACTTTTCATGGAACATCTCCTTTAATTTGTGTTCTTCACCTGGCAGTCCCATTTGATGCCACCTGGTCAGTCTTCTAAGAGAGGAGGTGATTCAGTTTGCCCGTTTTTCATGCTATTCATGGCGCTAGATCTCCTCGATCCCGCACATCACCTGGTCCTTTTCCTTATGTTACTGTAAAAGAACTTGTTTTGTCCATCTGACAATTCTTTTTGATGCTTTTCCCAGTACTTACCTTTAACGTTCCAGGGATTCAGTGAAGTTACAAGTCCTAAGGTGTGTTTACTTGCAAAGAGGTTCTGATCTCTGCTGCCATTACAAGTCATAAGCAGTTCTGTCTAAACAAGGCTCAGCTCTAATGCCCTGATTCAGGGAGCCTTTCCATCACCTTTTGTCAGGGGTCTAAATCAAATCACACAAAGCATTTTGCAGAAAAACAAGAGTTAATGGTAAGAGATGCAGAAATAGTTTGGACACTGCCTGATGAGTGCATTTTCTGGGCTCTACTCCAAGTGCCAGCAATGTAGTGCTGTTCTACAATAATCTGCATGGCTTTGTGTGGCACTGCCATGGAAGTTAAACTGTCCCAGCCTCCTCTTCCTGCCCCTTCTTCCTGGGATGAACCAGACAGTGGAACCAACCCAGGTGTGAAGATTGTTTTTCTTAATTGATGAGGGGAGGTGGTTTCTGCTCCTCCTCAAGTGTTCTCCTGTGTGTGTTTTACTCCCCTGATCGAACAGCCGCAGAAGACATTCCGCAACCACCACACTGAGATTTCATTGGAGGAGCTGCTCATTGGGGCTGGATGGCTCCTACTCCCCCAGAGCCAGCTCCCTGCAGGGCCAGGCAAGCAGCAGTTGAGGCAGGAGGGCAGCATGGACTGGGGGCTGTAGACTGGCCCCCTCCCCTTGGGTTGCTGCCTGCAGCCTTGTGTGATGGAGCACATCTCTAGGAACACACCAGCTGCTTAACTCATGTTCAGGCTGCGCAAATCCCTTTAAAACAGTGGTGATGTGATCACTGCAATCCCCAACATGAAAAGCAAAAGGTGGGCTTGAGTTCTTTCCTATTTTCTCTTTAAATGATGTTGTTTGTGTGCAGCTGTTCAAAATTGAATCTTATAGCAAGTTAACTCCTGCTCCAGGTAAATTTGCTGGACATGCAGAGAGATGGAACAGCACAGTAAAATGCTGGCTTTTCCATGGTACACTTCGGTTAAAAAACTTGGAAGTATAGAGGGATAGATTTGAACTTCAGTAGGTGCAGCAGTAATGACTGTGAGTAACTATCTACTTATTGCTTTAGCAATAAGGAAGATCTGAGCAGCTGAATCTTTAAATGCAGCTTCTTGGACATAATATAGGAAATTAATCAAAAACACTGAAAAATATGAGTGCTGGTTTTCTGGCTGCTCTTAATCTGATTTTCTGTTTCCAAGCAGTGGATTTCCCAGCAATTCCCACTGAAGCAGTTATTCTTGTTGATGAACAAAGGTGAACAAAGCAAGCTTCAGGATATCCTTTGCTGGGAATATAAGGGCTAACCCTTGGAAGAGTCTGGTTTCTGCAGTGAAGAAAAGGGTTGGAATTATCAGTGCTGAATTCCTCCAGGGGCTGCATCTTGTGACCTGTGGGGTGAATTTGGACCTTGCCAGGCAAGCTCTGCTCAGGCCCTGTCTGGCTTCCTAAGTGGTGTTTTTTGTGAGCAGGTTGTGGCCCTGTCACAGCAAACAGGGAAGGCTGGTATCTTACAGCCTCTCACTCTGGGTGTCAGCTGTGTATGCATTGCCATCCTAAACATCTTGGTTACATTTCTATCAGGGAAAAAACTAACACCTCATGGTGCCACATGCTGCCTATGGAGGGGGTTGGAGCTTGAATAGTGCTGAGTGGCCTCTACATTGAGGGAAACGCCACCCAGTGTCCTGTCAGACGGTGTGAATGGTCAGGTCCACGCCTTCAAAACACTGCTTTGCTCCTCATTAATTTAGAATCACAGAATCATTGGGGCTGGGAGAGAACTCCAAAATCATCAAGTCCAACCTTTGACCCATTACCACCTTGTCACCAGCTCAGAGCACTGCATGCCACTTCCAGTCATTCCTTGGACACCTCTAGGGACTGGGATTCCACCACCTCCCTGGGCCGGCCCTTCCAATGCCTGACCACCCTTCCAGTTAAGAAATTCCTCCTGATATCCAAACTGACCCTCCCCTGGCACAGCTTGAGGCCATTTCCTCTCCTCCCGTCCCTGTTCCCTGAGAGCAAAGCCTGACCCCGACCTGGCTCCCCCCTCCTTCAAGGAGTTGCAGAGAGTAAGAAGGTCCCTCTGAGCCTCCTTTTTTCCAGCCTGAGGCCCCTCAGCTCCCTCAGCTGCTCCTCATCAGACCTGTGCTCCAGACCCTTCCCCAGCTCTGTTCCCTGCTCTGGACACACTCCAGTCCTTCAACGTCTTTCTTACAGGGAGGGGCCCAAAACTGAACCCAGGATTTGAGGTGTGGCCTCAGCAGTGCCCAGCATGGGAGGATAGTCACTGCCCTGGTTCTGTTGGCCATGCTATTCCTGATCCACACCAGGTGCTATTGGCTTTCTGCCCACCTGGACACACCTGGGCTCATGTTCAACATCCCCAGTTCCTTTCCCAGCTTTCCAGCTACTCAGCCTGAAGCGTTCCACAGGGTTGTGACCAAAGGGCACTTCACTTTATTGATCCCAAGTTTGCTGAGGACACAAACACACAAGGAGGCATTTATGAAATTCCCTATTTCATCTTGTGCAGTGTCAGTTCTGGGAGGGCCCTTCAGCTCATGTGCAGCCCAAACCTTTGTGTACTCCAGGCCAGCTGATCTGGTGCCTTCTCAAGCCTTTTCTCCAAGTGCTCCTGCGCTCGATGCTGTTGGTGCGTGGCAGCTTTGTGTGACATATGGAACTGAGGGTGTGTTTCAGAGCTCCTCACACTTGGCAGAAGCTTCTAGTCTGGATGATAGTCTGGAACCTGGTGACCCCTGTTTTGCACTTAGCAAAGCGCAGCAACATGATCCATCTGTTGGCTGTTGAATTGGCAGTGAAGTAAAACAAAGTCCTGGTGACAAGGGTGCCTACAGGGAGGGTCTGTGACAGTGGTGGTTTTCAGGGGCAGGTTTTGCACGGGCAGTTGTTCTCTAAGAATTCATCTCCATCGAAAGCCGCTCTAAATCACATTGCTGAGATTTCCCAGGTCCTTCCCCACCACCAGGTATCAGTTTTACCTTGGTCACATCGTACAGTCATTAAGGTTGGAGAAGAAATTCTAAGATCATCAGGTCCAACCACTAACCAAGCACTGCGACCTCCACCACTATGCCATGTCCCCAAGTGCCACTTCTACATGTTTTTGAACATTTCCAGGGATGGTGATTCCACTGTTGCCCTGGGCAATGCTTGACCATCACCAGGCTGTGCCTGAACCATCAGGTTCACCAGTTAAGTAGCATAAAGAATCTTTGTTCTTTCTTGGCTTGAACGGTGCTGTAAGGAAAAAAAGCCTCACTTGAAGTTATGATTGCAGACCTTTAGAAACCCTCTTAACATAGAGATGATGCTGTAAACAGGACACTGCTGAAGCTGGAAAACCTCTGTTTGTTCCAGACTTGCGTGTTCACCATGGGCAGGTCACTTTCCTGTGTCTGAATTTCCTTAGCCCTGATGTAGAAATTAATGCTTAACTTCCTTTCTAAATTGTCCCAGGCCCTACTGGGATTCAATGTACTGTGTTCATGTGCTGAGTAGTATTATTAGAGCATGAAACTGTAGTGAAAACGAAAATTCAAAGCAGCACTGCAAAAAGCTGTCTGTGGAGCAGAGGGGCTGGTTGGGGTGTTGGAGAGTGTTCCTTCCCCATGGTAGGGAGGTGTGACTGATCCCACACGTGCACTCAGGACTGAAGGAGGAGAGTTGGCTCGGGCAGATCCCGGCAGAGCTGTGCTGCCACACACCCCGAAATTACCCCATCCCCAGTGTGCTGCCTGTGCGGGTGTGCTCATTGTTTGGCAATTTGTTGCTTGGCAAACATTCCCCCCTTCCACCAAGGCTGTCCCCTCTGTCTCAAGGCATTGCTGGCCCCTGGAGGCAGAGTCTGCCCGGCCTTCGCTGGCCCCTGTCAGCACTCAGTAAATGTGTACCTACGGCTTCGTGCTGACTCACAGCTCAGAGAGAGCCACTGGTTTTGTCTTGTGGAGCATCCCTCTGTGGAGAGAACTATTTTTATCTGAACCTTTCTAGCTTTATTCCTCATAGGAAAAAGTAAGCCCTTTGTGCTTGGAGTCAAAACCAAAAGAAGGGACCTTTTCTCGGTGGTGCCTGTGATCCTCTGAACCCTCCAGGAACTGAGGAACAGTAGCCTCTGAATGTGCCTGTGTCAGTGCCTCACTACCTTCTTGGCTGCTCTGTGGTGACCTGCTGGCAGGAGAAGCACCTCTCTGAGGTACAAAGGGTTGGCAAGTCCACGTAAGAAAAGACCAAGAGAGACAGAGGCAACAGTGTCTTTGGAATCACAGAGTGGGGAGCTGGTGGGTCAGTCTTTTCAGGGAAGACTTGTAGGGAGGGTCAAGCTGGTAAATTTTTGTTTGTAAAGAATGAAGAGAAAAACCAGAGCAGTGAAGTCTAGTTTCATTACTCAGGAGCTTTTTGTGACTGTTAAGTACAACATCTTCAGTTCTTCCCTGTCCCCTCATCTCCTTTGCTTCCAGTGTTGTGGGATTTATTTTTCCACTGGATACACAGCCAGCTTCTGAGAGGGGAAAGTGTGCTCTGAATAGCAGCTCCCTGGCCATGATCCCTGAAGCTGCAGTAGATGAATCAGCAGTTGAGGCTGGGGAGGATGTTTTCCTCCTCCAGTGGGTGTTTGGTTGGGAAATGTGAGGCATTCTTTGTTTTTATGCTGCAGAATTTTTGTAATTCCAGCCATGCACAGCAAAGCTGGGCAGTGCTGGCTGGGAAGGTGCCTGTGCACCTGTGCAGGGTGGGACAGAGGCAGAAAAAGGCACCAGCCCATCCTGTTGGGCAGTTCCACTCTTCCTGCCTCCTCACTGCACTCTGTGGCTCAGCCACAGGGGGAAGAATATAGACCAATGAGTTCTCCTTCTGAAAACACCTGCACTTAAAAGAGCCTCCCTCCTCCATGGCACTCATTATGTGTCTGTTTATTCATCCTTTGCTCACAGGATAATTTGCTCCTGCAGAAACGTATCTCAGCTCCACCCTATGCTGGGACTGAGCCACTTCTGCTGGCACTGCTGAAAATCATTTGCCAGGAGAAATTAGCTATACACATCCAGAATGGGATTGCCAGAGCTATACCTGCCCACAGCTGCTCCTGGTGCCATCCATGCCTTTGTAGGAGCTCATCCCAAATCTCAGTGGGTTTCTAACTCTGGCTTGCACTCTGCCTCTCCTTAAGAGCTGGTAATACTGTGAGGTGTACCTGCCCCAGCTCGTGTTGCAGGCGTGGCTGCAGTGCCACACTTGTGTCATTCGGTGGCAGAGAGGATAAGGCAAGGTCTTCCCCTGGTGCTCTGACCCACGTGGGCTCCCAGGATTGCTCAACAACCTGACATTATTGCTTTTCTGTTCGCTGGTTTTTTCTTTGATGTTAATCTGAAATGGGCAGCGGGCGTTGGCCAAATAGTGTAAGTCGCCGCCTGTGGAGCCGGCTCCTCCTCTGAGGATGCCGGTTCGAATCCCGAGGAACTCGCTGTCACCGTCCGAGCTGCTCGGCCGTGGCAAAATGAACCTCAGAAGTAAAGGGGGTGGGGCCAGTTCCGCGCACACTGTGCCTCACCTAAAAAATCCATTGCGCAGGCTTATCCCAAAATCTTCGTTCACAAAGTCTAGCCAACAACGGCTGTGAGGTGTCCCTAAGTGAAAATGGGAAGAGGAGCTGTTGGCTGGGAAGAAGCAAATGCAATGCCAGCCCTTGTCCTGATGCTCTCTGCTATCAAAGGGTTGAGCTGAAGCAGCAGCTACTGTAGTGTCACTATGGTATTAACTGGGGAGTGGGTGAGTGCAAGGAACAGAAATTGCTGTGAAAGAGGGGAAAGGAGCCAGGGAGGAGGAGTCTGGCACAAGTGCCAGGCTCCTTTACTGAAATGCCACCCTACCTTATGCTCAGCCCTCTTTCCTACAAATTAACCATGTTTCTGCTGTCCCTCTTTCCAACTCATCGTGCTGCAATTTTCTGTTCTCTGAGTAAAGTACCTCCTTCATGGTGTTCAGTTGTCACAGCTCCTAGCCTGGAGTAGCTCAGGTGTTCACCCACCTGCAGTTCTGCCCTGCCTTCACTCACCTCTGTTGTGCCAGCCCAGGCTGGGGCTCAGGAGTCTTGGCTGTCACTGGCAGGAGTCATTGCAAAAATTGATTCACAGGGAACGTCTGTAATAGGTAAATCCTTTTGACAGACCACACGGACATCAGATTCTGCATTTATGTGAGTCAATCAATGCTCTGATGCATATTTGGGTCATAAATAATCTGATATAAATTGCATTTATTCTTGTGACAGCTGTATTCCATTACCTGTTATTTTTTTTGGCTCTGTTGTCCTTTGGTTTTACACCTTTTTGGAGCTGTCAAGTCAGCTGCTCACCACTGACAAAGCTCACAGCTCAGAGCTTTCCAAAAATAACCCCTCCAAAGAGATTTCAGTAGCAGCAGTATGTGTGTTGTTGGGAAGTCACTGGACAGTCATTTCTGGGTTGTTTTATTGGAAAGAGGAGCTTTGTGCTTTCTGCCTTCTTTCTGCCCAAATTCTAGAATTAGACTTTTCATTTCTGACCGAGAGGTCACTACAGCTAATAATCCCACTGATTAATGTGAATTTTGGATCACACCCTGCATGTCTCAAGGCTAAATTAATCAGGCTGTTCAATATTTGAAATGGTGGGATGCTGATTGGGGTGTTTCTAATTTTCCCTTGGAAGCTTTTTCAGCTTCATGTCCTTTTGCATACCAAAAATGACAGAATATGTGACTGAGCTGACTGAAGTGCAGTGCTCTTCCATGGGAAGGGTCACACTGCAGTGGGCACACCCAGTCATTTTCTGCTGCTCATCCCCACTGGATGATGGCACAATACCCCTCGTGCCACGGGGCTGTCCAGCCTGGCAAGGTGCCAGTGGCTTTGGTGATGTGGTGGTTTTCAACCGGTGTTGACCCAAATCTCCAGGTTCCCCTGCTTTCCCAGAGGGAAAGGAAAAAGAGAAAAGGCAGAAAACCAGCTGAGAGATAATGGCAAAGAAAACTCAGAGTGGCTAAATACTTAAATTATTACTAACAAGAACTAAAACTAAAAGAAAACTAAAAAGTAAGAAATAAATCAGTCTTAAGAACACCTTTCTCCTCCCACTCCTCCCTCTTTCCAGCAATTCCAGAGAGCAGGGAATGGGAGTTTGGCAGGCCATTGTTGTGGTTGGTATTGCTCTTGTCCTGTGGGCCACTCCATGGGCTGCAGGGGGGTCTGTGCACCCTAATGGATCTCCATGGGCTGCAGGGGGGTCTGTGCACCCTAATGGATCTCCATAGGCTGCAGGGGGGTATGTGCACTCCGATGGATCTCCATAGGCTGCAGAGGCACAGCTGCTCCACCACAGTCCTCCCAGCGTGCTGTAGGGGGGCCACAGCTCTGAGTCCTTCCCCTGCTCCCATGGGGTCCCTCCCACAGGAGACAGTCCTCGATAGACTCTCCAACATCAGTCCACCCTCGGGCAACCCTTCCTACGCGGGGGGGAAAACCTGCTCCAGTGTGGGGCTTCTTCTCCACGAGTCATGGCCATGCGTCTCTTCCAAGATCTTGCTCCATCCTGGGCCTCCCACAGGGCAACAGCTCCTTCCTGCATCCACCTGCTCTTCAATGGGCTGCAGGGGGATCTGTGCACCCCGATGGATTTCCAGGGGCTGCAGAATGGGGGGGAATAACTTTTAGTCCTTCCTCCCCTGCTCCAGTGTGGGTCCCTCCTTCTCCTGCTCAGACCTTGGTCTCTGCTTTGTTATCTCATGTCTGGAATTTCCAACTGCCCCACACTCCTAAATTCTTAAATATAACAGAGCTGTGACTGTGACTCTTAATTGGCTCAGCTTTGGCCACCAGCAGGAGGTCCTGCCTGGACCTGACTGTCATTGGCGCTCCACAGGACAGGGGAAGCTTCTGGCAGCTGCTAACAGAAGCCACCCTGGTAGTCCCTCTTTCTACTAAAATTCAGGTACAGAAACCTATGACAGGTGTTACTTCAGCAAAGCATTTAATCATGGAATTGATGACTCTGAAGTGCCTCGTACAAGCATGTGCTGAAGTGCCTCTTGGAGCAGGATCAGTGCAGAGGCTTTGCCCAGCAGAGGTTTGTGAGCCACTCTGGTCTAGTTTCTGTGTAAAACAGGGGTGTAAACATGTGCTCGTGGTTTTATTCAACGGGGTTTATTTGCGCAGGGGCTTTGGGATGGGTACAGGGACTGAGTGTTCTATCCATGGGGTTTACGTGTGAGCCAAACAGCAATGCTGTCTGTGGCATTACTACTGAAATATAGGTGATTTAAAGTCTCCTGTGCTGCTTTTCAGGTCTTAACATCTCTCTGGTATCTCCATTTATTTTTCTCTAAATGTAAAAAGAGTAAATCTGTAATTTAGATCAAATACCACAGTGAAAAACAGATACACTCATATGGCTCACAAAATATGGATGCAAACGGGTATGTATAATTTATAAAGCAGCTTTTACATCTTATTATACTAAAAAAGAAGAGACATTTAGTCACAGTTCAGCATTCTGCACATTTTTGAACTATCGTAGGTCATCATCCATGAAAAATTCATAATTTAGCTCTTACCCAATTTAATTTTATGCACACAGTCTAACCAAGAGGGGAAGGTGTCCTTTTCTCTTGTCTTTTTTTTTACCTATTCTAACCCCCCCATTCGATTTTACACAATTAAAAGTAGACAGGTGGGGTTAGGCAATGCCAGAAGCCCACCCTGCCCTCCAAGAACTACCTGATGATTAATGAGAACCAGAATTCTGACTAAAGAGTCATCTTCAGGTGTTCTGGTGTCCCACCCAAATCCTTCTGTGTCTGCTGAACACAGGACAGTGAAAGTTCATATAACACAGCAGTAAAATCCATGGGGTTGCTCTCATCCAAATCTCTGATGTGGACAGACAAAATCCAGATATAAATCAACTTAAAACCTGGCAATTTCTGCCAAGTTCCAAGTGAATCAGGAATATCAGGAATATCCAAGTGAATCAGAACACCATTTCTGGTGTTCTCAGCGGTGTCTTGGGGTTCTCAGGCGTTGTTTTGAGCTGGGCTGGAGGAGTGAGTTCTGAATTGAGGTGATTTTGCAGAGGTTAGTCTGTTAAAAGCCTCATTCCTACATGACAGGAGATCCTGGGTTAATGTTTTGGGGTTTTCTGATGGGGAAACGAAGGGGGAAAGTGAGCTTGTAGTCCTTCAAATGAGGACATTCCTTTATTCAGTAATGGGTTTAGAGACAAGTTCAGTGTTGGCAAAAGGACCTATTGAAAGGTTAGGAGTTTTTAACTACAGGGCTGGTGGCAGTAGGATGATTGTGGTGTTTGCTGGTTTTCCTCACTGTTTCATGGTTTCTTTAAAGTACTGCTTGGAAGAATGAAAGAACCTCAGTTTCTGTGGCACGTTTTCTCATGGCTCTGCTGCAAGAGCCCACCAAGAGCCCTTGGTTTTTCTCCTGGCTTGAAACTCCTTCCAACCTCCACTTCACCTTCTCAGTGATGTTTAGGCAGAAGCTCTCGATTTATTGTGTCCTGGTTTTGCCCATCCCCAGATTGTGAGCTTGCAGAAGACTCTGAGGGGCTGGTTCTTTCAAGTAATAAGAGTTCACAGCTTTGAAGTTTCTCTGGGAATGAAAGCTCTGTTTGATTAAGGGAACACCGACTTCTGAAAGCCCATCAGCCTGGGCAGCTCTGTAAGGCAGGGCTGCAGAATGCCTAATTAAATGAAACTGCTCTCTGGTGGGTTTGGGCTGCAAAAAATTGGTTTTCCTGTTCTTGGTGTGATATTTATTAAATGTTTCTTTCCTCTTTGTCTCCTTTGCAGTTTTCATCTGCAGTTTCATGGTGGCTGCACCCATCTTCGGTTACCTCGGTGACCGCTTCAACAGGAAGGTCATTCTCAGCTGTGGGATCTTCTTCTGGTCAGCTGTCACTTTTTCAAGCTCCTTCATCACTGAACAGGTAAGACCTTTGCCAAGGCACTCTGTGCCCTGAAAAGGTGGGCAATATATTCCTGAAAAACTCCTCATCCCAGAGTGCTCAAGGGGAGCAGGAATGTCCCCCTGGTGTGTGTTTAGCTTTTAGCATATTGCGTTGTGTGACCTTCTGGGGGTGAAATGTACTCAGTGTTACTGTGTTTGCCCAACTGGTCTTGGATTGTGCACCTTCAGAAAAGGTTCCAGATGAGGCAGATCTGAGCAGGAGTTTCTGTTGACATAAGGGCTTTGTTTTGAGGGAGATCCTAGAGAGGCTTTAAAAAGGCTTTAGAGGAGTCTTGGGGCAAGGAATTCATGGATGTGAGTGGTTCTTTTGTCTTCTGGTGTGTAACAGAAGCCATTGGAGTTTTTTTGGAAAGTCTGTGTGGCTGTGGAATAACAATGTGCATCCAGCAGTGATTTTACACATGGACTTTGGTTCCTGTTCACGAAGGCATAGAAGGTGGATGATAACGTAGAGATTAGATGTAGTTTCAGCTCCTTTAACACCAGTTGATGGATATATCTGGGGAACTGATGATGGAGTTGTCAGGCTCACTTCATTTTGCCCAGCTCTGCACAGCATCCCTCTCCTGCTTCCAGGACAGCCCCAGGACCCCATTCTGAGGACTCCTCGTCGCATTCATTTTCTTGTCTCCCAAAGCCACGTGGAGGAAACAATGATCTGGCAGTTTCTGGGGGGAAATACCCTATTCTTTAAATCATAGTATAGAGGAGATTTAATTGCTGCAGGTGCCAGCATTCCTGGAGAGACAAATCACAGGTCCTGGCATCATCAGGCTGATTTCCCCACGGGAGGCAGGGCATTCCTTGTCCTTTCTGCCCAGCTGTGTTCCAGGGATTGCAGCATTGTGGTCATGCCCAAAGAGTGACACCCTGGGACTGAATCTCTGCCTCCTGCCCACCCACAGGCTCAGCAGTTTCTAAGAGAAGGTAAGTCCCACCTAAAGCAGCCAGTGGCTCTCACTTGTAGGTCTGGCTTTCACACTGGATCAGCTGGTTCTGCATTTTCAGAGCAAAATGCATGTGGCCAAATGTGGAAGTCTTTGAGGAAATTAGTCTGGTTTATAGCTGGAGTTGAATTGCAGCTTAAGGATTTGGGGCTTACTACTTGAGGTAGTTCAGAGATTAATATATAGGTTCATTCCTATAGAGGAGCTCAGAGTGCAAGTGGCATATTCTTAGCCAAAGAGAGGGAGAATAATGCTTATAAAGCTGGATTATGTTTGGAATCCAAACCTCACTGTTTTGGATGTGATAGGGGAGACAAGATCAAAATAGCCAGGTCTGTGTCAATTCATCCTGGATTTGCATCAGTGCTAACTCTGGACCCAGACTACCATTTTGATAGAAACTACCCTAATACTTAGAAAAATCCCCTTCCTGATTTTATGCTTAACAAAATCCCTTGTCCTGATTTTCCTGTGATCCTCAACTCTACTACAAGACTTAGCTATTAATCCAGAGGTCTCATGCCTAGCTCTTGGAATCAACTCCAGATGATGGAAAACTTTGCAGCTGCTCTAAGGATGTGCTTTACCCAGTGGCTTCAGGACCTGAGCAAGCCATAAGAATAATCCCAGCTTCCCAGAGGATCCCTCCCAGTCTGGTATCCATGTTGGAGGCCTGTTCTCTAGCTGGGAAGTCATGCCACACTGAACAATTCCTTAGCAAAAGGGGCAGAGAAGAACTGCTGCAGCTTTTTTCTTCATTTAGTGACTAATTGGGCATTTTTCCTGATTTTTCTCTCCTAGGATTCATTTGAGGAGCAAATCCCTGGCTCTTAACATTTTTTTCTTTCTTTTTTTCCAAGACTGTGTGTTTGTCAGGGAGGAGGGTTGGGAGCCAAAATACCAAAACTTCTTTGCTGGCACAAATAAAAGCAGTAGTAAAACCATTTTGTAGGTAGGTAAGTGCTCACATCCAAGTCAACATGAAAATACAGGACTGGAAAGAGCAAGTTGACACAAGCTGAGCCCATGAAAGAGCTGCGCAGTGTCCTCCTTTATGTGGCAACCCCAAAAAGACTGAATTAGAAAGAGAAACAGCAGCCATGAAGTAGAAATAGCAGACTGTCTTCAGGGGCCTGCCTTTCTTCACATTTATGCAGTGTGTAGTGCCTCATGCATCCTGTCAGGGTGTAATTAGATAGAACACACAGTCACACAGCTCACATTTGGAGGGCAAATGGGAAGAGACAGCTTAACAAAGGCACAAAGCAGGTGCAGAGCTGGTGAACTCTGAAGGCACCCAATTTGTAAAGGTTTCTGGCAGTGTGTTGGTGATATTAGTTCCTGGCTAAAATTTGGACACTGAAGGAAACTGTCAGAAACTCTGTTACTTTATATGAGCAAATATCTGGGTTATTTGTAATTAATTGTGCAAACAAGTGCACAGCAAAGGACCTGTTAATTATTATCTGTTCTGCTGTCTCCCCACAATTTGACCTTCTGCGGTGGATGCCCTGTGCTCTGGGATACCCCTTGGGACCCCTGAATTCCTGGTGCCCCTAGCCCCTCACTGCTGGGCTGAGGAGCAGGAAAGACCTTGGCTCTGTGTAAGCACCTGCTCAGGAGTGAGGAAAACATCCTTGTGTTATCAGCACTGCTCCCAGCACAAATCCAAGCCGGGGTCCCGTACAGCTACTGGGAAGAAAATTAACTCTGTCCCAGCCTAAACCAGCACAAAAGGGTTGGAGTTCAACAACAGTCCAGCTAAAACACTGTCTGAATGCTACCTCATGATGTTTGGGTTAAAAGGAGGGACTGGAAATTGAGATATAACCCAGGAACTTGATGTATGTGCTGGGCAGACACATTGTACTGGAGAGCACTGCATTATGAGGATATCCTTAGTCACTTATGATCAAATATCTCCTGGTTCTTAACATGGAATAGTGGTCATCAGATAAATGAAGAATGAATCCCTCATCAGCTGGCAGGTACTGAATTACAGGCTCTCACAGGGGAAAAACAAAATCAGGCCAAAATTTTAGGATGGTTCCAGGGTATATAGAAGGTATTATATAGTGTTATAGTTACGGGGCATGAATTCCCCAGATTGCAAAACAGAAACAGGACAACTGCTGTTCATGAGGTCTGAAATTACATTTAAACCAAATCAAAATAAGAAACTAAATAAAGACTGCATCAAAGAGTGATTCCATAAATACACCTGCTGCCATGGATATAAATAGCTCATGATAAATGTAACTGAAGAAGATAATCAGAAGTAACAAGACTTAGACAATATTGAAAAGCTCACTTTTTATTCTCTCAAATAATGTGATTTGATAACTTACGTTAATGCAGAATTTCTCTATAGAAAATAAGATGTGAGCCCTCCTTTGCCTTGGTGCTTGCACGTTTCTGCTCTATAATACTGTTTAGCACTTCCTAAAATAAAAGATCCAATAAGGAATCATTAACAAACCTATTAATTAATCTAAAAGTAGGTAACGCTGGTACGTATTTAGACATATCTCTAGACTAACTCAATTTATAGAAACTTCAGTAAAGTGTGTATATGTCTTAATTTCTATTTTGGAAGTACAAGCACCTGCCTTTTAATCAGCCCTGCACCTACCAGCACACAAATGTGGGCACTTCCACCTGCAAACCCCTTCCTTGTGCAGTTCTGGCCTTTGCCAGGCATTTGGGGAAAGCCCTTGCTGGTTGTTGGGTCATGACCTGTAACAAAGCCGCAGAAAAGCAGTGAGCTGCTGTGTTGGGTGGAGTCCCATCCCAAAGAAAAGCACTGGGCACACAACCCCTCTGGAGCTGCCACACAAAGAGCTGAAGATGTGTCTGTCTTCCTGTACCAGTATCAACTCTGATTCCATAAGTAACCGGTTTGTCTCTCTGGAGAGCATTTTGATGAGCCTGTGCAGTGGTTGATCATCCTGAGTTGGTTTATATCCCAAGATGTCACTGGAAAGAGTCCATAATCCCAACTGCACCCATCTCCCTTCCTGGACAGTTTCATGGGAAGCAGCCTGGTCCTCAGGGCTGATCAGGCCACATGCCCAGAGTTTCTCTGGCTGCTCCAATATCCAATATCTATTAGTCATAATTGTGGGATATTTGCAAGAACAGGGGCATATTGTAAGCGTGAGCAGTCCAGATATTCTGAGTTTGTGAGACAATGCAGCTATGTGGTAAAGACCTTGAAAAAGATACAAGACAGAAAACTGCGGATGGGAAATATGTCTGAACTTGCAAATATAAATGAACAAAGAGATGCCTACATGACAAAGGGACCGTGCAAGAAGAAGAACAGCAGTTTGTGTGAACAAGTAACTTTAGCCAATGATAGAATAAAGCAAAATGCGTGGACAGTAGGTAGTGGCCAATAAACACTTGATGTATGTGTGATGCTGATGCTCTAAATGTATAAAACAAAAAACTTTGTAAGCAATAAATTGGTTGTTGTGCTGTGTCCGATTTCCCGCTAATTCCGCACATAATAATTCTTAAACTGACTAATTTGGGCAGCAATTGTCTTAGATGAGCCCTGGATTTTGGTGCTGAGTTTCCTGCCTTTCTTGGCACAAAATTACAGGAGATGAGGGTGTCTCTCCCTCATGGGCGGACACTGGTATGTTAAAGCAAGACAGAGCTTGGAAGGACAAATTTGCCCAGTCTTCTAAAATACTTTACTTCTATGTAAATATCTTGAATAAAGAGTATTTCTGAATCAAAAGGATGCTGTTTAACACACCAGAAGAGCTTCTCCTCAGTCCTGAGCTCCGTGGGGGTGGGAGAGCCAGGGGAGCTCATGACCAGCCAGAGCAGGATGTGGGAACACGGCTTTGCTGGAGCTGAACGTGCTACAAAGTTGGGAAATTGAAAAGCAGAGAATTAACAAGGTAAACCAGGAATGTGCTCTTGAATCCTCCAGTTCTTGGTAGGTATTTCTGTTTAAATGTTAACAGGATAAAGCCTTTTGGCTCCCACTGCAAGTGAGTCTGGATAGGTATTTCTTCTAGTGTTGTTTTCTTTTCCTCTCCTTTTGATTTATCTCTGAAACAGGAAGCAAATAGTCCACTGTGGAATTCCACTTAGCCTGCAGTGCTTGCTCATGTCCTGTCTTTCAGACTGGCCAGATGTATTTTTATTTCCAAAGCTTGTCTTTTAAGGAGCGCCTGAAAGAGAACTAACAAATGACGTGCAGCATGGAACAATTGGTTAGCTGGGTTAATTTTTAAAAGCATAAACATAAACCAACCACCCCCTTAAACACAGTGATTCACTCCAAGGGTTAAAAAAAGCCTTTAGTCTTAGGTGCCATGGCAGAAGTTGTAATATAAAACACACAGCTCCTGTGCTGTGTGAGATAAATCTACAGCCTGAAGAACAGAAACAAACAGCACTAAAATCCCCAAGCCATCATTTTGTTTGTAAGAAGGGCACTGGGTGTTTCCATTGAAGTCACCATGAATTACTGGAATGTTTATATCCCACTCTGCCATCCTATTATTTTTGAGCAGAACTCTCTTTTCGAAAGAAAGCCAAAGGGATTCTCCCAGCAGCTCTGTGCAGTCAGCATGTGCACTCAGTCCCTTCCCTGTGGCTCTTCCAAGAGTGCAGCTAGAACTAACCCTGGCCAGAGCTGTTGGTTGGCTCTGCTGTGTGCTGCCAGCCTTTGATGGGGCCCTGGAACCCCGCAGACCAGCAGATGCCGTTGCCATTTGGATTTCTGTATGTGTGCCCTTTGTTAGACTGCTCAGGACAAGTGTTACCCAATGTGTCTGGGCAGAGCAGAGGTGAGGTGGGTCATTCACTGCTCTGGTGGTGTTGACCCCCTGCCAGTGCTGTCAGCTCACAAATACCTCGTGCCTGCAGCCCCCTCCTGCTCTGCCTCTGCTCTCTGAGGTGAGAAAGGCAACCTGTGCAACTCCTCTCCCCAGGAGAGCTGCTGTGCTGTGGGGACTGGGAGCAGAAGATGCCTGGTGAAGGAGCTGTGTGCTGGGTTTAGGTGGTTCTGAAGTCCCAGAGGAGGGAAAGGATAAAGGCTCTCTGCTCTGCTCTGCACTGCAGTGAAATTCTTCAGACCGATTCTGCCTCATGTCCTTCTCCTGTATGTCAGAAAGCAGATGATTTGGAGAAAGATAATTCCCTTTAGAGTTACAGAATTGTTGGAGCTGGAAAAGACCTCTGAGATCATTGAGTCTGACCATCAACCCAGCAGTACCTCCATGTCCCCAAGTGGCACATCTACACATTTTTTGATAACTTACAGGGATGGTGACTGGCCTGGGCAGCTTGTTCTAGGGCTGGACAACACTTTCTGTGAAGAGAGTTTTTTCCTAATACCCAATCTAAACCTCCCTGGTACAACTTGAGGCCGTGTCCTGTCGTGCTGTCACTAGACCTGCATCCCCTCTCAGCAGCCTGCTGTGCAAAGCCCTGCCTGCCATCAGAAGAGATGGATTTGCCCCAAGTCTGGGTGTAGATGGGGCTGAGCTCTCCAAAGCTGCAGCTCTGGGGAGGCAGGAATTGTTGTGCTGTGAGGAACTCCCTCAGTGTTTTTGTGGCTGCTTCAGTCTCCAGCTTTAGCCAGGACTAGGCAGCAAAGTCCATGTGCCCTGAACAAGGAAATAGGAGGATTTCTATGGAAATTGAAAGGCACCTTTTCTTTGACCCCCCTCCAGCAAGAAGGCACCTGCTGCTCCTTCCCAGTGCTACTGCCAGGGCTCTTTTAAGTTTTCCTGCCTTGCATTTTTAATATGGGTTATATGAGGTGCACAGTAGGAAAAAATACACTGTTGCTTGCTCATTTAATAGTGAAGCACTGGCTGAGCTGGTCTTATGGGATACTGGGCATCTGTCAAGTGTGCTCTAATCTTGAGCACAGCTGATTCCAAATACTATGTGGGAAACTTCTCCTGTAAGAAGAACGTCGTCTTTTGCACAGACAAGTATAATGATTTGAATTCTTGAATCTTGGGCCCTCACTGTTCCCTCAGATATTGCTGACCTAGGACAGAAGAGGTGGGAAAAGATTTATTTAGATCAAATAGTTGCAGAGTGCAGAATTACTGTCATATGTTTGTGTCCTGGTTGCTTTATATTCCTACCTTGTCCCTCTGTACCTGTCACTCTTCCAAGGGAAACTATGAAAGAAAACCAGATTAAGGTGTTCTCAGAGCATCAGCCCCAAAAAAGCCAATCTTAGGAGGCAGCTTTTCATAGGTGTTGTCAGAAATTGGAGTGTTGTATTTTCTGCTCAGTGTTGTTTTTTTCCATCCAGTGTCTGTGAAGCACTTGGGAAGGGTTATTAAAAACACAGCTGGTGGTGAGCAGGAGAGGGACAGAGCACAGCTCCAGAGCCTGCTCAGTGAGCTCGTTCCTGTGAAGGGAGCAGTGAACTACGAGGAACTATCACCAAGAATCTCTCTGCATTTCCTCTGGGCAGTGCCTGGAATAGGCCTGGGTCTGCCCTCTGCTCTGGGACCTGATTGAAGTGCAGACACAGCCCCAAGTCCCACCTTCCCAGGGTAGGGTCAGTCTGGCACCAGCCCCATCCCCTTCAGCCTTCTCAGCTCCCCCGAGCCGTGAGCTGCTGTGCCACAAACGTGCCTCATGCCCCTATGCCACCCACTTCTGGCTCATGGCCTGGTTTGCAATCATGGCATGTCTGAGGCAGAGGCTGTGGGTGCTGAAGGAAGAGCTGTTTGTGTTGCCGAGTGTCAGGGCTCAGCTGCACTCCCATGTGCTGCTGCAGAGGCTGTGGTTGCTGTCCAAGGCAGTGACCTGCACTGAAATGCCAGAGCTGCCCCTCACAGCTCCTCGGAGAGATGGGCTGATTCCAGTGGGATGAATTCAACAAGACCAAGTGCTGGGTCCTACCCTTTGGCCACAACAACCCCTTGGAGCACCACAGGCTGGGACAGAGTGGCTGGAGAGGGGACAGGCAGAAAGGGACCTGGGGGTGCTGATGGACAGGAAGTTCAACATGAGCCAGCTGTGCCCAGATGGCCAAGAAGGACAATGGTGTCCTGGCCTGTATCAAAAAGAGCATGGCCAGCAGAACCAGGGCAGTGATCCTTCTCCTAGACTCTGCCTTGGTGAGGCCACACCTTGAGTGTGTGTTCAGTTCTGGGCCCAGTTGGGGTTGGTCTCTTCCAGGCAGCAGCAACAGGACAAGGGGGCATGGGCTGGAGCTCTGCCAGGGGAAATTTAGGTTAGATATTAGAAAGAAATTCTTTACAGAGAGACTGATCAGACACTGGAATGGCCTGCCCAGAGAGGGGGTGGAGGCTTTTAATCCCTGGAGGTTTTTAAACTGAGATTAGCTGTGACACACACATTGGCCGTGCCATGATCTGGTAAACGGAATGGAGTTGGATCAAGGGTTGGACTCGATAATCTCGGAGGTCTTTTCCAACCTAACCCATTCTATGATTTCCTAGAGCAGGTGGGCAGAGGTTTGTGATGGGTCAGGAAACAGGCTCAAGGCTCAGTGCTGATCTGCAGAGGGTCTCAGTGAGGGCCTGCCCTGTTTCAGAGAGCTGCTGGTTACCTGGGGTGCTGGAAATGTAGAAGTCATTGTCACAGGGTCTGTGATTGGGATCTGATTCAGCCCCTTCTTTTGAAGTCTGGGGGAGCCTTTTGTGTGCCTTTGTGGGTATTGAGTCAGAGCCTGCATCTTTTTAAATCAACACACCTTTGATGCAGTTTCATTGGCTCATGGAAATGCTTGGGGACAGTAGCTGGGGACCAGGTGCATGAAAGATCTTCACAGGCCAAAGCCCTTTAGAGGTTTGCCCCATTTTTTATGCAGAAACCTGAATTTATAGTCCGTGTGTTGAACTAGGAAAGTTCAGTTGCTGTGTCAGTTAATGAGTGGTGTGGAAGCAAAGCCTGCCTGTAACATCCCACCTGTCCTGCTCTTGTGCCTGAGCAAGAAATCTCACCTGGGCCAATTACTTGCTGAGGAGGCAGAGGGAAGAAGACATATCTATTTTATTTCCAAGCTGTGTATCTTGGAAACATTCCTTCTTCTTGTGTTGCCTATGAAAATGTATGTTCTGTTTGTCATGCTGCAGCAGAGGCCTAACACCAGGGCATGCTGCTAGAACACAAAAAATGTCTTACTGCTTCAACCCTGTCTTATTGGAAGTCTCTGTAATGCTCCAGTCTTATGTTTTATAAATAAGTATTACAGCATCTTAAGCTCAGCCTTGTTCAACACATCCCAGGAATGGAAGAAAGGGAAAACGCTCCTTAAATAGGCTGGGATTGAATCAGTTGGTGGAAAAGAAAAAGCCAAAATAGCAGTGCTGCATGTGAGTTTAAGCAGTGCCTGAGTAGCCCCATGTGGTCCTGTTCCTTTGGGAATAACCTTCCCAGATATCCTTGTATTGAGGGCATCAGGAGGATGCCAATCAGTGGTGTAGAATGTGCCCCTTCTGCTCCACTGGGCTGTTCCAGGATGGGTCTGGAGGAAGGCTGTGAGCTGACGTGTTCAGTGGGGATGTGTGAGGCAGCTTATGGACTGTAGAAGGCTTATGCCTTCGAAAGAAGCGGGATGCTTCAGGAGAGTCTCACAGACAAAGAAAACAATTCATCCCAGCTTTGGGCACGTTGGGAGGCCTGGAAGCAAATCTGAGCTTTCTTTTAGCACGGCCTTGGTGGTTCTTGAGGGTTGTGCATACTGTCCTGAAAAACAGGAGGCAGTAGAGAGGGAATGTGTTATTCAGGCTGTGGCTTGTGTTCAGATGCAAAAGGATGGATCTGAGCCTTTCTTTGGCTGTCCTGGTTGCCTGCTGATCCCAAAGCATCAGTCACTGGAGGAAGTGTAGGTGCTTCCCAAAGGCCACACAGACTGGGACCTCCTGGGTCCTGCATAAAGGCTGGAAAAAGGACCATTGTGTTCTGAGTCACGTGCTAATAGTGGGAAGATGGGAAATGTCTTACAGTACCAGGTGCTAAATTAGTCTTTGAAGTGTTGACATGTCTTTTAAATGCATAAAGTTCCCAGGCTACACAAAACACTGCATTTGCAATTCAGATAACTCGAATTAGAGTACTAATCTCAACCCTGTGTAATAGATTTTGAGCTGGAAATCCCTGGGAGTGGTGCTGCTCATGGAGACTGAAAACATGATTGACAAAGTCTCAGGAGAAGATAGTCACAAAACATGCAAATGTGTTTAGTGGGGTTTAATAGGGTTGTCATTTTGTCAATAGGCTGGATTTGGAGAGTGAAATGAAGCTGCAGCATGACAAAACGCTCAAAAAAGGAGAGGGACAACTCTTCAAAGATGATCAGGAATTAGAAGAAGCTCCTGGGTAGAAGGAATTGGCAGATGCTTCAGTTTCTGGAAATATGACTCTAAAAGTGAGGCATCTCTCAGATATGGGACACTACCTTGCACAGTCAGCCTTACTCACTGTTCTGGGAGGCTTCTGGATCTTGCTGGAGTCAGCAAGCCAGGGAAGCATGAAAACGGAGAGAGGGAACAATAAATTCAGAGTCTGGAGTAACTGGGATGTTTCTTCAGCAAAGTTGCCTGAAAGGGCTGACCTGCTGGTGCACTTGAATTTTTAGCATATGCAAAGTAAAACAGGCCAAGAATCAGCAGAACCAACAGTATGGGGAAAGGTGCTGGGACTGTGACTTTGTGCTGATTTCATTTAAACTTTGAGGGACTCCATTCAAATGTGTCCTTCGTGGTCTCTCAGAACCATTCTACTCTCACAGACACGTGCAGTGAAGGCAGAGCCCTCTCACCTGGGGTCTCAGTCAGCTGGCTGATGCTTTTTCCAAAGGGTGCTGGGAAACCTCCCTTTCTGCAGTGGTTTCAGGGATGTGATCAGTATTGTGCTCTCCAAGAACCTCCAATCCAACTTCTCTGATGGATTTGAGTAAATTTTGGTTTAGGAATCCATCCAAACCAAAGAGCGTGAGCCCAGACAGCCCCCTGGGTTAATGGGGTTGGATCTCACACATCTCTGGGGGCATCACTGGAGGTGCAGATGTTGGTGGTGCTGGATATCAGTGCCTTGAACTGTTCTGAAGAATCTGGGATCTCTTGAAAGCTGAGTGCTTGCATTCAGGCTTTGCTTGTGGCTGGAACTCAGTAGCCTGTGACTGCCTGGGAATGTTTGGCTCTGTGGACACCAGCCCATATTCCAGCTGCATTTCCAGACCTGTGTTGTGTCCAGAACCTTGTGGTGCTTCCACAGCTGCAGAAGGACACTGTGTTTCTCCCAGTTCCTGTTTTTGTGGCTATGGCTGTGTTAGCAGGGCTCAGGAAGGGAATGGTGATAGTGCCTAATGCCAGAGAGATTTGTGGCAAGTGCTGCTAAGTGTGTCCCACCTGACAGATCTGGAACAAAAAGCCATTGTCTTCTCCAGTCCCAGGACTCTTCAGGTTCTCAGGGGAGCAGTTTTGGAGGATACATTCTGGCCAAGCTACGTGTAATGGGTTTGTAACAGGGATAAATGGCCACTATTTGAGCTGTGATAAGTGCCAGGGACTCCTCTGGGCCTTCCACCAGAGCCAGGGCTGAAAAGAAGTGCTTAACTCCATGTTCCAGCAGGCGCTGGGAACACAGGGCTCCTTCTGATCCATGTGACTTATTTGGAAACATCAGCCTTTTCCTTTGAGGTCTGTTTTACAGCAGTGATGCTGCAGCACCCCACAGGAGGGGGTTCTGGTGAATAAACAAACCAACCTGGGACCTTCCTTGCAATTCCATGCCAGCCTTCTGTAATTAATGCAACAGTAATGACCAAGAAACTCAATTTTGAGGAATGTAAATCCCACCATTTGCGTGTCATGTAATGTTTTTACCACGGGTAGGTCAGTGGGATGAAAAGCCCTTTAGTAAGGGAGCTGAAATGCTGCTTGGTCTCAGCTCAGGTTATTGTCAGGATGTGATGGTGCTTTAGTCACCCAGTGTCTTGTAATTCCATGTCCTAAAGGATGGGTAGTGGGAATTGGGCTCCCTCTTTTCTTGTCCTCCACAGAAATGACTGAAAAGTACCAGAAGGTTACCTCAGGCTGCCACGGGTTTGGAGGGAGGGCAGGGGTGGATTTCAGAGCCTGCAATTTTAGTGTTGAAAGGAAATTTTGTATTTGTAGCCCTGATTTTTGTGTCCCTGCAAAGCACAGAGCAGCTCCCTGCCCACTGGGGAAGTGCTGTGGGAGTCCTGCTACTGCCACGGTGGTTTGGGGTTGTTTTTTCCTCCAGAACACTTAATTAGGTGCTTTACTCCAGAGCCTGTCTGTAGGTGTGCAGGTGTTAAACACTTTAGTTGCTGATTGAAGGGTTGGATGAGTGAAAAAGGAGTATCTTACAATCTTTATTGGCTATTTTAATATATTGAAGAATAATAAAATCTCATAAAATAAGGATGCTTTAATCAGCCAGAATCTGAAGTGCATTTCCAAATAGAACTCTCCATGTTCAATTAAGTGTGCCTGAACAGGTCACCTGGGAGAGCTACAGCCATTAACAAATTCTAGAGCCAGTTAAAGGAAAGGTGAGTGGACTTTGCTTCATTTCTCTTGCTCATTTCTATATTTAAATATATATTTTGGTCTCTTTCTGCCTTCTGTAGTCTCTCTGCTTCTTGTAGAGCTCTGAGTACCAGCTGAATTTTCCCAAAAGGAAATTGTTCAAAGGTGAGGTGTTTAGAGCTGAGATTTGGGGGCACATCTAATGCACCCAAATGAGCTGAAGTTTTGAAGTGTTGGACAAAGCATAAATGAAGGCTGCAGAGGAATCACACCAGGAGAATCGGACCTGCTTTAGAAGCTGTTTCGTAAGTCCATCCTAATTGTAAAAGGGCCTCGGTGTTGGTATGCACATCACAGAATCTCCTTTGCATGCACATCGCAGAATCAGAGAAGAGGTAAGACTGGAAGTTTTGGAGATAGTTCAGTCCATGCCCCTGCTCCAAGTGGGACCAGCTACAACAGGTTAATCAGGATCATGGCCAGTTGAGTTTTGAATATCCCCAAACATGGAGAAGCCACAACCATGCTGGACAACCTCTTGCAGTGTTTGACCATCCCCACTGTAAAAGTGTTTCTTCTGTTTAACTGGACTTTGCAGTGTTTTAGTTTGTGCTCATTGTCTCATCTTTTCCTGCAGAGGAGAAGAGATTCTGTGGTGTGCATGCTAAGGAGAAGAGCAGTTTGCAAATGGTGATGGAAAGTGGATGTAACATCAGGAGTTGAATTCGAAGGGAGGAGCTGTAGAACTTAAGCAGAATCCAGTGGTGATGGAAGCTACAGGAAATGTTGTATGCAGTGGTGCCTTAAAAGGTAGCTGTGATTGTAAAGAGATGGGCATGCAGAGTGGTTTTGAATGAGTGATAATCCTGATGACACACACCGAGGGAGGAAAAGGAGAGTCTAAACCCCATCACTTCCTGCAGTGGGACAAATGGCAGGAGAAGCAGCAGCTGCAGTGAGGTCCTCAGCCTGCCCTGCCTGCTTGACTCAGGGCTGCCAAGGGGAGCCCTCTTGTTGGAGGTGAGAAAGGTGGTTTATGGTTACATTTATCCAACTCCTCACTATAGCATGAACTTTAAATGCACTTGTATCTCTACAGAAAACAGATGGACAATGAGAGCTCTCAGCACTGACTCAGAGCTGGTAACTCACCAACCTGTCTCCAACCACCTCCACCAAGCCTGTACCCTGGCTTTGTCCCTTTGTGTGCCACCAGAGACCGAACTTAACCCACTCCTTTGGCTGCAGGAAATCCTGACACCAGTGTTTACCCAGCCTTTGAATGGGGGCACAAGTACTGACCAACAAACCACCCCAGGGCACTGCTCTGCCCCCATGGCAGTTTGTGTTGTGGTCTCTCTGCTGGCAATTCCCATGAAGGGTTAGATAAGATTACTTGTAGATAAAGACAGTTATATTAATCTTCCTTTGTTCCTGCACAAAGATTCCTGGACAGTAACACACCAATGGCCAAAATTTGGAATGAATATTCCAAGTCTAGGCTGGACTTGCTCTTAAGAGTTGGTATGAAACAACTCACCAGTACCAACCATGTAACCCCTCTGTAGCTCTCTACAATATTTATTCTCCTTTTATTAGAACCATTTCTGTTTGAAGAGGTGGGGCATGGGCCTTTGTGGTCCATATCTAGATCTGACACAGCACTCCCATCTAGTGTGTGGACCCAGGGCTTATTTCAACCAGTGTAAGCCAGGTGCCCTGGTTATATATATTTCAAATTTGGAAAGCTTTAGGCATGCACAGAGGTGGAAGGTGTATTTAGGCTTATCTGTTCTGCTGTGGCCTTTTGTCATCCATTCAGACATAGAATGGAATTTAAAACATCAGCATCATTGTTTAATGTCATCTTGTCTCTCATGCTGTGCTGGTGTCCCTGTTTGACTTGGAAACTTTGAGGTTCTTCAAGGTGACCCCTCATTCCTGGGAGGGTTGAGGGAAGTGGAGCATTTGGTGTTTAAGCAATGTCATTCCATTGCTCAGCTCTTCCAGTGACTCCCAGCTAATGAGCTGGAATTTGCAGTGTGGGTGTGCAGGAGCCAGTGCTCTCAGTCACCATCCCGATACTCCCGGCTTGGGTGACATCATGCTAATGCAGCATCTCCTGTACCTGCATAAAAGGTGTAGTGTGGCTTCCTTAACCACTTAGATCCTGCAAGGCACTGGCACAGCTGGGAAAATTACTGGAATGGGAGAGGAGGTGATTGCCTGGTCAGAAAAGGCAGGCTGTGCTCAGGGAAGGCATGTGTGTGCTTGTGGGAGTGTCTGTCAGAGGGAAGCTCTGCCCCACAGCCCTCGGGCAGACCCTGAGCCCCGTGGGCTTTGCTCTGCCCATCCCACCCCCACGTCTGTCAGATCTGTCCCTAGTCACCTGGGAGTGCCCTGAGGCCCCATGCCAGGCTCAGCCAGATGTACCTATGCAGCAGTGGAGCTGCAGCTCAGCTCACCTGAGTTGGCCTGGAGCTCTGGGAAATGAAACCCATCCTGGTGCTTTCTCCTGAGTTTATTGTCACTCCACACACCTGTGCTCTGTGTGGCAGTCCTTGCTGCCCATGGCAGGAATGGCCTCATGCACATCTTCTTCCCATGGATGCAAACCCTGATCCTGTATTCTTGGGGTTGGCATAACATTTATATAATAGAAGAAGGAAAATATGGCTAAACTCAGCTCAAATATGAGATTTCATGATGCTGAGTCCTCTTTTACAGAAGCTAAATATAGAACCCATAGTTTAACTCAATATCCTCACAAGGATACAGGTGCTATAAAAGATCCTTCTTTTAGACCAGCAACACCAGTTCTAAGCATGGCTTGCACTGGTGCAATGCCCATACCAGGAATTTGTGCTGGGGTGGCTCTCTCTGTGGGATCTCATCAGTCCATGTGTCCCTCATCTGAAAGCAGCATCTGTTCAGATTCTTTTGAGACCCTCACAAGCTACTCCACATTCAAATGCAAATACTTAATAGCCAAAGCTTAAGGATCATATGATTCTTTAAACAGTAAATCTGGTGGTTCAGTTGTACACATGAACAACTGGCAGATTATAGGTTTATCACTGGCATCTAATCTTTTAAAGAACTGGGGCTTAACTCCTTTTGTTAACTAATTAAAAAAGAAGGAACTTCAAGCTGTAATTAGACCTATTAAAACATGTATTACTCACTCAATGGTCTATACAACCAGGATAAATATATAATTAGGAGGTTTCATCAAACATGATTAAAGCCAGTCATGTATCCTGGGCCATCAAACATTCATGTGTATGTGAGATCGAGAGTGAAGTCAGTGTGAAATATAAACCATATCATACATCCTAAAGAAAATATCTAAACTATCTTGGATTTTATGTCTTCAGAGTTTTTTTTTCAAACTAAATGATTCTGTGATTCTGTATTACAAATATGTAACTTCAATCATGAAAGCTTTTTCCACATATAAATTCTGGAAGGGCTGTGTCAAACCCTTATCTTCTAGTGTGTGGTGACAATGGTGCCAGCAATGGGACCAGGTCCATCTGAGCACGTGCTCTGTCACTGTTGTTCCCTACAGTTTGCTGAGAATTTAGGAAATTTAGATATAAGTCAGTAGAGTATTTCTATTCTTGATCAGCCCATTCCCCAGGGCATAAGGATTTGTATCCCTTCCAAAACTCCTCTCTGTCTTGGGGGGGTTGTGTTTCTTTTTTGCTTGGTTTGTTCGTCTTCAAATCACAAAGTAGGAAATACTTCAGCTTTGTGTCTGGAGGGTATTTTTCCTTCCGTATATTTAGGAGATGGGAAGAAAAGCAGGTCCACTGAGCTTTTGTACCTCCCATTGATAGGTGGGAGTGCTTTCTCCCTGCACTGGTTTCAGGTGATGCCATTCCTTGAAGGGAAATTCCCAGGAAGGCTGTGGCATTCTGGGTCCCTGTGGCAGTTCTGGGTGGATCTCTGTGGCAGTTCCGGGTGTCTGTGGCAATTCTGGGTCTCTGTGGCAGTATTGGGTCTCTGTGGCAGTTCTGAATCTCTGCCACCCTTCTTTCCATATGCTGATGAATTCTTGTATATCGGAATCTTCCCTGTCTGGTGTCTCACCAGCCCTTTTGTGGCACATACAACAAGAGAGAGACATTCCAAAGAACCCTTTGCACCTCTCCAGACCAGGAGATGTTGGTAGCTCTTGTGGAGGTGCAGACACCTCTGACATGACTGCTAACCAGAATTAAAGACATAAATAGTTTGCTGTGATAGCCCTTTGTTTCAAAAAACTTCAGTTTCAAGCACTTTGTTTTCAGAAGAACACTGAAATGTTGAGGCTTCTGGGCTTAATCTGCAGAGAAGGAATTAGCTCAAGTCCTGAAAGCTGACTCAGGTATTTCCAATTCTCCTGCCAGAGACCTGTTGGCATTGGTGAACAAATTGCAGAAGACTTTTCAAGTCATACAGACAGGAACAAGTTTCAATAGATACCAATTTCTGCTTGGGGAACAGTGAAATTCAGTAAAAGCCTGAGCTGCCTGTTCTGCTTTTAAGCACAGATACTGCAGAGAGAACTGGGCTAGTGTCAACCCTTTGTGTGTCACTGAACTGCTGAGGACCTTGGGATCAGGCAGAGATGGAGAAGCAGCTGGGGGAAAATCCAGTGCAGAGGAGATGGTGGAGTTGTCCTGCAGCATCTTTGGAGGAGAGTGGAGTGTCCTCTGCGTGTGCAATACCTGCCTTTGCTGGATGTTTGTGTTGGTTGCTGTGCCCACAGCCCCGTGGGGAGGCAGAGGATGTTCCTATGGATGCACGTGAACAGAAATGCACACAAAAAACAGCAGCTGTCTGCACTGAATGTGGTTTGGGGACCAGTTCCTGAGTGATTCGT
Source organism: Formicarius rufipectus (assembly GCA_013399695.1). Classification (NCBI taxonomy): domain Eukaryota; kingdom Metazoa; phylum Chordata; class Aves; order Passeriformes; family Formicariidae; genus Formicarius; species Formicarius rufipectus. The sequence continues at coordinate 110,221 of VXAU01004223.1, read as the reverse complement.
GGTATTCCTGTGGTCCCAATGAGCAGCACCGTAAGAATTTGAGGGTTATTTTGTAATTGTGTTTTTTTCTTCCTGGGTGGAAAACAAAAGGACAAGGCCCCTCCTGGACAGGAGCGCCTTTTGTCTCAGGGAGCTCCAGAGCTGTCCCTCTTCAGAGATGACTAAAACATAAGTTTTGAGTGGCTGATTAGAGGTGGAAGATGGGAGCTCCGAGCTCACTGTAACAAATTACTGCTTAGTGTTATTGCATAGGTTTCTTCAGGCTGATTGTTAGCCAAAGATCCTGAGGAACTGGATAAGAAGAGGTATTAGCTCTCTAATCCTGGATCTACAGCTCCAAAGCCAGGCAGAAGAATTCCCTAAATTGTTTTAGGTTTTTGTGTGTGTTGTCTAGTTGTCACACCTAACTGGCTGCACGTGCCATAGTCCTGAGTGTCTGATCTCAGAAGGGAAAGACCTTTGGGGTCTTTATATGGATTCTGCTTTTTAAGGTTGATTTTATTCCCAACTGAAGTCAGAATCTCATTGCTTAGATTTGGATGTCTCTGCTTCAGAGGACACAGTTTAAATATTACACAGGTATTTGGGGTATGTAAGGAAGGGTAAGCCAGGAAGGAGGATTTGAGGAGGAACTGGGAGAGAAGAGTGAATGAGTTACTTATTGCAGGTGATTTCATTGTACTGGCCATCTGGTTCCATGGAATTGATGAAACAGAGTCATTCTTTCCCTCAAAAGGAATGCTTTCTACAGTTTTCCTGCTTTACTCACGATTGTAAGAGGAACCTTCTAACAACATTGTTTGGAGGAAATTCCTGTCCAGTTCATTCACTGGGAGTGATACTGGCTGGTGAGCACAAAATGATGTCATTTTTCTGTCGGTATTTCAAATTTGAGGACCATCCAGTGCCTTAACAGGCTTGTCATTGTGCAGGTGTCAGTAGCACTGTCTGTGCCCATCCCAGGCCTGGCAGGTGACTGTCACCCTGCCAGCAGTGCAGGTCTGAACCCCCAGAGAAACCACAGCTCCTTGCTTTCTGACTCTGCATGACTAAGCCTTTCAGCATGTAATAAATGCTGCTGCTCATCCCCAGGGCGTTGAGTACCTGTGCCCCAAGCAGTGCCAGCAGAGTTCTGTAGTGGGGTGGGTGAGTGTTGGGTCATTGGCATGAATGAAACCTCCTGAGTGTCAGTCCTGTCCTTTTGGGTTCAGCCACGTGTGTGCTGCCGCAGGAGGTGGATGAGCAGCCCTGCACACACCCTGGCAGCAGACAGGGAGCTGGGGAGCTGTCACAGGTTTCTGTGACTGGATTTTGGTAGAAGGGCTATCCAGGATGGTTTCTTTTAGAAGCTGCTGGAAGCTTCCCCTGTCCTGTGCAGCCAATGACAGTCAGGTCCAGGAGGGACCTCCTGCTGGTGGCCAAAGCTGAGCCAATTAAGAATCTCAGTCACAGCTCTGTGATAACATATTTAAGAATTTAGGAGTGTGGGGCAGTTGGAAATTCCAGCCATGGGATAACAACGCAGAGACAAGGTCAGGGCAGGAGGAAGAGAAGGAGGGACCCCACAGGAGCAGGGAAAGTCTTAAAGCTGTGCCCGTCCTGCAGCCCTTGGAGAAGCATCAGGGTGTAGAGACCCCCCTGCAGCCCCTGGAGGAGCAGGTGGATGCAGGAAGGAGCTGTTACTCTGTGGGAGGCCCAGGATGGAGTGAGATCCTGCCAGAGACTCGTGGCCATGACTTGTGGAGAAGGAGCCCCACACTGGAGCAGGTTTTCCCCCCGAGTTGAACTGTTGCTCAGGGGGTGGACTCACAGTGGAGAAGTCTATCGAGGACTGTCTCCTGTGGGAGGGACCCCATGGGAGCAGGGGAAGGACTCAGAGCTGTGGCCCCCCTGCAGCCCGTTGGGAGGACTGTGGTGGAGCAGCTGTGCCTCTGCAGCCCATGGAGATCCATCGGGGTACACAGACCCCCCTGCAGCCCATGGAGATCCATCGGGGTGCACAGACCCCCCTGCAGCCCATGGAGTGACCCACAGGACAAGAGCAATAGCAGCCACAACAATGGCCTGCCAAACTCCCATTCCCTGCTCCCTGGAATTGCTGGAAAGAGGGAGAAGTGGGAGGAGAAAGGTGTTCTTAAGACTAATTTATTTCTTACTTTTTAGTTTTAGTTCTTATCTTTTTAGTAATAAATTGAAGTATTTTAGCCCCTCTGAGTTTTCTTTGCCATTATCTCTCAGCTGTTTTTTGCCTTTTCTCCTTTTCCTTTCCCTCTGGGAAACGGGGGGGCCTGGAGGTTTGGGTGGACACCGAGTGAAAACTGCTACAGGAGCCCTCAGAAAGTGGGTATTGGTGCCCAATCCACACCAAAATGTGAGGAAGTGAAGAGGGCACATGAGGATTTGTTCTGTGTGACAAGAATCCTCCAAGAATTCTCTTCAGCCAGGGTGCTACAGTGATGAAAACACAGGACAGACAGATTTCTGTCTACTGGTGGATGTATTTATGACCAAGGCACATGGCTTGGTGTCTGCATGGTCCTTCCCATGGTGGGGAAGGGCAGCTGCACTCGGGCTTGGCTTTGCTGGCGAGTACAAAGGCAGGCCTTTCCCTCAACTCAACTGTTTCCCATCTGAAGAAGGGGGATCAGTAATTACTCATTTTTCTCAAAGCACTCTCATGTTTAAGGATGTATCGTAAGCACAGAATCACAGAATGGTTTGCATTAGAAGGGACCGTAAAGCACATCTTTTTCCAATCCCCTGCCATGGGCAGGGACACTTTCCACCAGCCCAGGTTGCTCCGAGCCCCATCCAACCTGGCCTTGGACACTTCCAGGGATGGGGCAGCCACAGCTCCTCTGGACAACCTGTTCCAGGGCCTGCCCACCCCCACAGGGAAGAATTTCTCCTTAATATCTAATCTAAACCTCCCCTCTTCAGTGTAAATCCCTGCTGTTCTTCTCACAGATCATCTGTAGAATAACAAAAGCAAATTGAGGATTTGTAGAGGTTACTTTTATCAAAATAGATTGCCCTGTGCTTACAACTTTGTGCATTGGCTGTTTAATTTTTGTCCCTGCAATTACTCCTGGGTGTAGCTCAAGCTATTCAGGTGGCTGAGAACTTGCTTGTGCTCATGTATCAGGTATTTAGGTATCAGAGCCTTATTCCTGCACCCAGAAAACTGCAGGTGCAGTGGAAGGTCAGCTTGAAAACTAGGTCTTTGCAGTTCACAAAAGTGCTGCTGAATCAGGGAAATGGGCCATGAAAAAAACCCTGTTAGATGAACAATTGCTTTTGGTCCATTTTCGACTGAATTGTCCTGAGTGTTAGCGATATCCTTGTTCTGTGGAACTGAGCTTTACCCAAAAGGCCTGGAATTCCCTGGGCAGCTCAGAGCCTCCCTTGCCCCAAGCCATGCACCTGCAGGTCCTGCTTATGGAGCACATGGATGTTCCTGGGACTCCCAGGAAAGCTCAGGTCTCCTCTTTGGGCAGCTGGGACTGGGACTGAGGATTTTTGGAACTGGTCAGTGCCCCTGACTCTGCTTGCCTGCTGTGAGGGGAGGTGTCGGCTGCTGCTGAGGGCAAGGGGGGTGAGATGGCTGCTCAGCACCTTGGAAAATTCCCTTATTCCATGGCTTGTAATGAAGGGGAAAAAGTAATTAATTAGTTTGGGGGGCTGCAGGTTCAAATGTTTCACAGCATTGGGGTTTCAGAGTCAGAGCTTGTCCCTTGGCATGCTGGGGAGGGTGGGTTGGGCTCAGCACGTGCTGCTGTTTCTGGATTTCAGAGCAGGATTTGTTCAGTTCACACACCTCACTAAACTTTCCAGATGGGCTTGGCAATGCTGAGCTGCATCCTGGGAACAAACTGAGGGGTTTCTGCCTCTTATGGAATGTATTTTTGAGTGTCACTGAGTAAACATTTTTTTAGTCCTTTCATGCCTATAAATCTTGACAAAAATTATATTCCTTTTCCTCCTGGGAAGAGACAAACCAGTCAGAGGTTTTAAAAAACAAATGCCTACAAGAGGCTCATTTTCCAGTCAGGGGGATTTGTATTTCCTTGTTTTCCCAGATTTTGCTGCTGCCCACCCTGAGTTGAAGGGAATAGCTGGGAATGTTTGTGTTTCCTTCCCCAGTACTTCTGGCTCCTGGTGCTCTCCCGGGGCTTGGTTGGCATCGGGGAGGCGAGTTACTCCACCATTGCCCCCACCATCATCGGGGACCTGTTCACCAAGAACACCAGGACCCTCATGCTCTCTGTCTTCTACTTTGCCATCCCCCTGGGCAGGTAAGTGACACCAAGGTTCTTGGCTCTGCTTTGTGCTTCTCCTTGAAAGAAATTCACACAGGTCTGAAGTTGCCAGTGATGGTAGTTCTTGCCTTTGGTTGGAATGGTTTAGACAGGAAAATATTGTGAGCAGTGATAATTAGTTGCAGGAATGAGGTTCTTTCTCTGGCCCTTTTACTGGTTCATGTGTGACTTTTGGGAATTAGTGGGAAGGATTTTTTTGGGGGGTAGTTTTTTGCAGCAGTGGGGTGGAAATGGAATCAAAATATTTTAGCTGACAGTTTCTTTCAGTTGAGTTTCCTTATCAGCCCAACACAGTATCTGATTGTTGGGACAGGAGGGAATCAGTCATGATTTTTATTTTTTAAAATAATGGCTGACCCTCTATTGTGAGGTTGTAGGCAGGGAGGGTTTGCATAGTTTACATTCCAGTTCCCAGAGTGGGACAACATCCTGTGCAAAAGAGGCATCAGGGGTTCATTTCCAACAGGGAATAGATGGGCAACATATTCCAAACTCAGAGAAAAACTTGTGGTGAAGCATTTTACAAGTTAGAGCACTCTTCCCTGAGACAAACCTCACAAACATCCCTCTGCTTCTGAGGAGAAGAACAGAGACAAGTCTTTAACTGGCAAAAAGAATGTTTTGCCAAGAGGACCAAGGGTTCCAAGTACTCACATAGGGAATGCAGTGAACTGTGGCTAGCAAGAAATTACAAATATTCATCCTGTTGAGCCTGATTCTGGCACTTAAGTATCTCAAAATCCAACAGTGACATGGGTTACAAGGACATGGAGTGATAGGGCAAGGCTGTAAAGTGAAAGAGGGGAGGTTTAGAATCAGATATTAGGAGGAAATTCTTCCCTGTGAGGGTGGGCAGCCCTGGCACAGATCGGGCAGAGAAGCTGTGGCTGCCCCATCCCTAGAAGTATCCAAAGTCAGGTTGGACAGGGCTTGGAGCAACCTGGGCTGGTGGAAGGTGTCCCTGCCCATGGCAGGGGTGGGACTGGATGGGCTTTATGGTCCCTTCCAACTCGAAGAGTCTCTTGGGAGCCACCTTTTGTCTTAGGGCTGAAGGTCCTGTTGCTCCTGAATCTTCAGGTGTGATTTCACTGCTTCAGATCAGATTTTCTCCCACCAGACTGTCTTGCATATTCTTCGTGGTTTTCCTTATAAGCTTATGGAAAGGGGTCTCTTCCTGGGTAATTAGAGTCAAGTGCTATTAAGAGACAAGAAAAAAACTTAAATGATGGTCTGTCCTTGAAGGGCACTTTTTAACTGAGAGCTTGAACATATAGTTGTTCAATATTCATATTAGTGCACAGAAACACTTGATGTAGAAATTAAATTGGGCAATACTTCCTTCTAGAGGCTTTGTTTCCACTCCCTGTAGATTGAAATGCCAGCTCTAAAATTCCAAATCTCCATCAGATCTGAGCATTTTTAGATCAGCAGTGCTGTGAAGAGTCACATTTTAGCCACTACCTGCTCATCCCCCATATTTCTTCCTTCAGGAGAAGAGAGCCCAACAGTTGGTTGTGCCTCTTTAGCTTTGTCTGAGGACGCTCTTAAAGCTCTGACCAGCTCTCCTCTTGCATTTCTTGCAGTGGCCTGGGCTACATCACAGGCTCCAGTGTGAAACAGGTGGCTGGGGACTGGCACTGGGCACTGCGGGTAAGTCCCTGGTGGTCACACCTCGGGGGCAGCTGCTTGGCCTGGGTCTGCACGAGTCCCATCACAGTTGCTCAGCCTGTTATTTTATCTGGAAGGTAAAGGGTTGGAAAGGATACCCCTGGCTGTTTAGTGCAGAGCAGATGCACTCCCTAAGCAAAGGGGAAAGGTGTGTGGGTGTGCTTGTGGTACTTGGTGTTTTCCCTGCCTGGGAACAAGAGTTTTCCAATCCCTTTGTTATCTATCAACTGTGATTTCTTGATGGGGATGGGAAAATGAGGCACTGGCCTTAAATCAACTCCACAGTCTTTCAGTCCCCTGCTGTCAAGAAACTCCGAGAATGCCTTCCTGCTTTGAGGAAACAACACTTTGTTTCAGCTTCCGGTTGTTTTTCTGCCCTGAGACAGTTGGTTTCCTTCTATTTTAACCTCTTGGGACCCTGATAAATGTGCTGGATAGATAATCCCCTCCAATCACACACTCCCAAACAGACCCTGCACACAAAGATGTCTTGGAAGAGCTGAGAGGAAGTGGCCCAGCAGAACTGGTTTCTGACCTTTGGTGGTGTGGGTGGCACGAGCACCTGTGAGGTGCATTCTCTGGCACTTCATGAATCTCCTGGAACTCAGGCCAACACCATTTGTAAGAGCAGGTGATGAAATCCATGGGTTCCCATCTCAAGAAAACGTGCCCTCTGTGGCACAGGCCATGCCCAGGGTGGACAAAGGCAGAAGATCCCTGTGACCAATGCGAGTGTGGAGGGCAGTTCCTAGCCATGGAAGGTGCAGCAGCCCAGAGCTTCACACCAGCCGCAGGGTTGCATCCTTGCGCAGGTAAAATGAACTCCTGAGCAGAGCCCAGCAACAAGGAATCAATTCCCCAAAGCCCCTCCTCCTGCTCAGTGGGAGCAAGCAAGATGGGTAATTTGTGCAGGGAGATCCTCACTAGAATTCTCTTCAGATGGCATCTCCATAGTTATCCTGACCAATCCAGGCCATCTGCAGGACTGTGCCACTCCATTTCCACTGTAAATGACACACTGGTCTGTGATTCCCCGGGCCGCAGAGTCACCGGGATCGTGCTGAGCTGCCCCCGCCCCTGGGGATGGCCTCGGACAGCGCAGCTTGGCGTTGTGGGCACACAGCACACGCTGAAAGCTTCCAGGCAGCTGAGCAAAGCAGTTCTCACCCCTGTGGCAATCCTTGTGCCCTTGCAAGATGAGAGAGTGATTCCTTCTGTGGTCCCCCATGGGCTCCCAATCCAGGAGAGGTCAGGAATCACCTGCACTCCAGATGGGTGAGGAAGACAGATGGGCATATGGGCGAGTGGCAGCTTTGGCTCTGGAGCCAGCAGGAACGTGCGTGTGTCATCACTGAGTGTCCATGGACATTGTCCTGGTGGAGGCTTAAGCCTTTAGTTAAAAAAATCAAGGAGACTTGAAAGTACCTGGCTCTAGAAAACACCAGCAATCCTGTTTTCCTGTTTGTTTTTTTTTTTTTTTTTTTTTTTTTTTTTTTTTTTTTGGTTTTTGTTTTTTTTTTTTTTTTTTTTTTTTTTTTTTTTTTTTTTTTTTTTTTTTTTTTTTTTTTTTTTTTTTTTTTTTTTTTGGTTTGGGTTTTGGATTTTCTTTTCTTTTCTTTTCTTTTCTTTTCTTTTCTTTTCTTTTCTTTTCTTTCTTCTTTTTTACCGGTGCTGTCTTGTGTTCAGCTGTTGTAAGGATATTGTATTGGGCTACATTTATTCCTGGATGTGGGATTTTCCTGACTTTCCAGTTCTGAAATACTTTTGTCTTCCCTTTCCTGGAAGAATTGTGCGTTTGTCATCTTTGGACATGAAACATTGCTCCTCCATATGTAAAGGTTAATAATGGAAGCATATTTTTATGGGGAACAGGAATTTATTTTTTTAAATAGCATGTCTAAATGGGATGGTAGTTCAGTGAAAATCCATGTTCCTATTTTTGTAACAGAGCTATTTTCCATTCTGACAATAATGGAATTTCAATGTCAAAACAAGAATAGTGTTTGCAGCTTGCAAAGCACTGTGGGATCTTTGTATTTTTGTCTAGTGCTTCAGAGAAAGCATTGGGATACTGGGAATCCCAACCCTTGAAGGTGTCATTTTCCTGTCTTCCAGCCTGAATTTTCAGTCTCTTGCTCTGCTGTACCCTGAGGGAACCTGAGGAAGGTGCCTGGACATGGGAAGCCACCATGGGTTGGCTGGAAGAGGGAGGCATGCCAAACCAGCCTGCTCCCTACATCCAGAAATACTTCTCCTGACCCCACTGGTTACCAGGGCTTCTACACTCACACAGAAAGTAGTTGGTGTCTCAACCCAGTTGGGAGCAGGTTTCCAAGGAGTTAAACATCACTGAAGAGCCAATATTTTGATGAACGTTGGCACACAATGGACTGCCTTTATTAGGGTATTCTCCAAGCTGCGTGTTTCCAGAGTGAGATAAGAGTCCGGGGAATGGCAGGGAGAAAGGAAAGGAGGGATGCCTCAGCTGCTCAGAGATTCTGACCAGAACAGTCAGACAAAGTAATGTCATCTGCTGCTTACTGCCTAGTCAAAGCAAACCCTCCTGACTCCTCTGCTAATTCCCTGCCCCTTTCTTGCAGGTGTCTCCACTCCTGGGAATGATAACAGGGACACTCATCCTGATATTTGTGCCTGCTGCTAAAAGAGGAAATGCTGAGCAGCTTGGAGGGCAGCTGAAGGCTCGGACTTCGTGGCTAAGGGACATGAAAGCACTGATTAGAAAGTAAGAGCATTGATAAAAAACATGCTTTGCCCGTAATGCTGAACTCACCTGGATTGAGCACGGAGGGACTAGAAAGTGGCAACATACAGGGAGTTGCAGGAAGTTTAGTCTGTGGAGCTGGGAAAGAAAATAACAGTTATACAAGGTATTGACTGCAGTGATGATGATGGATTCCAACTTTTACACTAACCTTTCCAAGACTGACATCTAAGAAAGGGTCTGCTTTGTTTGGCTCATACTTCACACAAATCAAGGATTTTGAAGTGTAGAAATTGTTGTGTTCTTGTATTACTTGTTGTGCCACTGTTGTTCAGACACTTGGATCCTTTTTCTTCCTTAAAAGAGCTACTTCACTGAGGGGAAAAAGAGACTTAAGGGCAAGAAAACAAATTAAGATGAGAAAATACACAAAATCTTGCACTCCACAGCAAGTATATGTATATACATGTAAACATATAAATATATGTTTACACAACCACGTGTGAGTGAATACAGGAGCACTGAATGTGTTTGTGTGCTTGTCTATGTGCATGAAAGATCTCATGCTCATGAGTGTTTAGGCAGATGTGCTTCCTGCCAGAAAGCTGGTCTGTGGATGTGCAAATACTGCACTTGTGAATTCAGTGCTACTTGGGAATTCTGATGGGAAACTGTGGTGTCCTTCAGTTTTAGAACTGCTGGCTGGAATGCCCTTATGGTATTGTCATCCAGTGCCAAAGGACTATGGAAAGTGATGGTGGATAATTTATCTGTATTTCTGTTACTTCTTTTGGTAGTTTATGCAAGTAATAATCACATGGGGGCATGGATGGGGAGGGAGAAGTGGAACTGCTCCTGCAGGTAAACAGGCGACATAAGGGTGAGAGCTCTGTAATTCACACACCATGTCTTAAGAACTAAGTACTGATTGTCATCTGAAATGATCCCATGAAAAACTCTGTGAAGCAGCTCTGAAGAGTTCAGTACTTACTATTAGTGGAGCACCACCTATGAATATTCCATGCTTCTTCTTCTCCATTGCTCTGTACCTTGTGTTATCCCTGCCCCTTAGCCGGGTTGGTGGTGTGGTGTGGGGGAACACTGTTATGGGAAGCTCTGGCTCCTGTATGGGGCTCCTGCTTTTTCACCTTTCACCCCAAGCCCTCTCTTGATGTTGCCTCCCCAGCCGCAGCTACGTGTTCTCCTCCCTGGCCACCTCAGCTGTCTCCTTTGCCACGGGGGCACTTGGCATGTGGATCCCTCTGTACCTCCACAGGGCACAGGTGGTGCAGAAGACAGCAGAGACCTGCAGCTCCCAGCCCTGTGGCACCAAAGATAGGTGAGAGTCAGACTCGGGAGTAAAGGGGGTTGGGATTTATTTACCAGAGGAAACAGTCTGGTCCCACCGAGCCCAGTCACTAGAATGTCTGTCATTTCCTCCAGGCCTGTGCAACAATGATAGGAAGTGCTGGGGTTGTAAACTGGGTTTTATATTCCTCTTCTTCATTGCATGAAGTCAAACCAAGGGAGAAGCAGGGACCTCAGCTCTGTCTTAGTTCCCAGGCTGAGGTGCAGAGTAGAAAAGAGACTTTTGGCTTTACCTAGAGGATGTTTTGTTGTTGTTGTTGTTGGCTAGACTTTGCGAACAAAGATTTTAGGATAAGCCTGCGCAATGGATTTTTTAGGTGAGGCACAGTGTGCGCGGAACTGGCCCCACCCCCTTTACTCCTGAAGTTCATTTGCCACGGCTGAGCACGCTCGGATGGTGACAGCGAGTTCCTCGGGATTCAAACCAGCGTCCTCAGAGGAGGAGCCGGCTCCACAGGCGGCGACTTACACCACTTGGCCAACGCCTGCTGCTAGAGGATGTTTAGAGAGCTGAGAATTTGGCTCCTTGAGATCCATCTGTGAGAAGAGCAGAATAAGCTGCAGATTGGGTGGCCTCAGTGGTGGCTGTAATTCCGAGACTGGAATGGTTCCCTCAATCTGCAGGGACTCACCCCGAAGGCATTTGTTTCTGGGTGAGGCAGGACTTGCTGTTTCATTGCTCTGTAACCTGCTGTGCAGGCTGAGTTTTGCTGAAGAATGTCACCAATCTGGGGCACTTGGGGCTGAAGTGCTTGATACGACACAGTGGCTTGGGTTGTCAGTCCTGGTTATGCAATATCACTTGGCAGCACATGAGCTATGAAAAGTAATTCTTCATTTTGTGCTTTAGCATGATGGCACTAAACAGAAAATGCATTTCTTCAGGTAAATAAAATATACGAAAAACTGCATTTTGTCAGCTCTTTTGCTTTTTAGCTCATGAGGGAAAATAATATTAGAAAAATCTTCTTGCTGGCATAATCCCATCTCAAGTAAACTACTTAGTGGTTTGGAGTCCCATCAACCAGAGTGTCCAGCAGACAGACTCAGACTGTTCTGCAAAAACACAGTAAGCATAAAACACAGCTCCAGTCTGCCCATCTGCTGTTTACAAAGTTTCCCCCTCCTTAATGACACCTCGATTTCGAGCTGCCCTGGAGCTACTCTAACGCTGTTGCCAAAGACTCTGCACAGACAGTGAAGAAAACCCTGACAGCTCCTGGCTCTTTAAATTGAAATGAACACATTTCAAGAGTGTAACCCCAACAGCAAAAGGTGTCTTTGAAGTGGTCTGAAAGGAGTTATTTAGTCAAAGAATTTGGAAATCGTGGTATTTAAGAGTCTTATTAGGTTTCCCTTCCCTCAAGCTTCCTGCTGCCTGTTCTGTCCATGATTTCCCATTACATGATCAGTGTGTGGGATATTAATTAGTTTTGGGCATGCATAATTAGCTGTCCAGGGCACTCAGTAGGAAGCTCAGTGCCACCCAAAGCAGCAGTGTGAGCCCTCTGCCCAGGGATCAGTGCCTGTCTGCAAGGCTCAGCTTCGTGGGCTTTGTTTTCCTTAATTGCAGAATAAGGGGGCTAAACCTACCAGCACTCAGCAGGGCAGCTCTTTGAAATTATCATTTTTTGAATCTATTTAAATCTTTTTAAATTTTGACTCTGTTTTAAATTTGCAAAGCCAGTGTGCCGATTTCCAGTAGTCTACCCTAACAAGTTAAATTTACTCTAACAGCTTGTCCAAAGACTACACCCCCTGTTTGGAAAAAAATCAAAAAAATCCCACACTTGTCTCTTACTTACATATTTTTCATTTCCCAGCCTGATCTTTGGAGCAATCACGTGCTTCACCGGCTTCCTGGGAGTCATCACCGGGGCAGGAGCCACCAAGTGGTGCCGGCTGAGGACGCAGCGTGCAGACCCGCTGGTGTGTGCCGTGGGCATGCTGGGCTCTGCCATCTTCATCTGCCTCATCTTCGTGGCTGCCAAGAGCAGCATCGTGGGGGCCTATGTAAGTAGAACACTGCCCACGTGCCAGACTCCTGCAGGGCCGGGTGGATTGTCCCCTGTAGGGAGCACCAGGTGCTGTCTTGCTTCTGTCCCTCTGGATGTGGTGCTTGGCACCTTGGCACTGTCTGGGTGTGCCTCAGCTGCTCCTGCCATGCTTACTGACTGCCACCAGCCATGGAAACCCACAGCTGCTCTGTCGGGACCTCCATCCACACCTTTATGTCTCTTGCCTAATGTTTTGGTACAGGAAAATTGACCACTTCCCTTGCAATGAGGGGATTGTAGCTGCAGTGGTACCAGGTTATAATTACAATGTAATCTGTCTGTGGGCATGCTTTTGGATGCCTTTAGGTACCATTCATTTTCATAACTAGGTAGACTGCAGCAGACCAATATTAATTACTGAGTGATTGCAGTTTGTTGTTATCTGTATTACCATAGCCCAGGAACATACAGTACAAAAGCAGATTAAAATATGGCCACTTCCTGAGAGCTCATAATTGAATTATGCAAAAATATAACAAATAGATCCTGACCAACAGAATCATGGAAAGGGTTCGGTTGGAAGGGACCTTTAAAGGTCATTTATTCCAACCCCCCTGCACTGTGGAGGCACACCTTCCACTAGACCAGGTTGCTCAGAGCCCAGTTCAACCTGGCCTTCAATGTTTCCAGGGGTGAGGCAGCCACCACCTCCTGGCCACCCTGTGCCACCTGCTTTGGGAAAAATTCCTCCCTTATATCTAATCTAAATCACTCTCTTTTGGACTGAAGGGAAAAGGAGAAGCTCACCTATAACAATCCAGCCTCAGACTGAAGTCATGCTTTCAGTAGGGAGTGGAAATCCAGTCACTGAACAGGCCCCATCCAATCTTTTCATACTGATCCAGTCAATTACTGGCAGTGGTAGAACAGGCTGACAGGGCAGAATAAATCATCTTTCTGGTCACTTTGTTGCCCAGACTCTTGTATTTCTTTCTTTTACCATCTTGCTTGGCTTCATAGTCCAATCAGTTCTTATTTGGTTTTCCTCGCAGTGTGTGGATTTTTGTGTTGCAATCCAGCTCCTTAAAGACCCAATTTGCACATCTGGGGGTCCCACTCCCTCTGAAATACAAACTCTTTGAAACTCTGTGTTTCAAACCTATCTCTGGAGCTCCATTATCTGTGTGGCATCATCGCCTCACGCTGCTCAGATATTTCAGCTGCAGGTTTTACAGTTGTTTAAATCTCCAAATGACTGGGGAAAGATGCTTAGCTTCTCCTTCCTCATGACACTGCTCCAACTTCCTCAATTTCAGCATCTCTTTCAATTCCTCGAAGACATTTTATGGTCTTGCAGAAACAGCAGCTCCTGGGGTAAAACCCTGGCATGGAGCTTTTACAGCCTCTCAGTTTCAACCCCAGGGACTTCGTGTGGGTGTGGTGTTGGTGACCTGACCCTACTCCTGAGGCATCAGTATTGCCCAGCACTGAGCTGGAGTTCCTAGTACTCCAGATCCAACAGTATGTGAGGGTGTCTTACAACCACTTCAGAGACAAATACAGAGAATGAAGATGTTGACAGATACCATGGAGGGAGTTTGTCACCTGCTCAGATCTTGCTGTGAGAGCTGCTGGTGTGACCACTCTGAAATCTGCTGTATTTGTCATTTTTGGGAACCAGAATTTGCTAACTCGCCTAAACAGAAAGGCTCGAGGGGGCCATGAGTTCTGTCAGCTCAGCACAGATGAGCAAATGGACATGGGGAGATACTACACAGCTGGAGTCAGAAGAGGATGTTTCTGTAGAGATGAAATCTCAGTGTCAAGTGAGGCTTCAAAAAGTGTGTGAGGAGTCAAAACCTTGGGCATTTCAGGAACTCCCAATCTGTTCTGGAGCTGCCCTGTTTGCAATAAGTATCCCTAGAGTTTCTCTCCAGCAGTAACATCACATATCCTCACATGCCCTTTGCAGTGCATGAACTTATTCTTCTAAATCCCCAGCAGCTGAAGGACAGACATTTTTTAATGTCAGTATTTTTGTCCTACTTTTTGATCTTCCTCTTGTTCCTCTTCTCCTTTTACCAGTAGTCACATGTTAAGCACCTTTCATGGATTAGGTGAGATACACGTTCAGCAACTGAGAACTGGTGTGCTCTGAAGTCTGGAGCTTTTCCATGATTTATTTAAGTGACTTGTGCTGAGTCCCTGCTGCCCCTAACAAGTCACACAATGACACAGTGTGTGCAGTTCAGAGAACCTCCAGTCCTGTTTGCTGTGTGTGTGTGAGCAGGCAGGGCTTGTGGATGCTGCACTGGGAAGAGTGATTCCATCTTTCCCAAGATCAGTTCAGTCTGTGCAGCCACAGAACCCCAGCAACAGCAAAGCTGTGACAGGAGACATTTCAGGACAGGTGGGAGAGCTCACCTGGGCCTTTGCTGAGTGAGACATGTGGCTTCAGGTCTTCTCAGCACCTTGGTTCAGGGGATCTGTGCCCTGAGCTTGGCAGCTCCAGTGAGAGCCAAGTTCAGGGCAGACCAGTGGGACAGTGGGAAAATGGAAACCAGGAGGTGGAGCTGGAATGGAAACCAGCTGAGCAGGTGGGCTGTACTGACTGGCTGGGACAGCATCATGGAGAAGGCAGATCCAGTCACAGAAAGAGGGGATGGGGAGGGGGAAATGTGTGGGAAACAAAGACAATTTTAGAAACAAATAGAGGAAGCTTTTGCAGGTCAGTGTGTAAGGCTTGCTAAATAAAACAAAATCTTTCCTGGCAGTGACATGGTGGTCTGAGGAGTTTAGGGAACCTCAACTGCTGTGTGGAAAAGACAGTGGCAGTGGTCACATCATCCCGAGCTGCCACTCTGCAGTTCCTTGGCTTTTAATGTCTTTTGTTGACCTTCTCCAAAGAGTCAAGGGTTAAATTTCATCACAGAGCACTGATGTTGTAAAGCCCACACTCAAGTCCTGTCCTGACTGTATGTAGGTATTTCCCATGTTATGCCATGGAGGGAAGGTTCCTCCACACAGTGCGTAGAGAACCGGATTTGGTTTGCTGCAGAGTTTAACCCATAACTTGGTTCCTGGTGATGATAACGTCTGTGAGTGGGGAGTTGTGGCCTTCTTGTCTTTTCTAACTGTTTTTTAGGAACAGAATGATGTGAGTTGGACTTGATGACATGAAAGGTCTTTTCTAACCTCAGTGATTCCATGGTTTTACGTGTGGAAGCCCAGGGCTGTCTCTTCCTGCTGCTCTCTCATGTTCTACTGTAATTAAATGTGTCAGCTTTTTTTTTTAGCTGCTCTGCAGTTCATAAACTTAATTTACACTAACAAAGTTGCAGATCAACCCACTAGAGCTCTGATACAAGACGGTAGTTTGCTAATATTCAGGATAAACCACAGCAGCAACAAACACTGTACTGTGTAGGTAAGAGACAAATGAGCAACAAAGGCAAGTTTGCAACAGGTTATTTTTCCTTTGAATGTCAACTGAATAAATCTTCTCCTTTTTGTGTGTTTTGTTACAACAGATTTGCATTTTTATCGGAGAAACTCTTCTATTTTCAAACTGGGCTATCACAGCAGACATTCTAATGGTGAGTGCACTTTGGAACAGCATCTTCTGGTGTTCAGAGCAGTTTATGAGGTTGCAAGAACAACCTGGAGTTCACAGTTTCTTCTAAATCCTAGCCCTTACTTCAGCCTATTCTGGTTTTTATTACTAAGTGACATACAAAGAGAGAGAAAAAAGGTTCTTCTTATCCTTTGTTTGGAGCATCAGGGAGAGGAAATGTCCAGCAAGGACAACACTTCTGAATTAGTGTCCCCAAATTTTAAGTATCTGTGCAAAGCCCCACATGCACAGAATTCAGGCAGAATTTCCTAACAGCACGTTCGTGGATTTTGTTGTCAATAAACTCAGCTTTGTCCTGCAGTAGGAAATCCTTCCCTCCCTCTCCTCCAACCACAAAGGCTGCCCATCTCCCTTCCATTCAACATGTACACAATAGAAACCCACCTCTGGGAGAGCAGAGAGGAAAGGAAAGTAGAAGAATTTTTGGACTATGTCCACCTTGTCTGAGAGGAAACTGTCAGGGACTTTTCACCTCATATTCTGCATTTTCCATTCTTTCTCTACCACACTGCTTTTTGAGTCTTTCAAATCAGCAAGTTGACCTCAGCAGCCCCATTTTCATATGAAGTAGTCTGGACTTTTGTGCAAGAGCCTTGTATGTTTTGTAGAGGCTTCATCAGAACTGTACAAAGCGCTTCAAACACAGCATATGTTGAAACCCTGTTGTGAAGGAGGTGTTGCTTATTATATGAAAGGTACTAAGGTAAAGGTACTAAGGCACAGAACCATTACAGGACTTGCCCCGGATCTTTTGTCAGCTTGTTGTCAGACCTAAAAATATATTCAGTCTGGCATCAGCAGAAAACTCCCTTGACTTGTGTTTGTTGCTTATGCAAACATCAAGGAGGAAACAATCTGGATCAGCACTCCTAGATGGCAAGATAATGGTGTTGATATATTGATTCAGCAAAGAACTTCAAGCCTCTGCTTTAGTCTGTTTATGTTGAAGTTCAAGGTTTGCTTGTATTTTGAGGTAGCTCTGTGGTTGCCATCACTGATCAACTTTCCATCTTTAACCCATTTGTGCTGGGACACTTTGGGAGGTGTGGTGGGTGATTAATTCCCCCTCTCTCAGATGTGAGCAAAGACAGAGAAACAAAGGCTGTCTGGGTGCTGGGATAGCCCTGGAGGGCTTTTCATTCCTGAGGTTCCTCCCTCCTGCCAGTTCAGAGCTCTCTGGGGTCTCAGTTGAGTTCAGGGCTGCTGTGGCCGGTCATGACGTGGGATCTCAGCCCTGGGACAGGTGTGCAGCCAGCTGTGCTGAGGAAGCAATCACAGTGCAGTAGTGTAGTTTCTCATTCCAGCCTCCTGTTCTGTGATGTTCCCAGAAGCCAGCCCACCTCCTCTGCTCAAGTCCATGCAGGGGTTCACCAGCAGCTGTGTCTGCCCTCCCTGGCCCAGGGAAGGGCTCAGCCACCTCTGCAGCTCCCCAAGGGGGCTGGTGCTGCCTCTGCTCACAGGGAGGGCCTGTTGGACCTATGCAAGGTCCTCCACAAAACCTGTGCCAGAGGGAGACCTCAAATTTGGCCTATGTTGTCCCAGCTAATCCCAAAAGAGATTTTTCAACCAACTGCTCCATTATATCAAGGGTACTAAGGCTGGATCATTGTCCTGTTTTAATGGCCGAGATTTTTTGGTGTTGAGTTCAATGTGACTTCACTATCCTGCAGCTTTTTAACAGCTTTTATAGGGTTTGCCAATTGCCTTTCCATCGTCCTGTAGTAGGTTGCATTTTGTAGGGATGCATTTGCAGTTATCTGTGCTGCTTTAGTGTAAAAGAATTCCATAAGAAATGATTGGAAGTTGAAGTTTCATTTTCCAAAAACCAGGGAAAGAAATGAAAACCATATTAAAAATTGGATTTTGGTAACTCCTGCCAACTCTTCAGCTCACTGTTGTCTGGTCTGGTTAAAAAACTGAACTGAACGTCATATATAATGCCCAGCTTGATGCACCAACAGCACGAGTGGACCTGTGAAGGTGCTGTAAATGTCACCATCGTTTGGCTGAGTGCAGGGCTGTTACCTGAGGGGCTGAGTGCAGGGGGGCATTGAGCCAGAAGCCACCCTTGACTGACAGCTGTGTGGGAAGTCCTTGCCAAAGGATGGGGTGGATGTGCTTTAGTGAGATGCACTCTCAGTGTTTGGCAAATTAATTTCTACTGATTACTATTTATTTGGTGTAATCAGAAGTGTGGCTGTTCTTGCCTGGGGCTGGGAAGGAGTTTAAAAGCATTATTAGCGTAAGCTTGACGACACTTTCATCCTATACATAAATATTACCCTGTTTTCATGGATAAAAGCTCTCAATGCTGGCTGAGCACTGTTCCTGCTGATCTCATTATTCCAGGAGTGAGGCTTTTTGGAAGCTGCATCCCAAATGATTTCTCACAGCTCTCCCAAGATTTACAGATCTCATGACTGGTTAAGAACCCTATTGGGCAGGTTGTTAAGCACCTGCAGAGGTTTTGCAAGTTGAATTTTCATGGCAAAACAAGGATGTTTGCTTATTATCTTCCAATTTAATTGTTGGCTCTCCCTGGCTTCCACTGCATCTGCTGCTCCTGCCCTGGAAGGGTCGTTGTGTGGCTCCTTGTCTGCAGCCTGAGGTGCCAAGTGCTAGCTCTGAGAAGGCGTCGGTGCTGCAGAATGTTCTGCACTGCCTGAGATTTCCAAAGGCTGATATTTGTTCCAAATGCAAATTTGTACAAAACAGGCCGAATTCTCCTGAGCACAACTCTCCATATCTCCTCCCAGGCACATGCTCAGATGGTGCTTGGGGAAAGGGGAGATGTTTTGTATGGAGCATGCTAATTATGAAACAAACTCCATCAGCCATCTTCACAAATTGGCCTTAAAATTACCAGAACCCCAAAGCAGCATTAAAACTGCCTTGTAACAGCAATAATGAATGAGCTTCAGTGCAGCAGGCAAGTGTGGAACAGGCTGAGACATTTGGGAGGACTTGGGAATTTGTCCAAATAGTGGGGTTTTCCCTCCATAGGACATCTTAAAAATAAAGATGATGGGCAGAGGCTTGGTGGCATTTCTGTGTAAGAGCCAGGTGGCAATTTAGAGGGCCTCAGCTATTTCCATCACAACCACTTTAGGTCTTTGCTGAGAAAAGCCATCCCCCAGTTTAGGCATAGTGCTGACACTCATGCAAAAAAATTGCTCTGAATATATCTCTTTTCTTTTAAACCATTTGTTCTTTTTAGATGGCTGTGACCTGCCATGGAGGGGCTGCTCTGATGTTCTGTTGTAGAATCAAAGTCTTCCTTTAGGCTTCAAAGAGGCCCGGGGTGGTGCTCAGTTTTGCCATAGGCATGGAGGAATGTTGCTTTTGTCCTGATTACCTTTCCTATAAATAAACCCCAGTTATTTATTTAGCCCAAAATGCTGCCCTGTTTTTAAAGCTGGAGAAAAATTGCCTTTCCTGGAGCTCTTGCTGTTGCTTCTGTCAGTGCCACCACAGTGGCTGGGAGTGCTGGGAGTACTGTGGGTTTGGAGGCAGGAGGGGAATGTCTGGGAATGAGGGTCCAGCCCATTCTAGGCCATCCCAGGGCAGATGGGCGAGGGGCAGCAGGTGGAGTGCTCTACTCCAAGGTGTGCTGGGGTCTGGGGACCAGGGCAGCCCCTCCGACTTCAGTTAAGAGGATTTTATTAGGCAGTGGCTGCCTGGTGTTTGTGAAGGGTCTCTCTCGATCACACACTTGTTGGAACAGCAGGTACTTCAGGGGCACTGGGCTATTTCCAGGCTCTGCAAGTGGCTGGAACAGGGATGGTGTGTGTTTTCTTTTCCTTTGGTGCTGAAAGGACAAATTGTCCTGACCCAGGAAGGGTAACAAAGTGCTTCAAAGAGTGGAGTTTTCTATCAAATCTCAGACATAAACACCAGAACTTTACCTGTTTTTCTGGGAGAAGGGTAATCTCGCCTTGGCTTTCCCAGTTGACTTACTTCAGACCAGCTTCCTGCTTCTATCCCAGGAGGAGATGTCAGCAATAATCCATGGCCTTTCTGAACCCCTGTTTAAAGAGCAGAGGTTTCCAAAGCTGCTTGCTCAGCCTCAGCCCTGGGATCAGGGAGGGCCAGAATGGTCCCACAGCCTTCCGCCTGGGCTGCTGCGGCTCTGCCACCTCCAGTTTCTGTGCCATGTCCAAACCAGGCCATGGATGGTTTGAATTTAGGGCTATTTTAGCATCCAAATGACCATTTAGAGCTGTAATTTACTGCTGCCTTCCTAGAACAGTAGATACTGTTTGCTACCAACTGCTTCCTGTCCATCAGGATAAAATGCTTTTTAAGCAGGGAGAGGCTGGAGTATATTTTGGTATTTTGGAGACGCTGGTTTAAGCTTTCTTTTTTCCTTCCAATATCTTTTTAGGCAGGACAAAAAGTCTTGTACTCATTTGGTTGTCACATACTGAGTTATAGGTTTGAGTGGGCTGTTTGTCTCTTGAATTCCAGGCTAAAATTACCAGGCACTTCTTACTGTTTCAACCATCAGTAACTTCCTCAGCTAAACCCACTGAAAACTTGCTGGAAATTGAACTGCTACTTGCAAAATTATACCTGCATAATACAGCTACACATGCAAAATTATGTCTAATGTATGTAAGAGTGTGTATTTCATGTGTATAAAGATGTGTGTATATATATGCACACATATATGGTTATAGGTATTCAAATTTCTTCCTCTAATTGACACCAGTTCAGTGCCACTCCCTGGAAATGGTAAATTTTTAGCAAATATACCATTTCCTTTGTCCTTTTGCTAAGAAAATTGATACAATACAGGGTCAGGCAGGCTCTCCTCTCCAGGTTTGCTTACAGAAAGAAAAGTATTTTAGTTTTCAAATGCCCAGATTCACAGATGCACACAGCTCTGGACTCCTGAATTAGGCAGAATGTCACTGTATCCTCTCAGATGCCTTTTCCCAAACAACCCTTGAAGAGCGTTTCTCCACTGTCCCTGTGTGGCCTGGAGACAGGTGGGAAGAACAGTAACTCTCAATGTCTCTTCTCTCTTATCTCTCCAATTTGCACCCATTTCCTGCCTTTCTGGGGGGTGGGAGTGAACTGGGGGGCTCTCCTGTTCACAGCCTGACCTTCAGCACGTGTCTGTGCCTCTAAGAAAGTCTAGGGCTAAGTTTCCTCTTGGGATTTCTTTCTTGGAGTCGTGTTCTGAGCTCCTGGATGCAAAGGGAGGAGAGGGCCTGACATCCACAGCTGGGTGGCTGCTGTGGATCTGAGCATCTTCTGCTCTTTTGTTGCACAACAGGAGTTTAACAGGGTGCCTGTTTAATACATGGCATTAAAATGCATTAGCTGTGTGCACTTGCAGCTTTGTCGAAGCAGGGATGAAAGAACTGGCAGGTCATTCTGGAAGCACGTGGTAAAAGCCTAAGGAAAAGCATTTAATCTACTTTTACCCATCATTCATAATTGTCTGTGCTTGGAAAGAGATGGTCTCTCTAAACAGGCATCTCTTCCAGTGTGCCTCTTCTCCATGCTCTTCCTTCTCTTGCTGGTTTTTATGGCTCATTCTTTCCACTGCAGAAAGGTCAGCTGCCCTTCCTCAAGAGGAATTGTTAAAGCATTGAATGTGCTTCAGATCCTGTACCCTCCCCCTGCCCCACTCAGCTCAGCTGATGGATTTGCCTGGGGATAGGCCAGTCCTAAATGTCACATTTCATTAATAAATGACTCCAGGAAAGGATTGCAAGAATGAGTTGAAGCCTGGCAAGGCAGGACTGAAGGCAGCCCCATCAGAGAGCAAGTGGACAAGTAAAAGGGACCGTGGTCTACAAAGAGCTGAACAAGAACTATTCCTGGCAGGGCACAGGTTCTCCAGAGGCACAGGAAGAGGCACAGTGAGATCCAGTGCTCAGAGGCTGAAACACAGCTCACTTGGATTTAGAGACCTATTGAATTGTTCATTACTTCCAGCCTTTAAATTAAGCCAGGATCAATTTATAACCCAGGATTCATGAACTCGATGCAGATGTCTTTAGCCAAATTCTTTCACAAGTTATGCAGGAGACAATTACTTTTTTCTGCTTCTGGAGGTATGTTGTGAAATTAAGGTCATTCCACAGGACAGGAGGTTGCTGCGTTTTCTCTTTTCTTTAGTATTTTAATCTTTCATCCCTTTTCATGGTTCAGGCTCTGTTTTCTGTGGGCTCTGGTCTCTTCATGGGGAAGTAATTTGTGTTTTCCACTGCTCCTGTGTAGTCTGACTGATTCTGCATGACCTGGCTAAGGGTGTCATGTCCTATTAAAGGAGAGGAGACCAAACTACAGTATCTTGGATATGGGAAATTTTCCTAATGTGACTTTGCCACATTTGACAAGTGGAATCACAAATTTCTGAGCAAAATTTAAAGCGGCTGGAGATGGAGTGGGAAGGGAGGATATGACCTTACAAAATGACGAGGATTGCTGATGGTTTAGGAAGCAAAATCATGACGCTGTTATGGTATAAATACAATCTCCCAGTTTACAGCACAGGTTTGAAGGCTGGTGGTGCTGAGCAACCTTGAACTTCCCTCTCCCCATCAGTAAAGCAAAATACGGCTGAGGAGCAATAGCAGAGTGTCTGCTGGGCAGAGCTGACAGTCAGTGCTGCTGAGAGGGCCCTGCCACCAGGAAAACCCCAGAGCCACGGTGGGAATTGGGTTCCCAGTTGCCTGAGCCACCCATGGGCTGGCCAGTGGCTCTGTCAGCCCCCAGCATGTGGGGCAGCTGGTTTACTCAGTCCTGCCCTGGGTATAAAGTGAGCAGTGCAGGTTCTCACTTCACTCTCCTTATACATTATTGTGTCTTTCCCTCCTTTGCAGTACGTGGTGATCCCAACACGCCGTGCAACCGCAGTGGCCTTGCAGAGCTTCACCTCACACCTCCTGGGGGACGCGGGCAGTCCTTATCTCATCGGATTTGTAAGTGCTAGCCGGGCTCTGCCTCTGCTTGTGTTCCCTGCTGCTCCCGGGGAGTCCAGCCTGGCTCCTGTCGGGAAGGGCTGTGCTGGGCAGCAGGGCAGAGCAGTCTTTCTGTGTGCTGCCAGTCAGACCTGGGGAGTAGAAATCAGCTCCTGCATCTTTTCAGCCTCAGGCATTTTGAAGCTTATAAAACCTTACACTCTGTAAAGAGAGATTGGTGCTTTTGGGGGTCTGTTAGAAATTAGGTTGGGTAAAAGTTGTGTTTAAGTGTTAATCTAAACTTACAAAACAAATACCTATTTATGGGCAGCAACATGCAGCTATCCTGACCTGCTGAGATTTCGTACCTGGTTTGTATGAGATAAATCATAGAATTACAGATTATCCCAAGGTGGAAGGGACCACAAGGGTCATTAACATCCACAGCAATCCCACCCTGTCCCTGAGAGCGCTGTCCAAACACTCCCTGAGCTCTGGCAGCCTTGGGGCTGTTCCCAATGCCCTGGGGAGCCTGGTCAGTGCCTACCACCCTCTGGGGGAAGAAACTTTTCCTGAGATCCCATCTGGAACTCCTAGTGATGTAAAATCCATGGCAGGGTGGATGTGTGTGTTTGGAGAGGTTTATTAGTGTTCCTGTGACTGCTGCAGTGGTTGGCCTTGATCTGTGTGGGCATTCCCTTGCTATGCTACCACTGTCCTGGTGCAGAGCAAAACAAAAGAGCCAGATCCAAAATCTGGCAGTCAGAGAGCACTCACATTTGGAAATACAAGGCCTGTGAAATTTAATGAGGAAAAGAAATCTAGATATACTGGGGAAATTTCTTACCCCTCCTGTGGAATTTGATGCATTAAGAATGAGAGATCACAGATCATCATTTAGAGAATGTAGTAGCTCCCACAGAAATCCCTAAGTGATGCTCATGGGATACTGAAGGTGCCACAGTTTTCCAGGGACCTTCACTGGTCCTATCACCTGAGGGACAGGGCTATGATGTGCTCCTCCAGCTCAGAACTCTGACACAGATGCTGGGTGCTGTGGGGCTTGTTTAGTTTTTAAAACCATAATTTCTCATCTAATTCTTCCTGTAGACATTGGTGTGTGTTTCCATGCATACATATTTATCTGTTTAGTTTTGTGAGGATATCTATTTAAATATACATACGTATTTACTCTGGAGTAGCAGCTCCCCACAGTGCTGTAGCTGCTCTGCCCTCTGGAACACACATGAAAAGGCAGATAGAGATAAGGCTGAACAGGCCAAAGAAACGAGCAGTGTCTCAAGAGAGTAAAAATGCACGATTTAGCTCACTCTTTATTTACTTCAATGTTCTGGGTACCCAGGGAGAAAGGAACTTATTTTAGAAATTGAGGGTGCCAAAAACAAGGAATTGCTGGAAGAGTGGGGAATGTGGAGGAGGAGGATGAAACAAGCAGGGCAGGGAGCTTTGAAGGCTGGGGATGAGGGCAGTGCTGGAGCAGGCCAGGCTGCCTCAGGTGACTCTGCTACATGTTCATCCTTTTTCTTACGTAAAAGGGATGTCCAGGAGGAATACCAAGGAGCCTGAATGATTCCAATTAATCTTGAAAGTTGCCTAAGGCTCTTTAGTGTCATAGATTTAAAATAAAAAGCAAAACCAATGGTCTTTGGTTATAGAAATTACTGTGCCTTGCCCTTCTGGTATTCAGAGATCAAGCAAGTTGTGAGTTACTTAAGGATGCCTGGCTGAAACATGCATAACCCCAATTTAGGCTTTCTTCAGACTGGGAAAATACTAATACTAAATACTAATTTTGAACTATCCTTTTTTAATGCTGTAATGGCTGGACAGTTGTGATACGGGAGGAGCCCGTGCAAGTGCAAGGCTGTGTGGCAGGAGCAGCACCCCTCTGTGTGGCCCTACAAGGGCTGCAGTGTCCACTGGAGCTCCCATCAGCACAGGAAAACAAATGCTATGGAAAGTGCAAGGACAGCCAGGCAGCTTGGCCACCAGAGCTAAGGCCAGCAACCAGCTGCAGTGTTAAAAGCCACTGCGAGTGTCCAGGATGGATACCTTCATGCAGGACTGGAACCTCCCTGGGCAGGTACAGAAGGGGCTTGGATCCTCACCAGTGTTTTCAGTGGGTGCTGAGCAACCTACTCCCGTTGGCTTTAAGGGAATTTGGGGAACCCAGTTCCCATAGTCGTGGGAATACCAACTCCTGCTGCTGTGATTCCAGAGTTGCCACAAGGCAGGCCCAGAGCAAGGGGAAGGTTTTGAAGGAGAGCAGATGCAGCTGCTGGAGATGTTTCAGGGAAGACTGGACGTGGCACTGAGTGCCATAGTCTGGTTGACATGGTGGTGTCTGGTCATGGATTGCACTTGGAGATCTTGGAGGTCTTTCCCAACCTAAATGATTTTCTGGTTCTGTGAACTGCAGTAACAGGCAGGTCAGAGTGGATGAAACTCAGTTCCTGTTCACTTAGGTTCAGCTGAGATCCTGGAGCTCTGTTGTGTCTTCTAACTGCTCACAGAGTCCTCCTGAGGCTCCCTCTCTAAATGGTCTGTGTTTTGATCTAATATGGCTGGAATCTGGTTCTGGTGACTTTATAGTGGAATTCCCTCTAGCAAAGCTCCTAATAAAGAACCAGATCCCCATGTGCCTGTAGGGCTGAGCTGTGGCAGGCACTTGTCTCAGCTGGATACCAGTAAATATTCTACTGACCTTAAAATCCTCATTGGCAGCACAGAAGGTTCTGATCAGCTCCAGCCTCAGGTGTGAGATGCTGGTGTGCTCTGGGGTGTGCCCTGAGAGCTCAAGGTCAGACAGACGTTCTGTAACCTCCCCAGTTCCAGATCTCACACTGCAGCTCCTTCAACCACCTGGAGCAGCAAACAGACATTGGTGTTGACAAGCCAGGTGACAGGGAGCACATACGTATGGCTGTTTTTCATGTCTCTTTAAACATTGATAACTTCTATTATGGTAAAAAGGCTTAAGGCTGACTGACCAAGGAGTGATGCAAATGCAGCTTTAGGGTGGCAGCTGTGATTTGCATAAGGCTTTACTACCTGCCGAGCACTGAGATCAGTTACTAGAAATCAACACTGCCTGTTCATTCTCAAACAAGAAAAGCCATTGCTGTGCTGTTTCATTAGATGAGGTAGCTTTTATTCCTAGAGAACTTTCAGGACCTCTGTGATAACCAACCTGCAGAGTTTCAATAGTTCCCATTTAACAGCTCAGAGTGCCACTCCACACTTTACTCTGGAGGTGGTTGATGAGACATCTCACCTGTTCAGTGCGTCACACCCAGATTTCCCTAGGATTTTTCTGTCTTTGACAGCTCCCACTATGCACAGAAGAGTTAAGAGAAGTGCCCCAAATCCCACTACTCAGGTTGAGTACCATATAAAGGTCTTCAGCTGCTCTCCCTTGTGCCCTGAACAACCTTTCAGACCGAGAAGAGCAGAGTGGGGGGAGGCAGTAGCAGCAGCAGTGAAATAGTTCAGTTTTCTCAGGCTGCATCTCAGCTCCAGCTCTTGGTGTTACTAGTTCTGATTAGTTCTCTGTGGCCCTTTAAAATTAGACAGCTTTAAGATACGCCAGTGAGTCCCTGCTCCCATGTCCGTCTGTACCCATGGATGAGCCTGCCTTCCCTGCTCAGGGTTCACATTATCCTTCACACCAGCTGCACTCCCTGATATTCTCTCTTCCTTCAGGAAAACTGAGTGGATGCAGAGTTGTTTTTTTTTTTTATTTTGAGGCTGTGGCTTGGGACTTTTCTTTCTCCAGGTCTGTCATTTGCTTTCTCCCTGAGCACAGCAGTGCTTTCCTCTCCCTTGCCCCCTAGCCCTGGCAGTGATGAGAAGGATGTACCCACCGCAGATATTGCTGTCTCTACATGTGCCAGGGCAGTTGCTGCTGCGGGCACACACTGTCCTCACTGCCCTGGTGACCTTTGCTCCCCTGACTGCTCAAATTCCCCCTCATCTTCTCTGTGCAACCATCCATCAGGTCTAGGGATAGAAACCCGTCCATATCCACTTGGCACCTGGCAACACATTGGCCTGTGAGGAGGGTGTTTTCAAGTACTAGACATCAGATGTCCCCCACCAGCACCTTTTGATGAGCTGTAAGCTACTGCCTGGACTCCTCTGATGGTGGTTCCCACCTATCCTGACCTCCTTGGCTCCTGCTGTTTCACTTGTACTGGAGGGGCAGCACCTCTAGCCAGGCCGTGCCAGGAATGGAATTCCAGTCAGGGCTGTGGAACCCTTCACTTTTCTCCCTTCCCCAACCCTCCTATGTGAGCAGGTTGATAAACTAGATCTAATGAGCTCCTTAAGCAGCAAGAATGATAATGACCTTCCTTTAGCAAGTAGTTAGCAAAGCAGTGTTAATTATCCCTGGTGCAGACTATCAGGGCAGGGAGATCAGCATTTCATTAGGGGCAACCAAGGAAAACTGGAGTAAATGCAGCAATTAAGATACTTTTTAATGAAAGTTGTAACTGGAGGTGCAGATTTCACAGCACCTTGTCCCAGTTTGAGGCAACCTTTTTGGTGACTTGGTTTGAAGGTGATTACTCAAGCAGGTAAACAGATCGCTGTAGAAACTGGTTCTATGTGTAAAGGCTTCCCTGCCTGAGGAAGCAGAATTCATGAATTATGGTTTAAAATTCATATTTTATGGTTTAAAATGCTAGGGCTGTTTCAGAGTAGGACATGCTTATTCTGGAAGAAGGTTTTTTTCCTGTTTGGTTTGCTAGATTAAAACAGACCACAGCCCACTGGGACTCAACTGCACTGCTGTCTGACTTGCAAGCAGGGCAGCAGAATAAGGTGGTGTTAGGGATATGGTGCTGCAGTCTGGGTGCTCTGTCCCTGCCTGGCCTGTGCAGCCACTCCTCCAGGATGGCCCATCAGGTGCTGCCTGGTGGTTCCACAGCACTGTCTCTTCTGCCAGGGCAGGGTGGCACATGAACTCGAGGTCAAAAAGGCAATCATGTCCTGTACCAAAAGTACAAAATATTCTCCTGGCATCACTCTGTGGTTCATGGATGATCAGGAGATATTCCCTTGCTGTTGGAGATTTAAAGATGGGATAGAGGGCTCATGTTGCCTTTTGCAGCATGTTCTAATATTTCCAGTGTACATGGGTGTGTCCAGGCAGCATCTCCCATCATCTGATGGAGTTGGTAGATGAAGTGTGATGCACACTTGTGGCTTTTATTGTTCTTTCTTTACTAAGTCCCTGGCACTTGACAGGTGTTCTGTTTCCCTGATGGTATCACTCCCTCTGTAGAGATCTTCCCCCACATTTGAACTTGTGTTTGACCTAAATTGTGGTGTATCTGCTGTGCATGTGTCAGGGAAATACTGTGACAAAGAGAACCCTCAGCCCCTCTGCCTTAATACCTGTTTCTAACTTTAAGTTGAAGATTTCTCTGGCCCTGGCTGAGATGAATAATTAAAGGCCTTTTTCATAGTGTATTGAAAGGCCAAATCTTTGACATGGCTGTCAGCTGCAAAATAAGGGGACAATGAACCACCTGGAGACCAAGCCTCATGGGATTTATCTCCTCATTGCAACTAGCTAACAAGTTTCCCCCTTCTGTTGACTCAGCCAAGATTTAAGTCTGCCCTGAAATCCCTCCCATCTATGAAAGGCTCTTTGCCAATGGTTCACAGCCTGTTCTCGTGTTTCTCCAGAGCTCTGTGGACCTCTCATGCCCGTGACTTTGGTTAGAGGTGCAGCTTCTCAGTATTTTTGATAAACATTTAAAGTATGTGAAAGTCTCTCATTAGAGAAAGCCCAGAAATCCACAGTGGGTCGTTGTTGCACTCGGGTATATCGAGCTCTGTCTCATCTGCTCTGTCACTCCTCCTGTGCACTAAAAACCTCCTTAACCAGAGGTGTCTCTGAGCTGCCCAGGGCCCTGTGTGCTCCCAGCACAGCCAGTTTTACTTCAGGCCGAGGTGTCCAGATCCTGCAGCACAGGAATCACTTTCTTCTCCTGGGATACACAGCCAGGATAGGAGCCAGTTCTGTAGGGAGAGGTGGGGGCAGGGGTGCTGCTGAAGGCTGTTCCCGAGCCATGTCCTGTGCCACAGACCTGTTTCTACATGGGCTTGGGCACCCCCATCCCTACACATGTGAGTTCCTCCACGTTTCCTCTGGCATGAGGCATCTCCTGCTGGGACAGGAGAAGGTTCAGTGTTAACTTAGCAAATACCTGTGCAGACCAGACTTGGAGTGAAAGGCAGTCTATGACACAAAGAAAACAGATTTTCAACCCTCCCTAGAGGGCTGCAGATGAGGTAGATGTTTCTCTGACCCCCAGACGTACCAGCTCCATGTGCTGGCATTGCAGCAGAACCCGTGCTGGAGTATCTTAACCTACTGCAGCCTTATCAAGGCAGCTCCACGTATTTGATGCAGCCTGGAGGGGCACAAGGGCATAACCAGGTGACCCTGCCCTTTGGGAAGCAGGTATTGCTGTGGGTATGGCTGGGCAAACAGGGGTACCACACATTAATGCAGGATACTGATATTGGCACCAGGCAAGCATGACATCTGTTTGCAATCTCAAAAGGATACAATTAAGATTAACAGAATTTTTTGCCTTTATTTTTTGATTTAACATCCAAACATGCTGAGGTTAAAACTGAAACAACTTTTAGGCTATAATTGCTTTTACCTCTCTGTAGATGTCTGAATGAATATCATTAAAAAATCAGGTTTACTTCCTCTTATAGGGTGTTTCTCATGCCATTTAGCACAGTATAAATGCTTGTTGCTCCCCCACAGGCTCAGTAAAATGTTTACCTTATAAAATCCCTTCTTTTTGCTTTCTCATATTCATTTACATTCATATTAGATTTTTTTAAAAAGTCAAAGAAACCTTTCACATACACCTCTGGCTTGGGGGTGGGTGAAGCCCAAAGCATGGTGGGGACACCATGGGGTCACAGGGTATACTGTGTTGAGGGGCTGTACGGAACAGAGCAGCCAGGGAGAACATGGTAATCCTGAAAATCGGGGATTGGTGCCAGAAATGGCCTTTTATGTGGCAGCAATTCAGAAAAATCAAGCCATTGCAAGGGAATTGAGAGATTGGCTCGGCAGTGAGAGAGAGGAAAGGGCGTGGTGATTTCAGACGTGTTGTTACCGTTGCACTGTCTAATTAATAGCTCAGTTAATTACCCTGCCCTGTTCAGGAGGGACACAACACCGAGTCCAGACACCTTCCCTGGACTCCAGCCCACCTCAGTTTCTACTGCATCAACAGCCTGTCCTGTGCTCCAGCACACACCCCACGTGCTTCCCAAGGAAGTCCTGCCGCTTCCTTTTGTTCCTGCCTTGTCTTCTGCCCTCGGATGGAGATGCAGTGGGGTTTGGGGTTTGGGACAGTGCCCGTGGCTGCTGTGCTGTTCCTTCTCTGGGAAGAGGGCACTTTCTCCAGCTGGACTGCATCCAGCTGGCTAGGCACACTCCACCCCTGTTTGCTGCAGGAATGCCACAAGCTGGAGTTCATTTAGCAAAGTCATTCCTCTTGGTGTGGGATCTGCACAGCTTGGGAGGAGCTGGGAGCTCTCATTGTTACGGTGGTATCAAAGACCTGTGATTAGACTGCAGAGCAGCAGCAGGACTTCCTTCATGACTTCCCACCCCCACACTTTGGTTAGATGTTGTGAAGCTTTTGCCACCTCCCAGCTGGCAGAGCAGAGGAAGGAATCCCACACAGAGTCCAAGCTGCAGCTCTGGCACCGACCATGCGTGCAACTCCCACAATCTGTTACTCAGGCTGGAGAGAAGACACCAAAAAGGAGGCTTGATTTGGGTCTTGCCAACTCACACTTGGCCAGCTCAGGATGCTGTCATTGTGAGGAGTCTGGAAAGCCCAAAATTGGCAATGCAGAGCAGACCATTTGGCAAACGGTGTGTCATTACTGGAGCCCAAGCCTGTAATTGTGTCCTATATCCTCTTGAGAGGAGCTGCCGAAGTTCCAGCCTTAGCTGGTGGCTTGTAACTGAGTGGAACAAAACAACAGAGGGCAGTGACTGGAACACAAAAATGTGTATGTGAGCCTTGAAAAGTTTTAGAGTTGCAGACATGGGTGAAGGGATTCTATGGAAGTTGCACAAGAAAGCCCAGTTGGCCTGGTGGGAAGAATTACACCCTGGGTGGGAGGAAACGTGGCTCCTTCTAAACTGCACTTCCAGAATGTGTGGGGTTAAAAATGAAAGAGCAGATCTAATATTAACATGATTTCTTGGTAGAAAAGGTCAACATAATGTGTTAGAAGGTAAGGTGTGGCATGAGCTGTGTTGGGAATTTTATTTGTTGGAGTCTTTACGTTTTCAAAGCTGATTTGAGCCTAGAATGCCATGTCATCCATAAGAGAAAGCAATCAGGAGCACATGCCTGGCTTTTCATCCTCTGCTGCTTATTTATCATGTCAATTTGTCAAGTGATTTATTGTCTGATCCTTTTGGAGAATAATTATATCCATTCCCAAAAATGAAAAGTGGTTTAGAATGTCTAGATTTCTTAGAATAGCCTCAATTCTGGCTATGCAGCCTGACACAGAGGCTGACTCGATGACAAATTCAGGTTCATTATGAAGAGTAAGGCAAATGTTGGGAATTTAAGGTGTCTGGATACAAGAGGGAATTAATGACCAGCTGACGTCCCTGTCCCCTGGGTGCAGAGCACGTTCTGCTACTTTCCTGTGGGGCCTTTCTTTTCACATTCCAGTCTTGTTGCTAATTTTTAATAAATCTCTCAGACTAATGGCCAGTGTTACTTGGTTTCAGTCTTAACCATCATTTTAACCATCATTTCTCACATGAGACTTGTTCTTGACACCCTTTGTTTTCCCTTGTGTGTTTTACACTGGGAATAAAGTTCTCCTTGAGAGGGCAAGAACTGTTCCTTAGCTGTATCCCAGTGGTGTCACCTCCAGCATCAGGCTGCTCCTCCTTTCCATCCCTGCAAGTGGGAGCCAGGCTGAGCTGTGAGAGAGGTGTTAATCCAGAATCTCCTGCAAAAACACCCTCAGTGACCTATTTGAGTCCCCACAAGCATCATCCTTCTGTGACCTGCTGTGCTTGGCCTCTGCTGAGGCATCTCCCCACACACACTCCCCTTCTAGATCTCTGCAGGGCTGTCAGTTGGTGATTTCTCCTGGAGGTGACATTTCCTCCCTTGACTGTCGAGGTTTAAGCCTTGAGTGTCAGAACTTGCTCAAAGGTTGTAACTGACTCCACCTTTTCCATCCCCAGTAACCTGGCAGTTTGGAAGTTGCTGCACAAGCTTTGCCTGTTTCTGGAGCTGATTTGTGTGTGCACAGCAGTGGGATTTTGTGTTGCAAATTCCCTGCAGTCTTTTAGTATAAACTAATATTTATGCCTCAGCAAAAGGTCAGGGATAAAAACAGAGCTGGACATTTAAATACCCAATGCCTGGAGACCCACCCTGACTGCTGCTACCACCCTTTTGGATTTGTGGGAGTAAAGTTGTTTGTTGGACAGTAAATATTAAAATGTGGTAGTTTTAGCTGCATATGGGCATTAAATTTTACTGAGTTTTAGCAAAAGCTTTTCATAATGAAGTAAATAATGCCACTGCATGTCTCTTCTCCATCGTGTAGGTGCAAATTTGTATTCATTTGCATGTAATTGTGCTTTCTGGCTGTTGAAAGTGCAGGTTGCCTTAGCCCATGGGTTTGGTGGTGTGTGGTTCTTTGGGGTGAGTGCAGCCCCTGTGTCTGAGCCTGGGCCACAGCCACATCTTGCACACAATTACACTTGGAGGTTGGAAGAGGGAATGAGCCCCACACCCCAGACATAGACAAAGAGCTCCCATGTTCAAGTTCTGTTTCTGCAAATCAGATGGGATCTCTGGGTTTTTGTTCTGTGGGAAACATTTCCCCCTTCCCACTCAATACCCTGAAATGCAATTTAATGGCTCTTTTTGCCAAAAGGTAGGTCAGGTGTGGAAGTAAGCAAGACTTGATAGGAATTGCAGGAGATTGATCACTCACTCCCTGGATGCCAGCACCAGGGAGGCTTGGGCAGGGTTAGACAACCCCGAGTGCAATCATTGCTGCAGCCCAGGAGAACAGGAGAGGGCTGGGGGAACAATAATAGATCAGGCCACAAGAGCAACAGGGAGAGCAGAGCCCTTGCCAAGCTGCTCCCAGCAGGAGCTACCCAGGCTCCAGCATGGAAGGCTCAAGTGTATTTTCCTTGTTCCATTTTCCACCTCCTGCCCATGTCTGGTGGGTGGTTGTTCAGGAAATCGTGTTCCCTGCGCTGTTGTCATGTCCCTCTCTCCTCTGAGTGACTCACTCCTCTGCCCTTCTCCCACAGATTTCTGACCTGATCCGGCAGAGCACGAAGGAGTCCGCAGTGTGGGAGTTCCTCAGTCTGGGTTACGCGCTCATGCTCTGCCCCTTCGTCGTCGTCCTGGGAGGGATGTTCTTCCTGGCCACGGCCCTCTTCTTCCTGAGTGACCGGGCCAAGGCTGAGCAACAGTGAGTAATGTGGCCACTGCACAGGGGAGGTGCCACAGCCCCTTTTCTCCCCTGAACCTTGTGCTTGTTCTCTTTCCTTGGCCTTGGTCCTTCCAGGTAAAGGATGTTGTGTTGAGAACCTGGGCTCAGCAGAGTGCATGAGGCTGCACAAAGCACAGGGGCTTGGGTCATGCTGGCTGGACATCATTTACACGCTTCTGCTCTGGTGGACCTCAGCTGTTGACCGTGTGGCCTGGAGGGGAGCACAGTATTTGGGGGCACAGGTCCCTTTCACCCTTGCCTGAGCATGTCACAGCCCAGGCCGTGCGTGGTGAGGGGCTGTGCTGGAAGTGTTGCTCTGCGAGGTGAGGAGCAGGAGATGCTGCACGGAGCTTGGTGGTCAACGTTGCACCCCCATCTCAGCCCCCAGTGCCCTGCTCACCACCTGCAGAGGGCAGGAATGTGAGGTGGGAAAGCAGCCAGCTGTGTGTGCTCGAGGGGTGCTGTGGCAAAGAGGCTTTCCCAGGCCCTCCCTGCAGCTTGCAAAAAACAGCTACTGTTTTGCAGTAAAGAAAGCGATTCGGATCAACTCACGGTTGGCAACTACAGTAACTCGGAAGACGCTTCCACATGACATACAAACTTCTGGGTTAGTCTCTTTCTCATAATTGTCAAAAAATAAGAGTTACTGTGTGTAATGCCAGGCTGAATATGTGGGTAGGTGACTGGGTTGCTGGTGACTGTAAGTTGCCTTTGCCTTTCCCCCACTGGAGAATGGGAGCCGGGGCATACCTTATGGAAAGGGCCCTGGAATATCACTCCCTGTAGGCATAGTACAACTAGGAGGCAAATGAGGTGCTTGGAGGTTGACATAAGCGTGTGAACAGTTTGGATTATACTTTCTGGCTCATGCTATCGTATCAGATGGATGCATGAGATCTGGAAGCAGTGCCACAGATGGTGCTGTGGCCCTGTAACAGCAGTTCCACCTTCCGTTTATTAAATGCCAGGGAAAGGAGAAGTTTTCTGCCTCCTGGTGCCTTTAAATATATATATTCCCATGTAATGAGATGTTTAAACACTGTGGAAACGCAAGACCTCATCTTGTAGGGAGGTGAAGACCTGCAGAGCTGAACCTCAGTGTTGCTTGGGGGACGTGACCTGTGTGTGCCTGGTATGTTATCTGCAGAGAAGGGCTTTAAATGGCAGGAAGGGGAGTTGGAGATTAGATACTAGGAAGGACTTCCTATGGGAAAAAAGAGGTAAGTGCTACAGCAGATTCTTTGGAGAAGACGTGAAAGCTGTCCCATGTTTCAGAATCCCTTCCTGGCTTGGCCTGAGGCAGGAAGGTGGGAACACTCTCTATGTACCTCCCAGCCCTGTGTCTGTGCTTGTGCACATAAGCTGTATGTGTGAGTCCAGGTATTGATCACCTGGGGACATGGCAGGATGAACAAAAGTGTCTGGGTGCTTACCTGTTCCTAGGAAGGCTTCAGTGTTTGTCTTCTCTGTGTTCAGGGGGCAGGGTGCTCGTTCCACTGGGAACTATGGTGGAGATACATGTCCCTTGGCACTACACATGTTGCCAGCTTGGCATGACAGCACCTCCAGTGCTGAAGGAGGGGCTCAGTGTTTCAGGTACTGATGAGTTCCAGGTCACTTTCCCTTGTCAAGCCCACTTGGACTTTCCTGCTGGCCAAGGCTCTGTGGTATCCAGCTGGTGTCACTGCAGTGGAGCTCTCCAAGGGAAAGGGCTTTGGCTTGCTCAGAGGCACTGCAGGTCACGGGCTGGTCACCAGTGGGGTGCCAGTGCTGGTGTGTTCCCAAACCCTCAGCTCTACAGTAGTGTTACTGTGGGGAGGCAGATCACACCCCACAACTCTGCTTGCTCCTGCACACAAGGGTTTGTTGTCTGCCCCGAGCAGCTTTGGTTGTGTTCCATCCATGTTCAGAACACACCAACCTCCCAGCCAGCCACTGCTCCACTCTTTGAAGAGACACATAGACTTGTCAGACCTGGTTTTGTTGCTCTCTCTCTTTCAGCATCTTTCTCTTTCCTTGTTGGTCTAACTCACATCTGTTTATGTATTTTATATTATTCAGCCACAGATCTTATGTGCCACAAACTGAGGAGAACAATCATCATAAATAATGGTTAACAAGATAATTTCTCTCAGATGACTCCCAGTGCACTATTTCTGGGATATGCCCACTCCCATGTTAAAAACACCCTGGCATCCTGCAGGGAGATTCCTGGAAAGAGCAGCTTCATCCAAGTTACTGAGAAGTAAAGCAGTATCTTTAGTAAAGCTGAGGAGGAACTCACCTGCAGCACGGTGAGTGCTGAGCTGGGGCCTGGCTGCCAATGCCAACAGGTTCAGTGTTCTCCTCAGCATTTATGGGGCAGGATTTACCAGTTAGGATCTCCATGCTTGCCTGGGAGAGGAGAGCCAACAGAGCACTCTGCTGTCAGCACGTAAACCTCCGTGCTGGATCCCAAATCCTCCGTGCAGCTCCCTCCTCCCTGCCAGGCCATCTGCCCTTGGCAGCAGCGGCTTTCTGCCAGCCCTCCCCTCTATCCTTGCTGGGTACAGTGGGATCTCTGTTTCAAGAAGCCCTGTTTTCCCTCTCCAGCCAGTCCTGCTGCTCAGACAGCGGGACTTGGAAACGTGCTTTGCCAAAAGAAATCAATTAATGTGCCGGAGTGGCGATGCTGGAGGTGAATCCGCCTGAGCAGCCGCGGGTCGGGCGGTGGCACCGGCCCCTCTGGGATGCTCAGGTGCGGGCAGGGAGGTGCAATGCTGCTCTGCAGCCTCAGCTTCGCCTGCTCGAGTCTCTGAAAACGGGTTCAGGGTTTATTGCTGGGATTTGTGTGTCTGTTTGTTCCTTTGTGGAAGCCTCTCCGGGCGTTTCCCTAGAGATAATTTCTCCTTCCAGGCAGGGCAGATAGCAGGAGAGCAACCTCTCTTTCCTGTAAAGCTTCCTCCTGCTTCCACCACGCTTCCTTTCAAAAACAGAATTTCCAGGCTTTCACACTTCTTTTATGATTGCCACAATTCCTGGCATATTTTGTAGATTACTTTTTTAGCACAGGAATTCCAGTCATTAAGGCTGCCCCTCTCACAAAAGCACTCATGAGAAAAAATTCTTTTTACAGCAGGTTTGTTTTTGGTTTGTTGGGTTTTTTTCAGTTTTTTTTCCTTTTTTTTTTTTTTAGCACAATTCTTTTATAACTATTTTCATGCTGCTTCAGAAGTTTTACAGCTTATAGAGGCTTTTAGTAAATGTAGGACTAGCAGAGAACATGACAGAGTACATTACTGCTATAATCCAATCATTTGGGGGGCAATATTTATAATGCAAATTTAATCCCACCCTTTCAAAGTTATAAGAGAGGTTAAGAATGGGTTCTGTAAGAGCTCTCAAGGCACTAGGAATGATAAATACTTCCATTATTTTCCAAATCACTCAAATGCAATTCCTGCTGTGATTTCACTTGGCTTGTTGTTCCTTTCCTGTCCTGCACCTCTGCAGAGGACGGTTCAAGCAGTTGTATTTTATTTCCAAACATGATTCCACTCTGTACTGGATTTCTCTTACCTGCTTGAGGCAGATTAGTGAGACCTGAGGTGGGAAGCTGATACGCACATGAATAGTCTTGCCATGGCAGGGCCCTCAGAGATGGATCAGAGATGCCATAACTGCACCTTTATCCCTGAGTTCCATCCCAGGGCTCTGTGCAGCCCCTGGCACAGAGCAGCAACCCAGGCTGGGAGCACTGCAGGTGCTTCATTTGATGGAGTTAAAACCTCAGCACTGTCCATGGTTGGTGTGTGTCCCCTTCCTTCCTCACAGTGCAGATAATTGGGAAAAACAAAGCTTCCCCCTGGAGAGCTGCAGGAGAAAAGCCTGCACTGGGACTTCATCAGTAACAGGGAACAAACAACGTGCTCCTCTTATTATGAAAAGGAATTTTAAAAAGTTTCTTTCCCAAGCTATGACAACTTTTGGTGCCAGGGATATAAATCACTGTAATTTGTGTGTGTCAGGATCCTTTCCTGGGCAGCGAGTGTTCCCCCCAGGAGCTGTGCTGGGCAGGGATCCTGCAGCCTGGCCCCAAGCACTGCCATTCCTGACTGCTCCTCAGGGAAGCTAACCTGGATTCTTTCTGAGAAACACCTTGTGCAGGTACAGCATAATCTCCTTCTCAGAGAATTTTTTTTAAATTTTTTTTTTTTTAACTTCATCCATGTTTTTTTACCAGTTTTGTTTTTTGTTTTTGGTTTGGTTTTTGTTTTGTTTGATTGTTTTGTTGTTTGTTTGTTTTTTTGTTTTCCTGAGGTGTGAAAAGCTGCTCTGGATGGATATCCTAGTTTGATAATTGCTCAGTCCCTCTCTGCATTCTGCATGAGAGGGGCTGGATATTTTCTCTGAGGATACAGCACTGCAGATCAGGCAGCAGAGACCCTGTGTCTCCCTGCCAGGGCAGGAATAAAGAGCTGCACCAATGCAGCTGTTCAGGGCAGAAGAATTTAAGCCTTAAACCACCCTAAACTCAGCACTTGAGAGCCCTGCAAGCCTGAACTGTTCGCCCATTTGTTTACACAACAAGAATCGGGTTATTTAAGCAATTCCAGCAGTTTTTTTCCTTTTCTCCTAAAATCAAAATTGAACATTTAATAAGAAAAAAATTTTAATACCTCTGATCAGGTGTGGAAACTCTTGCTGGGTAGCAGTGCTGATGAAAGCTTCATTTTAATAGTGGTGGGTACAAACACTGGAAAGAAAATATTCTTTACAGAGTGAGCACAAGCCACAGAAAACCATCCCTAGTCCAGGCACCTCTTCTGCTGTCTTAAACATAGCACATCTGCAAATTGCATTACAGGAAAAATGAGAATAATCCATTTTCAGGCTCTTTCTTCTGCCTCACATCAGGCTTATTTTTAGCCTTTTGCAGAACTGGATATGAAATGACCTCCCAGTTCCCCTATTGCAGCAATTTAAATGTGTCTGATCTTATTTTTGCTTTGCAGATCCTATTATGTGGGGCAGGGGAAGGACTTGCAGAGTTGTCAGCCCTCCTTTTCTCTGATATTTGCAGCAGAGGCAGAAAGGACCCACCAGGTGACCTGTTGTGGCCAGCAAAGCCCAGAGTCCCCTCCATTAACAGTGTCACAGATACTGAGGTGGCATCTGGACTGGCATAGAGTGACCACCATTCTGGTGGTTTGCAGTGCCAAAAGTGGTATTTCTTCTCTGAAATAGCTGGAGGTGTCTCACAGAGGGTTTTTAAGAAGCTGGGCACTTGCTCTGGGGAGATGTCTTGGTGCTGCACTGAAGCAGGGCTTGGATTTGAGGATTTCAGAGACAGCAAGTGGATTTTAACAGCTCCCATAAAAGGCTATTTGAGGAGTTCACTCGCTCTTTGGGGGAGGAGTATCGTTACTTTGTTTGTTTCTTACATGACAACAATAATTAAACATTTCCTACA
The DNA here is from genome assembly GCA_013399695.1 of Formicarius rufipectus. Classification (NCBI taxonomy): domain Eukaryota; kingdom Metazoa; phylum Chordata; class Aves; order Passeriformes; family Formicariidae; genus Formicarius; species Formicarius rufipectus. The sequence goes on along the minus strand of VXAU01004223.1, from coordinate 71,578 downwards.
GTGCTAGAAACTCACAGTGCTTTTTTAGCCCAGATAAGATGACCTTGGCCTTTAAAAGCCCTGGGAATTTACAGCAAAAAGCCTGGATTAGGATGCAGAGGATCTGCATTGATGGAAGGAGAGTGGCAGAGTGTGTTTGGAGGATCCAGGAGTGGCATGATAAAAACAGAGTGCAGAGCGATCAAGATTAGACTATTAGATGGTTTATATGGAATCAGAGTGTTGAGGTGGTGAAAATGTAAGTAGTTTTATTACTGGTGGAAAAAGCTGCTTGTAGAGCTGTTGGGTTTTCTCCCCTATTAACTGGCCATGTTTGTAACTCCAAAAGTCAACAAATACAAGACTGGAACAGCTTGGAACTGGCTGAACTTCAGTGCTGGCTGGCTGCTCCAGTTGGGAGCTGCTGGTGTTATGCACATGGAAAACACAGTCTCTTACAGAACAAACACTGATTTGTTCTGTCACTTCAGTCACCCTGAGGATTTCCTGCAGTGGGTGGGGAGAAGCCAAAGGCCAGTTTGGTTGTTCACAGCCACACTGTGGTCCTTACAGGGAATGCTCCAGGTGTTTGAAATAGGCTCTTGGAGTTAACTGTTAGCAGAAGGAGCTTTGCTTAAGCAGGGGCAGAAGGACAGAACCAGCTGGTGCTGGCACAGCTCTGGGCACCCACGGGCTGTGGAAAAGGTTTCAGGCACAGCCCTGGGTTCTCCAAACCCATCAACTCCCCACCATTCCAACCTTCCAAGGTTAATCATGGAGAAGGGAAAACAATATTCCTAAACTATCCCTAGCTGTTTAAGTGCTGTCCCACAACAAGAGTGGAATTTCTCCACAAGCCTGCAGTTACAGGAAGGCAAAGCTCACTCCTCCAGGATCAAGAACTGCTTGGGGGTCCTCCTGCTCCCTCAGCTACTGACTCAAGCAGTCAGACACTGTCTCTGAACTGCTCATCAGCTATAAAACAGGATTGGAAGCCCACCAGGTACAGGGGGCACTGAAATCATGTGCTGCCAATGGATTCAGCATGTCCACTGGCACTGCAGAGGAGGGTTCTTGGCGTGCAGGGACTTTGCTATGTAGGAGATTTTAAGCTCTTGCTGAGACAGATTCTTTGTTGAGGCTGCCCTGGCCCAGAGACAAAGCCTGATCAAATCCCACACAGGTGACTGGAGCACTGAGCAGAGGGTGGCAGCCTTCCAAGTGAGAAACAATCTCTGACAAAAGGAAATGAAAGAAATAATGAAAAATTCAGCCCTGCTCTGTGTTTCCTGAAGCCTGTCACAATCACAGAGCATTTTACAAAGGTATTGGCTTTTATCAGCCCCAATGACCCCTTCTTGTGGAGCAGATTTTTGGCAAGCTGTGACTGTGGGTGTGTTAGAGCAATTTATTTGTATTTGGGTCCTTGCCCTGGGTCAGGGTTTAACCCCACCCAGCCCCTCACAGCCCCTCACTCACTTCCCAACCAGTGGATCAGGGAGAGACTCTGAAGGGTAAGAGCTGGAAAACTCATAGCCTAAGATACAGACAGTTCAATAGGGAAAGCAAAAGCTGTGCACACAAACAAGGAATGAATTCACTGCTTCCCATGGGCAGGTGGGTGTTCTTCCATCTCCAGGAGAGCAGGGCCCCAACACAGGTAATGGTGCCAAGAAAAAAGCAAGACCCTCCACTTCCTCTTTCCTCCATTACTTCAGTGGACATAAGAGTGTGATGTTAGCCACACCTTTCATGGCACTGAAATCCTCCCACCTTAATTCTGAGCCGAATTCTGGGCCTAAGTTTTGAGACGCAGATGTTCCCAGAGTTTGTTTCCATCCAGGTCTTTGGGACTCTGGTTTGTGCTGTTAACTTCTTGTTTTCGCATCTGTTCTGCTGCAGCTGCCTGGGAAAAGAGCAGGAAAGGTTATTGATTTTTCCTTTATGCCAGTTTTCTGCTCCATCAAGATCTGCCAAAGAGGCAAAAGAGAAGCTGCCCCATGTTTCCTCCTCGGGAGGCAAATCGGCACCTCCCTTGGAGGAGCAGATGGGAAACACTCCCATGGTGCAGCTTTGAGGGGCTAAGCTGGCCAGAGGGGACGGTGTATTTGCTGCCCGTGATTATCATCTTGCCTTTGCTAAAGCCACTGCCAGGCAGGGGAAGAGGGGATTGCAGCCAAGTCATTTCCTCTGCACAGCTGGTGCAGCACTTGCTGACCCAGCACGGCCCAGGCACCTCTGGGGGACACAGCCCGGGCACCTCCAGGGGGCACAGCTTGAGTCACCTCCAGGGGAACACAGCCCAGGCACCTCCAGGGGGCACAGCCAGTCCCTGTCTGAGCTGTGGGATGCAGGGCTGGAGGTGCACAGAGCCCCAGGCCCCTCCCTGGCTGGGAGTGGGTGACACAGGCGGCAGCAGCAGCCGCGGTGGGCGGTGGTTTCCTGCTCCAAACTCCTCCTGTGCTGGGTTCTCGCTTGAATTTTGTTCTCTTAGCATCCTTAACAGGCTCTCCAGGGCAGTGGGCACAACACCATGCCTGACTGAACTCAGGAAGCACTTGGATGATACTCTTGGGTACATGGTGTGGCTCTTGGGAACGGGCTGAGGGTTGGACTCAGCGATCCTTGTGGGCCCTTCCAATTTGGAACATTCTGTGGTTCTTTTCCTTCAGCACCTCAGCTCCGTGGACAGCCCGCCCCTGGGAGGCTGGATGACCTGTCAGGATGCATCAGGAGGCTCAGGGCAGGGACTGTTCTTGGCTGTGCTGCTCGCTGGGACCCCTCCAGGCTGTTGTGTCACTGCTGCTCACCTGCCCTGCCCCTCCTCCGTTCCCAGCTCAGCCTGCTCCGAGCCCGCGGCGCTGCAGGGGTTTATGTGAATCACGGGTCGTGCCCCCGTTATCGGCTTCATGATCAAAACAGTTTGAGGTCGGTCAGAGCAGGAACTGCTCTCTGGCAGCAGTCCTTGATGTGGCTGTTCGTACAGAAGGGAACAGGTTGTGCTGAGGGTTGATGTTCTGCAGCCGTGTTTTAGGGAGGAGCTGGAGGCACCTGGCAGCTTGGTCAGCATCCTAGGGGAATTCAGCTGTGGAGCCGGGAACCAAAGCCACCTCCTTCGAGCTGCAGGTGAAAATGCTCAGTTCCTGCAGGGCACCAGTGGCTACCACCGTTGCCTTCTGCACTGCTTGATTAAAAACTGCATAAACAGTCCACTCTTGAGCGGGAGTCTCCAGCCTGCTGGGTGTGCACCTGAAGTGTCTGGGGTGGAGCAGGTTTGGAGCAGTGTGCTGCACTCAGAAGCTGAGAGATCTCTGCAGGGAGCAGAGCAGTGAGAGGAGGCAGAAGAGCCAGGGACTGTGATTTGTTGCAGGGGCAGAGATTTCTGCATGAGCTCAGCACCCCTGGCGTGGCACTGGGCAGCACTGGAGGAAACTCAGTGCTTTTAGTGGAGTTTAATTCAAAGACCTCATGGGAAACGTGGCAAAATCCCAGTGAAATGCAGCTCTAAATCCCTCCGTGGTGAGACGAAGCAGTGGGGTCTGTGGAGAGCAGGAGTGAGGTGTGGCAATGTCTGAAGGGTGGCTGGCTGCGTTTTTAAGGTATGTCCTGGTCTTGTGTTAACCTGTTTATTGCTAGCAGGTCACTGCAATGAGCCTTCTATCCCCCTGATGCTGACTGTGTTTATGAGGGTGTTGACAGTGATGAAAAATAGTGGGGTGGGCAGTTGAACTCGGTCTGTTTCCCTCCTTTGTGTCCTAAAATGTTGGTGTGTTTTGGCTGTTGGCTTCCAGGATTTAGTCAGGGCAGTTGATCTCTGCATAACAAGGTGGAGGTTGAACAGAGCCTGCTGTGTGGCACTAACACCTCCTGACACTTCTCCCTGTCTGAACCACAGCTGGAATTCAGAGGTGGGTCTGGTGCAGAGAGGCCTCTGCCTGTGCCCAACCTACTTTTTTATATTCCTTAGTGATCTCTTCGCTCTTTCCAGCTGCAGTTGCCCTTTTTCTCCATTTCAGGGAGAGCACATTGACAGCATCATTCCTGCCCTTGGATTTTAATTTACCTGGGGGAGTTTGTGTGCATGTGAAGATCAAGAAACCCCATCTGGAGCTGCCCCAGCTCTCCTGCTCCATGACTGTTCTGTCAGTTTTCTGCAGGCATTACAGTGATAAAGCAGCATCAGTGCCCTCATGTGCAGGTACCTTCCTGTGCTCATTTATCAGTGGATAAAATTCCCTTTGGCAGTCAGACAGGTGTGGATCTGCAAAGGATCACCCTTAGCCTCTGTCCTGCTTGCATAGGCTCAGACAGCAACATTAGATGTGAATTTTTCTGTTTCAGTAGCTGGAGTTGCAGAAAACGGCACCTGGCTGGGCTGCTCCTCATCCTGGGACACAGGTGGAGGATGGCATTGTCCCTCATGCTTGGATGCAAAAAAACCCCCTTTAGCTCTGAAAAGATTTAGTTTTTATAGATTAAAGCCATGAAGTCTCATTACCTTTCAAGGATGTCTGTCCATGTAAACATTTCATCACCTAGAAGTTCAAGTTTCAGTGTGTTCACAAGGCCTTTTGGAGAGGTTTAACCTCTCAGGAACTTCAGACAGGGAGGAATGTGCTGAAGGCTGGTCCACCTGTATCCCTTCCTAAAGTGCTGCTTCTAAAAGGCACCTGATGTTTGCACAGTCCATCAGAAACACAGAATTCTCTCCAGTGAAATGAAGAAGGATCCTTAATCACAGGCAGGAGTTGCTGCTAAGTCCAGAGATCCAGCTGTCCCTGTACACTCAGTACTCCTGTCAGTGAACAAGCTCCTTCTCAAAAACTCCTGCTCAATAACTCAAAAAATGAGTTATTTTCAGGCTAGAAGGACCTCACTAAAGCATTTTACTGTTGGTTGTAAAAGTTAAGTGATGTTAAGTATAGCAGGCTGTAAAAATCAGGACATTTTTATTAATATGCTTCTCAGTTACAAAAGCCAGAGCCTGGCTTGTTTAGATAGCAGGAAAACAGGCTCAGGATGCTGAAATACAGGTGGTGTTTACCTTGGGTATGAAATGTGGCAGCAACTCCCCAAAGCTTTCTGGTAGCACAGCCCTTCTCCTGGCGTCCTGGGCATGGTGGTGCTGCACACCCTGGGGTGTGTCCTCCTTCCTGACTCCTGTTCCTGCTCGGGGTTGGAGCTCAGGAGCAGAGGTGACATCCCTGGAATCCAGAGGTGAACCCCATCCAGCTGGTGGGACACACATCCCACTACTGTTCCTCACAGCTTCTCCCTAAAGTGCTGGGGCAGACAGAGCTGCAGGTGAGAAGGGAGATCTGGGGTTTGCTCTTGCTGGCCCAGGGGGCAGCAGAATATTCTTGCATTGTTTGTGGCAGCAAGCACTCCCTCAGCTCCCCGGGGACTGCCCAACACTGCTGGCTGCACCACAGCCTGGAGTCTCCAAGAGCTGTTGGCTAAAAGGGACAGAGAATAATCCTGCACAGATCCTGAAATAGAGCACAGCTGACCTGGAAAAGATCCTGGCCACTCATCTGTTATCTTAAATTCCCTGTCTTTTCCTCTTGCAAGTCTCTGACCGGCCGAGGTGCTGTGAAATTAGTTCTATTTTCATAGCATAAATATTTAGCAGCTCTAGAGCATGTAGTTTAATATTAAACAGACAGGCTTATAAATACTTCAGAATTATAGATCCTGTCACACTGCATGGAAATGGTTTGATAGGATCAAGGAGAAATATTTAGGTTTGACAGGAGAGGAAGTGATGAGGTTAGAGGGAATCAGCCACATTTTTAGCTGCTGGAGCAGCCCATTAAAAAACACCAGGAAAAGTTGTACAGCTTCTGTTCCTGAAAGGCAGTTTGGGTGAGTTTCCTGCCCCTCAGGAAACAACAGACTGGTTTCCACCCTACTCTCTTCAACGAATGAAAACATTCACAATCTTAAGAAAACACTGCAGAGAAAACAGAATAATTTGGGAGTCAGTGCTCAGTGAGCAGATCCATTCAGTGCAGGATTATCGTTGTTAGAAAGGCAAGTGTGACTTAATCAGGGATTTAGATGCTCTTGAACCTTGTTAGTTTAAGCCCATGTATTACATTTTGCCACCTAAGAGAGTTTAAATTTTATTATTAGTGGCTTTGCTTTAAAAAAATAAACAAAACCCCATTGGACCTGTTGGCTCAGCCCCCCTGGACAGGCTGTGCCTGTGAGCCCTGTCTGCAGCTCGGGGCCTCACAGGGAGTGGTGACTGCACTGACCAAAACGGGGGGACTGTTGCACTTCCCCCTTCTGCCCACCAGCTTCCTGTGTGATCCCTGAAAGTCATTTCTCTCCCCAGCAGGTTCTCCAGTCATGTGGGGTCTAATTTCCCATGAAATCTTCCAAATGCATTTCAGGATTAGCCCCTCCAGGCCTCTGTTCCCATCTGTGAAACAGAGATAAAGCAGAACTTGAGAGAAATGTGTTAAAATAAAAGGGAGGTACATTTTATCCCACAGGAGGCTGAACCGTAAGTAACGCAAGCAGGAAAGCTGTGTGTGTTCCTGGTTTATCTGCCAGCAGTGCAGGTGGGTTCCTTGTGCTGAAGGCAAAACTAACTTCTTTGTATATTCTGTGTCCTGTAAGAATGTGGAATGACATGCTAAGGGGCATGGCTTGCAAACATCATGGCACATTCAAACATCTGAAGTTTTAGTATCCTGGCACAGTTTCATGACATAGCAGGGCCCACTTCCCCCTTGTGAAGTTGGCTGTGGCATTTCCAGGGAACGTGTGTTCTTTCAGATGAATTCTGCTCCTGAAGCACAGTTACAGTGATCAATACAGCGTGATTTCCAGTGCACTGGGGTTACCAAGAATGGTGACTGTACAAAGGAACTGGGGGCAGCTCCTGCATCAAAAAAGTTTCAGTTTATAGCCTGGAAAGGCAGAGAAGACACAGAGGCTTCTATGCACCTTGGAGACGAATTCCCTGTGGGGTTGGTGTGAGGAGCTGTGGGCTGAGCTGATTTTGTGGAAAGTGTGCCCTGAGCTCTGGTTAATTTTTATCCTGGAATATATGTCTGAATTCAGCATCAGACATTTTCAGCTAAGAAAAGAGTGTCCCGGGTCAGGTACAAAGTGTGGTGAAGAATTGCAGGTGAGTTGTAGTGAATCAGCCTTTCCAAAGGAGAGTGATGTTTCCTGAGAAGTTGTCACCTGGCAGGGCCTCAGGCAGTGATGGTTTCTGTGATGTGCCCTGTCCACTTGCCCACGTTTCACTGACTGAGAGAAGCTGCTTTTGCATGTGACAGCAAAGTTGTAACACTTTGCTGGTTCAGTTTGGTTCTTATTTTAAGTTGGCACAGCCAAATGTCAGGGGAAGACTCTCCCTTTGTGACTCAGATTTACATTCCTTTTGGTAAAGCACTCTGATGTGTCAAAGGCAAGGCAGGTCCATAGGCAAGGTTTCCAGGTGTTCCTGCTGAGGTCAGGGAGCATCCCAGATAGAAAGCAAGTCACAAAGGTCTTGGATTCCAAGGTGACATCTCTTCTTACAGCCCACACCAGGGCCCCTCTGTCCAACACCATTGAAGGGCTCCTGTCCCTGAGTCACCCATTCTGGGAGGGCAGGAACCACATGGTTGCTGCAGAGGCAGAGTGGGCTTTCCAGGGCTTCTACTGCAAGAAGGTGCAGGTCCAAGGGATGGACTTTGTAGGGTGTTGCTGTTGTCCCTGGGTCCCAGACTGGAGTTGTCCCCTCGTAGCAGGAGAGCTCCTGCCTGGTGACACGGCGGTCCCTGCCAGCCCCTGTCCATCACGAGGAGCAGGTCTCTGCAACAGCAGCAGGTCTTCAGAAGCTGGAAACTGAAACAGGTCCTTTTCTCCTAATTTAATGGTCATCTGTGGAGAGTGTTTACATTTGTGCTGTCAGGCTGAAGGACACCAACAGCCACCGCACAAACACTCCTGTGCTGGCTCAGGGAAACAGTCTGGATGCCTTTGGGACCTTCCCAAATCCTTGTCAATTAGTGTCAGCACTGTCACTTGGCATGTTCCAGCAATTGCTGTCCGATAGACAGTGACAGGATTTCAGCTGTCATTGTGCAGGACAGTTACTAATGTCCTACTTCTTTAGACCCTGTGAAGCAGCAGACCTGGAGTGCCCAGGCTGGGCTTTTACTGTCACCTGTTTCTTGCTGATTGCAGCTCTCACACACTTTTGTTTTCCCTTCACCAGGGTGAACCAGCTCGTGATGCCACCAGCCTCTGTGAAAGTCTGAGATGGTGAGTGACCCACACCAGCAATAGGTTTCAAGCCACTCCTGTGCTCCAAAAGCTCCTGTCCACCCACTCCTTTCCTTATTATTGGAGAGAAGTTAAGCTTTGCTAGCCCTGGACTGCACCTTTGCCACCTTCAACTCAAATCAGAGAAAATCAAGAATTAGGATACCAGGGGTCACCTTGAATGTCCTTTGTGGTATCGAGTTGCTTCCAGAACCTGGTGCTCCCTTCTTGGAGCAAGTGAGACCAGGTAACCCCTGTCCCCCTGGCCAGCAGCAGGTGTGACTGTCCCAGCCAGAACTTAGAGCACACCTGGTGCTCACAAAACTCCTGTGCCCTGCTCCAGCTCCAGCACTAGCTGCTCTCAAACCACCATTCTTAGCATATTCCGGATCTCCTGCATTAAATGTTTTCTGGCAGCACCTGATCTTTCATGTTGCTGGACTGTCCCCACTGTGACCCTCAATCCAGGGGGACTGGCCCCTTCACACTGCCCTCACTTGTCCCTCATGTCCATGCTGTCCTTATCACTGCCCCACAGCCACAGTGCTGAGGAGCTGCCATGATGATAAACACTTCCCAGCATTTCACTGGAGCCAAAATTAATTAAAGCAAGTTTTTGAAGAGGAGATTTCTTCCCCATATATGAAATGCATGGAAAGGCAAATCAGAAAATCAGAACTCAGTAAGACACTTAAGAATGGCCTTTTGAGGGAAAAGATTTAATATAATCTCTAGCACAGCAGATGTGCTCTTTCCACAGCAGGGATTGGATTCTGGGATAGAGCTGCCTGGAGTTTGCAGGCTCTGGGCTGGATGTGTGCTCACACACTGTTATTTATCAGAGAGAAGTTTGGCGTTTGTTTTGGTTTGGGTTTTTTTTTAAACCTGAACAAATCTGGGAGGAGATTCAAGATGGTGTTGCTGGTACTTGCCCTATGGAACAGGGACCACTTGGGTCCTGGACAGGGACCTGGACAGTGGTTTTTCACTGCACTTTCTTCTTTTTTGGTCTAGTTTTATACAGGATAAGATAAACCAGGCCATCATCACAAGGGACTTGTTCTGTAACTGAGCAGTCACTGATTTTTAAGGTCAGGGGCAATTTGCTGCAGAACACGGAGCACAGACCCTCTCAGAGGAAATCCTGCAGTGAGAGAACTGGTTATCCCTGCCCTGTTATCTTGGAAAGCTGCTGGATAGGCCCTGGTGTGCAGGAGTGGTACCTCAGCAGAAAGAGAAGTGCTGACAAGGCTCCTTAAAGCCAGTGAGGGCCACCAGCAGTGCCTGCTCTGCCTTGTCAGCAGCCTGAGCTGGGCTGTGCTGCTGGGCTCTCCAAGGGACAGCAGCTTGGAAAACGACAATTTAAGGCACAGGGGAGTCCCTCTTTAATAAACTGAGGGGGTTAAAAATAGCCCAGCAAAAATGTCCCCGTCATGTGCTGAGCTGCTGCAGCCCCCTCAGAACGACTGTACCCGCAACCCTGACAGCCAGGATGTGGCTACTGCTCTAGAACACCACAGACAGGAGCCACAGCTGCCCTGGGCAGCTCCTGGAGCAGGCTGTGCCTGGATCTCAGGGCAGCTGTTTCCCATTCCAAACAGCTACAGCACATCCCAAGGTGCTGCCTCCACAGTGGGCAGGTTCTGCTGGGCCCCTCTGGCAGAGAGCAGGGGTCTCTGAGCTGGCCCTGCCCCAATCCACCCCTGTGACTCGCCAGTAACCACCCCCTTGCCTTCCCTGTTTGCAGGTGCCAGTGAAGGAAAGGACAGGAGGTCTCCTGCTCCCACCACACCAAGCCCTTCTGTGCCGGACACCAGTGGATCCTTCAGCTCCACATCACCCAGAGGGGCTCTCCAGCACCAGATCCATCCCCCCATTCCAGCCTGCAAGGTCAGGCACTGGGAGATGGGCAGAGCAGCCAGGAATGGGGGAACTTCTGGTCATTTGTTCCTCTGAGCATCAGAGCATCCTCTGGCCTCTGGACCCAGAAGTGCTGCCCAAGTGAGTGACTGTAGATTGTGTAAATGGTTTTAGTTGTAGCCAGTCAAGTCCCCCTGGTTTGTAGGACTGGTGTCCTATGGAATGCTGCTGCTCTGCCAGCACTCCCACACCCACAGACTGCACGAGCTGGGGCCCTGTTCTGTGCATCACCTTTTCTTTGACACTGAAGGCTCAACTCATATTAGTTTTTATTTAAAAATGTTATAAGATGCTTTATCTCTGCTGAAGACATTAGATGAGATATATATATATATTTAGATAAACAGTTTTTATTTAAACATTTGAAATCTGGAGCTGCCTGTGCAACCATAGCAGACATGAGTCACGTCCACAGCTCTCCCTGTCTCAGTGCCCTGGTGTCAGGCCCTGCAAGGGCAGCACAGGAGTTCCAATGGGTGACCTCCCTGGCACCTGAGGCTGAGCAGTGGGCAGAGGAGAGTCTCACTGCACTGGAAATGCTGGTGGTTGTCACAGAAAGGCCCAGTATGTTGGACAGAAATCCCTATGGGCTCTAGAGCTTTCAATATACTCAATTCAGCCTTGCCTAAGGAGGTTCACAGGCTTTTAAAAGACCAAAATCCACATGGCTGAATTGCTGTACCTTGGGCCTGGGAGTGCAATACTGCTGTGCCAGTGACCTCGTGCTTTGTTTACATGATGCCATATCACAGACTGTCAGTCCTAATTCTCCCTGTCAGTGTTCCAAAGCAGTGACTGATACTCTGTGTCCTCAGAGTGGTGTTTGGGCTCCTGCACACCCAACCCTGCCTAGTCCTGCCCAGTGCTCTCACTGGAGTGTCACCTGTACGTTCACAAAGGTGCATTTGAGACCCCTCAGACAAAGCTGTGCCTGAACTGGGTTAGTCCCAAATGCAGAAATGTGTCACGGTGCCACTTTACTGGGGTTTGGTTTCCTGCATTCGGCCTCCACGAGCCAAAGTGGTGCCCACTCAGTGGGGAAGGGGAGCACAGACCCTGCCCAGCTAGGTGGCCTCAGACAGAGCTCAGTGAGCTCCCCTGGCTCTGTCCATCCTCTCCTGCTCAGCCCCTGGAGCAGGTGAAGGCCCCTGACTCCTGCTCACGGCTCACCAGTGGCTGCAGTTGGGCTCCAAGCAGGATTAAATCAGATCAGGAAATGCCAGACTGGATGCAGGTTAAGGCTGGAAGCTGCTGTTCCTGGCTGTGCTATGGAGTGCTCAGAGACACAGGAAGGTCCTGTCAGTGAATGTGGGTTTGTCTCCCCTTCCCTTCCAGGATGTGCTGGGACCTCCAGTAGAGCTCTGCCATGGGGGCAGGATTGTGGTCCCAGGAGTTCCCCCCAGAGCAGTCCCTGCCTGGCACAGTCCCACTGGTGACTCCCATTATCCCCAGAGCCTTTCTCCCTCCTCAGACCCCACAGGGCTGCTCTGCAAAGGCTCTGTCACCTAAAATACCTTAACAGCAGCTTTAAAAGACTCAGCTAAAGAACTAGAGCCAGAAGTGTTCCTGAGTGTCTTGGCATCCTCTGGAGGACTACAGGTGGGTGCTAGAAATAACAAAGCAGAGCAAATCCCGAACAATGCTTCGTTTACCACCTCGTGCCACTATTTACATTCCTAGGGGAGCAGCCTATATAGTGTGGGAGTCAAACTCTTAGCTTTAAAGGCACATGAATTTCTGGTTCCCATTAAGAAATTCCTTGTTAAGCTGTTTAAAAGGAAACAAAAAACAACCCAACAATCAGTCATTTCATCTGAGACCAAAGAAGATTAACCACATTTTCGAAATTGCTTTTCCAATAGGCTCCCTCTGTTGTAGCACTTACTGTCAACAAAATGAAACAATCCTAAGGTTCAGAGATTAGGAATTCTCCTTAAATGTAATTCTCAGGAGTCAGACATGACAAGGGAACTGAGGTGGTTTGTAATGTCCTGGTTCGTGACAGGCCCCCCATCTCTGTCAGAGATCAGCACTGGGAGGGGCCGGGTTTATCGTCTGTGCACATGAAGGAAATGCTGTGGGTTCTGTTTAACAAGAGGGAAGGGAGTCCCATCTGCACCAGGGATCCCTCAATCCCTGCTCCCATGTGTCCCAGGCTGAGAGGGAGGCTCAGGCTCCTTCCAGTTCCCCCCAGTCTGTGGGACCTACGATGTCAGGTCCTTGCTGCACTCACTCACCAGGGTCTGGCACCAAGAGGCTCCAGGAAGATTTTCTCCTACTCCACTTCATAAAAGGGGATTTGTTAAAGCACCAACTCCCCCCGGTAGCTGACCCTGCACCCCACAGCTGCAGCAGCAGTGGTTGTACACAGACAGGAAGGCGAGGCAATGGGAACTGCCCAGAGAGGCAACAAAATGCCCCAAAAGGCAGCAGACTGCCAAGCCAAGTGGCAGCTTCTGCCACTGCTCCCAGGGTGGCACCAGCAGCCTCTCCCCTCTCAGAGTGGCCAAGGGAGACCCTCGTGGTGAGACTAAACCCCACAAAAGTACTGGATGTGCTCTGGGAAGCAGAGTTCTCTCAGCACCCTCCATCCCAACTGCTTGTTTTCTTCCCCATTTGCTTTATTGTTTGGTAAACCAGCACTTAATCACTTTTACTATGTGATGTATGGGAGTCTTAGTGTATTTTCTTGTTATACAAGGGAGGAGTATAAAATAGTTTTCTGATTTCTTTCAGAAGCAAATGTCTATTCTATTTTTTAAGAGCAATTGATTGTGAATCTCAGAGTATAAAAATATAAATAAGCCAAATATATACCTTTATGTAAATTAAGAAATAAAAGTATTTAAAATGTACCTCCTGGCTCCTTTTCTTGTGTCACCTTAGTTGTGCACTTCTGTGGTTGCTGGGCAAGGCTGCTCTGAGCTCCAGCAGCCACACAGCCACCAGGAACACTTTGGGGTTGATGGTGAGGCACTTACCTGGACACCAGCCTGCCTGGAGCTTATTTGAGAAGTACCACCAGGGGCAGGGAAGGGCAGGGGGTGATGGACAACAGCCTCCTCCTTCCTCTGAGCTGGCTGCCTAGACCCGGACAAGGATCTGAGCCAGGGAGGAGCTAGTGGTGGGCACAGAGGCAGGGCCTTCATGGCACAGCAGAGCTCCACGATCTGGCTGCTGTGACTGATGGAAACGGCTGCTGTGATGGGGGCTGTGGCTCAGCTGCTCAGGAAGGTGTGCAGGGAGCACTCCAGGAAACAAATTCCCCAGTGGTACCAAGGTGGGTAGCAAGGCTGCCCTTCTCCAGGGATCCACAGCAGCCAAGCCCACCAGCTCCACAGGATGGTGGAAAAATGAAGGGGCTGGTCCTGCTGTATCAGGAGCTCTGCAGCCCATCTGTGCTCCTACCTCAGGCTGCAGTGACACACAGACAGGGGTACTTGAGGCTCCCCTCACCAGCTGGGGGAGACCCCTTCAGTGTCCTTTTTCCTTCAGCACAGGGCAAATACCCAGGCCAGGACATCCCTAAAGCAAAGGATCTGTCTCTGATACCATCACCCTGATGGCCTTTTGGCAGCAGGTCTCAAGGCTTTCAGCTTAATCATTCTGTGTAAATTACTTGATTAAGCATAATTTTATAAATTCCGATGTTCCAGTAAATGGGCTCTAAAGATCAGCAGCTTTAGTTTCCATCCATCACCTACTGCTAACATTGACTGCTCTGTTCACACTGGGCTTGGATCATGGACATTTCCACACAGTCACTGCCAGGCCCCCGTGCCCATCCCCCTGCACAAACCCTGTCTCTGCAGGGCCCTCACCAAGGCCACCCACACTCCAACAGCCTCACAGGCTGGCACAGGTTGACCACCCTGACCCTCTCCAGCACCTGCTGACGCCTGAGCTGTGCAGCACATGAAGCCCACGGTGCCCTGCAAAAGCTGGTGCTGTTTGTGCTGCATGTCCTGGTGTCACTGTCACACACAGGTGCTGACTGCATGGCAACCACTCGTGAGAACTCCAGCACTGCACCTATCTCCCAGTGTCCCTGCCAAAATCTCTGAACATCAAGAAACCATAGAATGGGTTGAGTTGGAGGGACCTTAAAGCCCATCTCATTCCACCATCTCCCGTGGGCAGGGACACCTTTCACTATCCCAAGCACCCCCAAGCCCCATCCAACCTGGCCTTGGACACTTCCAGGGATGCAGCAGCCACAGTTTCTCGGCCCAACCTGTGCCAGGGCCTGCCCACCCACACAGGACTCCACATGCCTGGATCTGTCCCATGACTTTGACTCTCAGTATAGCCCTCCCTGGAGCTCAGTGCCCAAGGCCTGAGGCTGTTTCCTTGCATCCCGAAGAACCCTTGAGCTCTTCTCATTGGCAAAGAATTCTGGCCAGCTGAAAAGGCTTCATTAAAATCAAAGCATGTCCTGTGCCCTAAAGGTCGAGCGACAGGACCTGAAATCAAGTAAAATGAAACCTTTGAGTGTTAAAAGGCACAAAAAAGTTCTGGTGAAACAAGATTTGACTTGGTGGATTAGTGACTGCTCTCTATAAGCTGTGCAGCAAAAGCAGCCTGCAGGCAGGTGACTTCAGTTGCAAGAGAGTTGTTAGTGAAGCATTACCCTCACCCTGCCCTGCTGCCCTCCTGTCCCTTTTCCCCCTGACCACTCCACAAGCACTGGAGACTGACCAGCCCCCTGGTCAGGGCAAGGCAGAGGTCAGCGACCCCCAGCTCAGCCCCTGACAGCTGGCACTGCCCAGCTGCCACCCCTCAGTCACAAATAACAGCTGGCACCACTTTAACCTTGAGCTTTGCCCTTCCCAAAGCGAGTGCCAAGCTGAGCCACATGAACTCTTCCCTGCAGTGACCCTGGCAGGTATCCCAGAGGACTTGCCCAGAGCAGTGGCCACGGCGGGAGTGAGGTGGCTCTGGGTGCCACATGGGCCAAGTTCCCTCCCTGAGCTACCTGGAGAGAGCTCTCTCACCCAGCTCACCTCACCCTTGCCTACTGTTCCTCCTCTGGTTCTGCTCGGCAGTGGCACAAAGTCCTGGACTGTCCCACTGAGGAGCACGGACAGGGATCCTGAGACTGTCCAGATGTGAAGCCCCTGCTCCCCTGGGGATCACTGAACATGGACAGCCTGACCTGGCAGCCTCCTGTGCCCTCCACGTGCTCAACACACCAACAGTCATCGCTCCGGGACAGCTGGAGTGGCTTAGCTGGGATTGAGGTTTTAACCAGGCAATGAACCAGCTTTCAGCAGTAAATGGCACAGGCAAAGCAGCATCCCCAGTGCCACTAGGCCCTTTGCAGCAGAGGGTCTTTTCCCTGGAGACAGGACTGGCAATAATTGCCAACACCTTCTGTCTGGGAACAAAATCTTACAGCTCTGCTGCAATAGCAGCTGTTGCAGTCAAGACCCAACAGCCACCTCCAGACGAAAAAGTGCTTTGGGAGAAGAGGTTCAGCACGAGGAGTCCAGTCCTGAACTGCTCAGACCAGCGTTGGAGCACCACAGGGATGCAGGCACCAGCCACCTCCCTGAAGGCCTGGTCTGCACTGTCCTGGTCACACACCAGCAGCCCAAGTATCCACCCTGTTTGGGGACCTCTGCAAACCCTGCTGAGGCTGGAGGCCAGCAGGGAGCAAGGATGGGCACAAGGAGAGCTGTCCTTCACCTCCTGCCCCACTCTGCCACTACCTGAAGGTTGCTTGACTTGCAGAGTCCAGAGCCTGCCAATTCCCCCTCACCCAGGAGATGTATCCTCCAAGGCAACACCACAGAGACCCTCAATTCCAGAGGAAGCCAGCTGTGGAGGCAGGAAGCAAAAGGCAGGGACAGGAAGGGCATTCTCTGCTGAATCCTGCCAGCCAGTGGGCACAGAAACTCCAGCCCTCACCTGCTGCTCCCCAGAGCCAGTGCCCTCCACAATGTGCAGCAGAGCTTTGGGATCACTGCTGGGACAGGAGATGGGAAGTTGCCCCTGCCCAGGGTCTGCAATGGGACACGTCTCTGTCTCTGCCAGCTCCTGCCTCACAGGGACTTCTGTGCCATGTGAGAAGAGAATCATTGCAAAGGCAGATGAATAGCCATAAGCAAACATAGCCCTTTGCAGCTCTTCTCTCACTCCCTCCAAAAGCAGCATGACATTTCCAGTGCCCTTATCTCTGCCTGGTGGTACAGACCCACCTGTGGGATGAGGGCTGAAGGCACAGCAGGCACAGCCCTGCTCCAGGCCCTTCCCTTCTGCCAGGAGCTAGCATAAATTCTTGTGCAGGAGAGAGGAGAGCATTGGGGCCTTCACAGAATCACTGAAGTTGGAAAAGTCCTCAGAGATCATCCAGTCCAACCATTAACCCAGCCCTGCTCCCTTAGGTGCTGGGAGAGGAGTCACGGCCAGGCATCAACACCCACCTTCCAGCCGGTCACACTGTAGTTGGAGGGAACTACAACATGAGTAGCACTTCAAACACCAAGACCCAGGTACCCAGCACATGGGAGAACTTGATCCTGGTGCTCTCCAAAGGGGTGATGGCATTCCTCAGGAGCCTGGGGATAAACAAGCAGATGCAATTTCAAGCAGTCACCTTCCCAGACTGTTTGTTGTATGCCTGCAGTTCCAGGTGCCCTGCACGGCTGCACAAAGGCTGCTGGCCTGGCAGAGTGGCCAACCAATCAACCATTTCAATTGTTTCACTGATTTATTGATGTCCCTGCACTACCACAGGGGCCATGACCCCTCCTGCACTCAGCAGCAAAAAGGCAAGAAAACCTTGGTAGTTACTTACAAAGCCAGAGTGGCCAAACTGCAAGTATTTGACCCCAGAGTTTGCGTGTGCCTTCAACCCCAAGGATTTCAGAGGCTGAACCCTCCACGCAAGCCAGACCCGCAGCTTTAGAGTTCAGCATCATGGAAGGTTTATTTAAAAGACATGGAGGGCATAAAACTATAGTTATAAATGGTATTACAACAGTCTACTGAGCCATGCTAGGCCTGGGTGAGCCCACGTAGTTTACTCCTGCAGCACCAGAGTTTTTTTCTCTTTTCTTTTCTTCTTGGCTTTGCCCTGCTTCTTCTGGGTCTCCCTAACAACACTCCCCTTGGCTTTTTTTGCAGCTGGAACCTGCTCAGCTTCATCGCCTTCATCACCTTTTCTTTTTCTGATTTTGTTTTTCTTCTTCTTCCTCTTGTCAGCCCCAGCATCTCCCCCATTAACAGTGGGGAGGACCCCCCCGCTTCCCTTTGCCACTCCATTCTCCCTGACCCCTTTGTTTGGATTCTTGTGTTTGCTGCCACCAGGCACGAGGCCTTTCTTCTGCTTGGAGGTCTCTGTTCCCAGGGGCTGCTCCTCTGGGGCTGGTTCCCCATCCTCAGCTGGTGCTATCCCATTCTCCTGGATGCCTTTCTTGCGATTCCGGCGTTTCTTGGTCTCTGGCAGGAAGCCTTTCTTCTTCTTCTTCAGTGACTCTGTGCTCTGCACAGGCTTACTGGCTGTCTTGTCTTTCTTGGGCTTCCTGCAGAGAGAATGCCAAAAATAAAGAGCAACATAATTTCTTGTCAGGGAACAGTGTGATCCATGTCCTAGACAGCCCACGAACAGGCAGAAGCACAGGAAAGGTGCAGGAAGCACAGGCGTGCTGTGAGGATGAGCATTATCCCTGGAGTGCTCCTGAGTCTGCACAGGGACTGGTGGAAGGGACAGCAGGAGCTGGACCGGGACTGAAGAAAGCACATGGAGATGTGAGGAAGGATCCCCATTCCACGGTAATGCTGTACTTACCTCCATCTCAGGCACACCTGCCTGTGGCCCCAAGCAAAGCTATGGAGACTCTGTCTGTCCAAGATGACAGCCCAGCAAGGCCTTCACTGTGCTAAACAATCCCAAGAAGTCTTCCAGCAGAACCTCCAAGAGCCCACTCCAGTTCCATCAGGGCAGCCTGCATGGCACCAATGCTGCTGCTGTGCTGACAGCAACTGCCCCACCACCCAGCCTGTGCTGCCCTGCGCCAGCTCAGTGCCCAGAGAGGGGCCCTAAAAAGGAGCCAGGCTCCAATTCCATGGCCTGGTGGTCAGTGTGAAGCACTAAAGAATAACCACTAAAGCTCTTCAGCTTTCAGAGCTGCAAGGCAGCCACTCCAAGCACGAGGCTGGAGATCCCTGCAGAGAACTGAAGGTCCTGGCATATCCTCTCTGTCTCCAGTCACTTCCCAGGGCACCTACTCATTCCTTCCAGGCTCACATTTGCAGAATCCATCCACAGTGATGTGATGGGAGCTCAGTGACTCATCCCAGCCTAGACATTTCTCTGCAGCTTTGGCTCTTAAGCCAGGCTGCCACCTGGGCCTGCTGCAAGCAGGGACTGTCCTTGGGTTATCAGATGTCTCATTGTTGGCATGACATGATGAGGTATCAAATGCATCAGATGAGTTACAACCTCTTCCCTTCAAGGATCAACCCCAAGCACACGGAATAATGAGCCCAACATTATTCCAAACAGGCAAACCAAGAAGCATCTCTACCCCACCAACACAGGAACTCCACTGAACTCAAACCCCAGCCTGAGCTCCTTTCCTTGCCTTCCTCCCCACATCAATGGGCACAGGCAGGGCAGGCACGGAGGGCCCCACCACCAGGCTGCCCAGCACACATACGTGTAATTCAGCCAGTGCATGACATTCCAGTAGAGTGAATCGAGCCATCGGGAATTCCCAATGTCTTCCAGCTCCTTCAGGGACAGCAGCACCTTCTCCACCTCTGCCAACTTCACATTCAGCTTCTGCAAGAGGCAAGCAGAGGCAAGGGGCAGAGTGAGCTCAGGAGGGGCACTCACAGCAGCAGGCACAGGAGGTCCTCAGGGTGTGGCAGGAATAATCAACCCTGCCTGGTGTCTCCAGGCCACTGTTGTGAGTCCATCTGCAACACCAATTTGGGAGCAAGAACTGAAGGCATCATCAGGTACCAGGGTTTGATTGAAAACTGAGTCTGTGGCATGAGTGTCACGAGTCTAACAGGTAGAACTGCAGTGGCATAAAAGGGACTGGAGGATCCTTCAGTCCTCTTTCCTTTCCAGTCTGTGGCTGGAAGCACTGGGAAGAAGACACATGACTGCACCCAACCAAAAACAAAACAGCAGCACTTTCAGATATGGCAGCCTCTCCTGTAACCCACTGGATAATTTCAGTAAAAACTGGCAGAAAAGGGTGTCTCAAGGCAATTCAGCCTGGAAATAATCTCTCTTTTCCACCTACTTTCCTAATAGCTCTTCACAAAGAAACAGGCTGGGTCAGAGCTCAGGTCTTATCAGTAGGAAACTGGGCTTCAGCAATTCTGCTGCTTGGGGTATTTTGCTCCAGGAAGTAAGAGGACATTAGAGACGTATTTTGTCACCTATAGAAAATCTTCTCATGTTCAAAAGAATCATTTTCCATTAGGGAAAACAAAGGCCCAGAAGAAATCTTCACTCTCACTCATAAAGCCACTAAGTCTCAGTTTTTTGGGAATCCCTGTCTCTGGGGTTCAGTGGAGAGGCCAGAGCAATCACCTGGGACAAAATCCACCTTCACTGTACCCCAAGTTTTATTTCTGCTGATAGGAAAGGAGATGCCACATGTGTTTGCTGAACACTGCACAAATCCTTCAGCAAGCCCCTGGAGATCAGCTCAAAAGAGCTCCAGATCATTCCTTCA
This sequence comes from Formicarius rufipectus, assembly GCA_013399695.1. Lineage (NCBI taxonomy): Eukaryota > Metazoa > Chordata > Aves > Passeriformes > Formicariidae > Formicarius > Formicarius rufipectus. The sequence continues at coordinate 51,713 of VXAU01004223.1, read as the reverse complement.
GACAGGAGGGCTTTTCTGTCCTCAGATCCAACCAGACATTCCCTCTACGGGTACCTTTGGTAGGCAATTAGGTAGGATGTAGAGGTCACACGGCAAAATCCAAGTGTGACATTTAAAAGAAAACAGCATTGGCCACACAGTGGGTCACACACTCACCTGCCCTGTCACAGTTTTAAGGAGGAAGTTCAGCAGCTCCAAGCTCTTGCCAACTTTCTCTTTCTCAGCCTTCATGATGGGTTTTCCAAGTGTTTTCAAACACTGCAAATTAAATGGGAAGATCGAGAAGAAACACATTAAATGGGGAAACAAATCACACCTCTCAGGAGAAAGCAGAAAATGAGTAACGAATGGCAGGATTCACCTGTTACCAAAATAACTCCATAACAGAAAAGCCAACCAACTCCAGAAAGGCTCAGGAGGGCACATGGTGGAAGCTGCTGATGCCCAGGTTAATTAAGAAACAACTGGACAACATAAGAGCAAGCAACACCCCAGAAGCACAGCCTTGCTGCTCTCCCTAGTTTCTAAGCTAAGTGGAGACATGCTGCTGCTTCCTGGAGAAAAAAAAGGTAAAATAATCTCTGCCCCTGCTCTGGAAAGGCCAGGAGGCTGCCAGACAGCAGACTCACCTGAGGGACCACAGCTACGAAGCTGCAGGAGCTGGGATTTACATATTAGGCATTGCTGCAAAAATCCATTAAGGCTTATGCCCAGGAAATCCCAGGTGCCAGCCTAGAACAGGCCTTGTCAAGCTTAAATTCACAGAAACAACTGAGGGGAAAAATCTCCTCTATGTTCCCTTTATGTGCTGCAGAGTTTTGGAGACACTGGATGGTCTGGCTTAGAGGAAAATCGCTGCAAAGATAGGTCAAATAAAAACCAGTTATTCACAAGAGGAAAAGGGGCAGAAAATAGCCATAAAAAGGCACCTGGATGTAAGAGGCTGCCCAGGGGCACTGATCCTCTGCCAGCAGCTGGGCCTGCAACCCTGCTGACATGGTTGTTTCCTTTCCCCCTCAGTTTGTGTGTGGACACAGCACAGCAAGCCCCACATGGGTGACACCAACATGAAGCAGATTTGCAGGGACAGATGTGCTGTAGGCAGTGGCATGGCCCTTCAAGGCCCACTCCTCTACGGAAGGCTGCACTTGTGGCCAAACCCTCCCTTGCTTGCCCATTCCAACCCTTCCAAGGAGCAAAGCCCACCCCAGGCTCAGCATCTTCAGTTCCTCAGGCTGAAAAGTCCCTACCCCAAACCTATACCCAGCAGTGGAAGGTCATCGTTCTCTCCCAAACCACACATTACTTTTGCTTCAGTCACACTGCAAGTCATTTTAAGGACTCTGACCAAACTGTTCATCTGTCTCAGCATAAAGTTGGCAAATGAAGTAAAAAAATCCTTGCAGACACTGGGAGAAATAAGAAATCTGTTCCCCAAAGCAAGTTATTTCAGTAATGACACCCACAACAGAGAAATAATGATGCCCAGCAAGAGTGTAGGGAACATTTCCAGCCAAAAAAGTGGGGAGACCAGATAACGCATATGCAGAAACAGCAGCCTTCAAGTAGATTTACTTACTATCTATACAGGCTCCACACTCTGGGAGTCTCTTTTCTAAATAATAAAGATACAGTTATTTCCTGTCCAGGATGTTCAACTCAAGCCCTGTTTAGTAAACAACCACATCCTGCTGGCTGGAATTCAAGTTGCAACTTATCTGACTATCAATAACTTGCTAATTACTCTCTCCTGATATAGACAGATGCACGGCAACTCTGCTCCAGAGCTGTCATTAACCTACAAGGTCACACAATTCACAACAACTCTAAAGTTTCTCAGGTAAAACAAGAAACAAATACAGGGGGTGTGACTGGAAAAAAGAGAAATAAATCTTCACAGGTATGATGTAACATGCCTGGGATCAGGCACACTATTTATTAGGCTTACTACTAATAATAACAAACAAAAGAAGTCTAATTTGCATAAATATTTTCTTTGCAGTTTGAAGAATAAAATACTGCCAAGCTAGCAGTCATTCCTTGTGATTAAATTAGCTTTCAGAGAGGTTGCTGAGATCCTTATTTTGCCAAGTTGTGCACAAGTTCACAGCAAGAGAAAATTGCGTCTGGCCTGTCAGCTCCTCGGGACAAGAGGAATCAGGGCAGTGCTGAGATGTAGCCACAGTGAAGCCAGCTATCATTTCATCTTTTCAATAGACAAACACTTTAGAATTAAAAAGGTGTTAAAAATAAATTGCATTTTCTCTTCACTGCAGATGAGTGATGTAGATGACTGCATTTTAATCTTGCTGGCTTGACTCTGCCTGTTCTTGCTGGCTCTGATGCTTTGAAGGGTTTGAAACAAATCCTACTGAAGCCAACAGAAAAGTCCTGTAGCTCTGAGCAATCTCTGGGGGGCTGATTTTCAGCAGTCTGGAAGCAGTTTTTAGATGCTGAGGAGATTGGGATGTGCATCTAGTTTGGGCTGCCCAGCCAAATTCATGCAGAGCTGTGGAATGAAAAGGGTGGCTCGTTCAGCTGGAGATGGAAAATATCACTGGTGTAGTGACTAAATATCTATATTAAAAGCATTGTTTTGCATGAGTCTGGAAACACAAGCACAGTCCCACCAGTGTAAATAGCCAGAAGCAAACCAGCACAATTTAGATGCTCTGCAAACAAACAGCTCCCGACAGAAATGGATCACTTTAAAAGAGCTATTGAAGACCAAGAAGGAACAAGGAAGAGAGTGAGTTGAGTGGGGAAGCCAAAGAAGCAGCAAAGCAGCAGCAGAGAATTTGTTCCTACAGTGTGCTATTTTCCCTAGTCCAGAAGCAGAAAGGATTGGCTTTGTGGAACCTGGATTCAGAAAAACTCTTGCTATTTCTCAACATGTGTCTTCTCCCTTTCCAAAGGATGTAAAGCAAATTTACTCCAAAGAGCACAACACCAGCACCACTGTATGTGACATGGTTGAGACATAGCTCCTTTAAGACTTGAACTCAATTCCTGCTCAGCCCAGTGTCACTTCTTATCCTGATCTCACCACTCAGAGCACTTCTCCATTAGCATTCCACAAGATGGTATCTCCTGTCAGGCACTGCTTCACTCTCCTTCTCCAATAGCAAGGGGTGCACACTTGTTAGCATAAGACACCAACACAAACATGCTCACTCTGGTTAAACAAAAGAAGCTGACTTTGGGCTGGGACTGCTGGCAAGCCTTGGGAAACAGCTCCCAAGGAATGAAATTCCACGTCTCTTCAATCGAAACTGAGTCCAGATCTCAAAACCATCTTTGCCAAACTTAATCCTGAGTATTTGTCATAACTTCTTGCTACAGAAGGTACTGCCCATTGTCTGCTGTGGTCTACTCCCTCCCTCAGCTCCCTGAGACATGAAATCAGCTCTGCCCCCCCTCCCCACTGCAGAGGTCAATCATTTCACAGGCCTGTGGAGATTTCATTTTGGGAATCTATACAATACAATAATAAAATTAAAGCAGAAGCTATTATGTAACAGATGGCAAACTGCAACACATGGCAAACATGCCTTAAAAAGAGGCAGTATTTCAGTCCTCAGCAGCACCCCTGGGAGAGTCCCAAATGCTGGACAGATCACAAAGACTGCACAGGGCTGCAAAGGATCTGTTTAGCATAGCAAGGCTGTGGCACAAAGCAGGGTTTGCTTCCAGCTATGCCACAGGTCAGTGGTGGAAGGTTAAGGGAAAACCCAGAAGAACTTGTCTAACCACCTGTTCTGTGCTTCTCTGCCATGTGCGGTTCCAAAGGTATCCAACTCTCCCTTTCCCTGCCCTCTAAAAGCATTACCAAACCAAGGGTCACACAACCCAATCACTCAATACTAAAAGCCGAGAGAACACAAGATTTATACCCAACAGCTATACTTGCATCACTTGCTGATTTATGTCACTTTTCTCCCATTGTCTGCTTCTCTTCTGCTGCTCCTTCAGTAACACCCAGTCCCACTTCACACGGAATCTCAGTTTCAGTTCCAGCTCAGAAATACCTGTGACGCTTAATCATGCCCATACATCTGAGCTGTCAGCAGATCTGGACAAGTCATCTTCCAAGAGGAAAAACTATGGAGGTAGTTTTCACAGATGGAACTCCCATCTCATCTCAAGCCAATACAGCAACAGAGCTCCTGCCTCACCCCCCTGGATTGGGTTGGCAGAGACGGTTTGGTCTTATTGTGTCAGACCCGTTGCTACAAAAGCCTCTGGCTGTTTCTGGAGGAGGGCACTCCTGGCTCCAGAGTTCTCTGCCTCTTGGATTTCCGTGAGAACACCACACCCTCAGCATCTTCACTAGCAGTGCTTTTGCTTATATTCCAAATTCCTGTGCCACACATGGAGGTATCCCAAGCACTGCAGAATCCCTCCCTCACTGCACTTCACAGCGTTCCTCTGTCTGCACAAAGTGTAAAACAAGTGTGTCAGAGCACAGGAGGTGAACATCCCCAGGAACTCAGGCACACAAGCAGGACAGAGGGCTGGCAGGTAGTTAAGCACACAGATCCATGCATCAGCTTCCCAAGCAGAGTTTTAGACTAAGCCCAAGACTCTCCTGAAACCAGTCACAGAGCAGAAAGTGGTGAATGTGCACCTGGAGCCAACGCCGGCATTCTAGCCACTCCCAACATCCTGCAGAGCAATTTGGGAGCTATTATATGGAGCCAAGCAATTTTACTGGAAGTCTCCACATCCAGAGCTGCCTGCACTTCTGTCCCTTTCCCAGGGACCAGTAGGGGACACTCAGCCCAGATCTACAAGACACAGCATCTTGAGCACCACAGTGTCTTGCTACCAGAGACAAGCACATTACCTAGCTGGAAGTTTGAACACCATTCAATTTTTATGCATTCCCAGCACATCCTTCAGCCTATTCCATCGCTCACAACAAACAGTCCTTGCCCTCCATGGAATCAGCCCAACAGATTCATCACAGCTCCATGAGCTGGAGAAGCCTGGCCAACCTGCATTCTTTCCACACACTGTGCTATCTCATCCATCCTCCTCCCCTGCTGATGGATAAATGTTCAGATTCATGGATGGACACAGAGCCAAGTCCTTCCACAGAACACATGATCTTAACCTCCTGGCACAGCCCAGGGTCACTCAGGTAAACTCCCTTCTCCAGCAGCAATGTCCACTCCACAGAACACTCCCAGCCCTGATGAGGAAGCACCAAAGGGGCCTGAACTTCAAATGCTGAGATCCCAGCTTTGTCTGAACTGCCTGCAGGTCCCAGAGCACCAGCACAACCTAGGATATGACTGTCAGTGGGGCTCAGTCCCTGTGCTGGAATCACACCCAGCAAATGTATTTGGGACCCTACCAGTGCATTTCCATTTCCTGAGCCAAAGCACAAGGTCCCACATCAGCACACAGCAGAGGTGTGGGAGGGGCACAGCCCTCCTCTGCTCTCGAGAGGTTAGTAACAAACTGACAACCAAAGGGAGGATTTCAGTGTTATGCATGTTATTATCTGAAGGGAGCACCCTCACCTCACCTGTCACTATGCTCAGGTTACTCCTGAGAGGAAGGAGGGAAGCCAGCACCATTCCCTCACCTCATAGAGGCTTAGAGAGGCCAACTGACATGCACTGAATCACAGAGACCATGACAGAGCCAGGAACCAGCTCAGAGCTTCCCAAACGCCAGGCATGCCAGCCCCAAATACTTCCCTTCATGACAAAATTTACTACACACTCAGAACTTAGGGCTAAATCATGGAAGACAAAGAAGAGATGAAGGAAGAGTGTCTTCACTCCAGTTTCTATTCACAGAGCCAAAGCCATTCCCAACTCCATGTGCACAAGAAGTTCTCATACCACTCACCTGTGCTGAGCAGCAGTTGCTGCCAAGAGCACTAAAAGGAAGAAAAGAAGTACTGACTGAAAGTATAAATGTTCAAAACTCGTTTCCTTGCAACTCTTAACAGAAACAAATCATCAAGACATGCCTACAAAGGGAAGGCACCATCAAGTCACTGCTTGTCCCTGACTGAAAGAAAGGGGGAAGGCAGGGGACTAAGCAGACCCACACGCTGAAAGGTATAACTAAAGGGCATTTTTGGTGATTATTTATCTTGGCTGTTATTGGAGGGAGGAACCAAAAAATCCAGGAGCCATTCTTACAGAAAAGGTCAATGTTTTCCCAAGTTTAATGATCTGATTTTTTTTCCAAAGAGCATATGAAAATGCAGCAGGGAAAAGCCATACAGGGCAGGTGAGAGAAGAGAGGAGAAGGAATTCTCCACAGACAGCCAGGATTCTGAATGCACGTCGAAGATATCAGTTCAATCACTACTGGACTCATTTTACAAGCTAAGAGGCTGAGAAAGGGCAAGGAATTAAGAATTCATGAAGATGGACAGATAAAAAGTTGAGGCAATCTTAAAGAAAAAAAATTGAAGATGGCTTTTTTAGAGATTTGATGAAGTCACTGTTAATAATTTATCTCCCTACAAATTAAGACCCCGATAATAAAATGTGATGCCCTTCAGAAATTAAGGGCATGTCTACACTGGAAGGCCAGATAGCACATCCCTCTCTTCCCCACACATTCTCAGTGGCTCCAGCTTTTTGTTTTAAATCCCTCACTGAATAACACACCAGAAAAACCCTGGAATGCCAGACAACAAAAGTCTTCAGGGAGCACATAGCAGCTTTCAAATGATATGGAAAAGAGGTCTTGACTTATCTATACCATCCCTTCCCAGGCCATGGAATTCCCTGTCTGCTGACATTCATGCCTTGCTCCTGGAACACAGCTGCATCCCCAGCCCAAGCTGAAGCAACCACCCTAGTGGGTCGAGGCATCACCTGCATCCCACCGGGACTGTGTGTGGATTCACCTGAAAGCCCCCAGTGCTGGTGACTGGGAGTGCTGAGCTCTTGCACTATATTTAGGTATCAGACTCTGTCAGCAGTTGTCCAGACCAGGATGCCTGGGTCCCACCTGGCTTTCAAAGAGCCAACTTGAACATTATCTGCTCTGCCCATTCTTTGTGACACTGACAAAATCAGCAAAGGGAAAAGGGTAGTAAAGCTGGGCCCTTCCTATGATGTACTTACTGGAGAAGAGAGATAAAGGAAAACCTCAGGAGACTGCTGTGTACAAGCCAGAAAAAGCAGTTTTAATAACAGTTTTCTGAGGGCTGTTGTCTTTTGAGGTTTACAGCCATAAAGCAAGTATTTTCTGGACTATTCCTCAAAATCCTTTCCCGCTCCCTTTGACTTTTACATTGTAACTGGGAGTTTCAGCACAAGTTATGAGTTACACAAAGCACCCCAGTTCAGGAGGCAAGTTGATTCCTTGGAAAAGGATGACAAAAAAGTTATAAAATTATGTATTCTGAACCTGGAGTTTCTTGCCCCAAATCTGTCAGTGAACCACTAAAAAAACTGGCATAGGTTCAAGATCACTCCAAAGCCAAGACAGCAATTTTGTAACATATCAGAAAGAAAACAGAAATATATCTAACAAGGGGAACAAACACCAAAATGTGCCCACACTGACAACTGGGAGAGCTGAAAGAGCAAACTGAGATGTGCCTGATAGAGTGTCAATGCCCCACGTTGGAAACGCCAAATTATGTCTAAGTTTAGAGAACTTAGAAAATTTATAACTAAAGCAGAGAGACAAGTCTCCTTTAATTTCAAAACAAATTTTAATTAAGATATGATAAATGGAAGGATAACAGTTCCTCGCTATGATATATATATCTATATAAGTATTCAAGATAAACAAAACAACCAGTACTAAACAAGTAAAAAGAAAAAAAAAACCTCTGAGCCAAAACCCTTCCCCCCACAGTTTCTGTCCCTGCTGGGCTCAGTGGTATTTACGGGCAGCAAGCAATGAGATGAGTGACCGGTGCTGGGGTGCCCCTGGGGGTTGGTGGATGGGAAGAAAGGATTTGGTGTGTCCCTCCGAAAAGCTGTGCAAAAATCCCTCAGGTCGGTGGGGAGAAAGCCGCTCAGACAGGGCAAAGGGCTGGGATCCTCCTTCCCTCGGCTTGTGGTCTGCTGGCCTCTGGGCTGGAGCTTCCGATGCAAAGATCCCTCACGTCTGGGTTGGCCGCCGCTGGGCCCCCCCAGGAAAGGCCTGATGTAAGAGCCCCCGGCTAGTGATGTCAAAACAAAACAATCCAAAAGGCTCCATAAATCCAAGGATGTGAAAAAGAAAACAGGAGGAAAAGCAAGGAAAGAAAACCAAAACTCAGGCAGAGGTTTCTCCCTGAGTTGTCTCTCTGCTGCCAACTGCAAAGCCAGAGTGTCCGCCTTCCCCCTCCATAAATCACCCGTCCCTTGCTCCCCTTTGTTAGAGGCAAATGGACGAAGATAGACCTATTCGCCCCTCATTCTGCTGGTAGGGAAAGAAAAAATTCCATCAGATTCTGAAACTATAACATAGAGTCAGAAAGAGTGTATGAGATCCCTCACCAAAACTGGATGACCTTCCTGCCTGCACCTCTCAGGCTCTGCCACTGCCTCCCTGCCTGATGAGCAGTCTACACTCACAACACCCAGCACATACGACCGTGGGACAGAGGTGGCTGTCCAACACCTGGGGCTGTTCTGAAGCCAAGTTCAGAGACACTCAGATTGTTCATGCACAAAGAGGGTCTCTGGGATATCTCAGGAGACCGGGGTTTGATTGCTGGCTCAGCTCCCAGCCAAGAGCCTCACCTGTAAAATGGGGTAAATGACTTCAGCAAACCAAATTCATTAACTCTTGGGTTTCTGCAAAACATTTTCTTCATTACATCAACAACTCACTGTTTTGAATTGCCTTTGTAAAGCACTTTGAGACCTACTGATAACGAACAAAACTCTCAAAGAATTTTCTGTCAGATGCTCCAGCATCTCAGGTGAGCTCTCTCATTTACAACATGAAGCAACTCTGCTTCTTTATCCATGAACACAGCCAAGCCGTTTGGACTCCCAATGCTAGAACAGACTTGAACAACCATAGCAAGGTTCTGCTCTGTGTGAAGTAACTATTTATGACTTGGGAGGCCAACACTGTGCCAGAGCTGCTTCTCTGCTCCCTCACCTTTGCAGCCCCGGGGCTGTGGATGACACTTTCTGCCCAGGTGACCCAGCAGCACAAGCAGTGCCCTCACAAGAAGGAGCCAACTCCGAAGTACCCACTGGGATATCAAGACTTACCTTGCGGGCAGTGAGGAAACAGCAAACAGGAATCCCACATGGCTGGGCTGTATGTTTTATAAGCATGTTTAAGTAATTTGGAAACAAATACAGTCAAGTTAGCTTACGTAAGCACAAGAGCCACTGCCTTGCAGCAGCTGGTGCTGCTATTTCAGGAAGCTGTCTCCTCACTTAACATCCCTGGCCAATGATGGTCCCTCATCTGCCTTGTAGCTTTGCCTGCATAATTCAATGATATCCAAGACTGCACTTTTCTCACATTGCCTCTTCTCCAGTTCCAGCACATATCACTGCCTAGACACATCCGAGGCTCCCCTGGTGAGGTTGCTCCTCACCAAGGGATGTCTGCAGGAAGGCAGTGCCATCGCTGGAGTGGGACAGGGTAAGCAAGCAGACACCAGGAGATAATATCCCATCCCCTCTCACAGCCTGACACCTGCCATGGCAATCCTCCACCCAAGGAGCTACAGCTCCAGAGCTGCAAATCTGACCTAGGACAAAGTGTAGCAAAGTCTTCAGGTGACAGTCTTCTTGTGGCCAACAGTGCTGCTTGAATTACAAGTGCACCTCAGTTAAAGAGTTGCAGCCTTCTCCCTAGGCCAAAGAAAGGTAGAAATTCTACATTATCATTTTTTACCTCTTAAAACATCTATTTGTGAGGGACAGTCTCAGGAATGACCAAGGAAAACAAATGCAGACCTTCCCACTAGAGGTAAGGCAGCAGGTCTCCATTCTTTTCCACAGCATCATCCAGCTCTCAGCCCAAGTTCTCATGGGAAAGCACTCACATGCCAACATCTATTTGCTTACATAATCAACTCCAAAATCATGGTTGACCTGGAATGGCCCCTGAAAACAGGTCTTGGATGAAAAGGGATGAGACTGAGTTGCAGGAGAAACCCACAGTTCTGCACAGGCCCTCTGGCTAAGCAGGAGAGTGTGTGGTTATCAGGGACAGAAAGGGCTACTGCTCAGCCCAAGCTCTTGCCAAACAAACTAGCCCACAGAACATCAACATCAGCCCTGGAACTTCCACCCAACTTGCAGCATCTTTTTCAGTCAAGCACACAACTTCCACCTGGACATTCAGGGCTAATAAACTCTCCAGCAAGTGATTTTAATGGTGGAATACTCTTTGGCAAACCTACTTTCTACAGATTCTACATTTGCTCAGTTTTCAGCCTCTGACTTATGCTACAAGGGGTTTCAAACCATCTCCAGAGGAGATCAATGACAATATTAGTACTGTTCTACCACACCACAGAGCCACTGCATGTTTTTACAGCTATTACCACTTAAGGGAGCGTTTTGGCCCCACCAAAAAGACACAAGAATACATTTTGCAGATTCAGAAAGTTCTGCAGCACAAGTGCCAACCTTTGGCTATGACTCAAAACTGTTACATGGAATACAAAGACCTTCATCCCTCCCAATTACAGCAACATTTAAAGAGATGCAGCTGCCCCAGCCCCATGGAGCCACATCACCATTGGGTTAGTGCAGGGGAGGAGCAGGAGGAAGGGAGACAGCCCAAGACATGCATGTACACCAACAGCACTGTGTAAAAATGTTTTTTCAGGCCAAAAAAAGAACCAGTACCTATATACCACTGCCAGTTAACAGTATGGGAGGCCTCCTGCCCACAGGAAAAACCTTGGACAACCCAAACAAACTGACAGTACTTCCCAGGAATTTTTCTTTAAACACACATGACCACAGAAATGAGAGGCACTGAGGAAGCTTTGGTAGCAAAGCTCATTAAAATCCTGGCTGGGCTGCAAGATGCTAAACTTTCCCTGACAAGAACAACATGACAGCATTGTAAATGTCTGTGGTTTCCCTGTGCATCACCAAGTCCTGCAGGTATTCAGCTTCTAGAGAGAAACATGTTGATGGCCAGGCTGGGAGGAGTGGCATGTTTTATGTAGCTGAGAAATAAAATCACACCTAACTCCACCCACTGGGTTTCTGATGCAATCATTTAATAAAAACTACTTAATGAAACCTGATTCCTCAAAAATTATATGCAGCTCCTTTAGATTTAGATCTGCTTACATTTTGGCCCTTCTTGACAAAAGGAAACAGATCTATTTGTCCTGTTTCAATACAGCAAATTACAGCATAGCCTAAATTATCATGTAACCAGTAAGTAGAGAATGAAAGCTACCTTTACAAAGAGGTCATTATTACAGGAACATAGGAACTTCAAGACTGGAATCTCCCATGTCATTAAGTTTAGTCACCACCTCACAACATTAATTTGGCTGCCTGGTTCCCCCCACGTCACTCCACAAGAACACAAGTGAATGGCATTTGGTTCTCCAATCTCCTGTCCAACAGATCATCTCCCACATAACAGCTGCACCCAAGAACTGTCCTCAGGCACAATCTGTCCTTGCCACTGACTCAGGAGCCCTGCAATTTCTGTCACTGTTTTTTCTGTACAAATTATTTTCCAGTGTATTTTAAGGTTTCTCTGATAAACAATACCAGCATGGGCGTCCAGTCCAGAAGGCCTGAAAAGCACCAGGAGCCAAAAGTCCAGTGCACCTCATCTCTGCCTCTTTGGCCCTGAAGTTCATTCCAATACAGAAACTCCATGACATGTACTGAAATTAACATACCCAAAACCTTTCCATTCAATTAAAAAGTGTATCCCCTAAAACTTGAGCTCTGTATAGAGGGATCCAAACACAGGTGCCACTGAGCTGCACCAGGCACATCTCCTGCATGCTGTAACAATCCACCTGCTCAGTGATGTTACAATAATTCTGCCATCCTGGTGGGCACTGCTTACACCTGGTGACAGGCACAAGGCCTGCAAGAGCCCATCAGCAGAGCACAGCCCCAGATTGCAGCTCTGAGGTGAAGCACCACAGTGGTAAAAGTATCACCCATTACATGCTATGGGTACATTCAACACGCTAGAAGTTGTTACCTCTGCCACTTGGCTGATGCTTCTGCTGATCAGTTCCTCCCACTCCTCCTCTGTCATGAAGAGCTTCAGTTCACGAAGTAGCAGAACCTTGTGGAGAAGCAAACAAGCCATGGCCTGAAACAGAAAGGGGAGAGGAGAACATGAAACTCTGTGCTCTCTAGGGTAGTCCTTAGCAATGTAAATACCCTGCCAGAGCAAAGAGCTATGCCCAATCATGCCATGCTACAAATGCTGCTTATCCTCACCAACATGTGTGTCATGGAATGGCTTGGGTTGTAAACTCTTCTTGTTCTATCCCCTGCCACGGGCAGGGACACTTTCCACCAGCCCAGGTTGCATCAAGGTCCGTCCAGCCTGGCCTTGGACACTTCCAGGGATGGGGCAGCCACAGCTTTTCTGGGCAACCTGTGCCAGGGTCTGCCCACCCTCACATTGAATAACTTCTTCCAAATATCCCATCTAAACCTATCCTCCATCAGCTTAAGGCTCTGCTAGAAAACATTCTCTTGGGCCTCCCAGAGTCACTCCTTGTGAGACAGGGTGGTGGGGTTTGGTGGAAAACATGTATACAGAACAGAAGGTCAAAGGGTGGCAGAGATATCATGTCACTTCCAGCTTTAGGCATTAATATCCAAAACATGCTCTGGTAGCTCTCCAAGTGCATCACTACTGGTCTCCCTCAGTTTCCAGGCAGCACCTTTGTGTGACTTGTCCCCCTTACCGTGCCCTGACAAACACAAGAGGCACCAATAATCAAAAATAAAAGCTGCTTAATTTCAAGGGAATCCTGATGGAAGCTGCTGTTCAGAGCAGCACTCAGCCTTGCCCTGGAGTCAAACTTGCTCATTAAGCCTTCACATTAACACAGCACTGAAAAGAAGGGCCACTAGAAAATGAGCAGTAATCTGCAACCTTCTTACATGTCCTTTTCTATTCCAGAACTCCTATTTTAAGACTTACTTAGGTACAAGAAAAAAACCCCGCAGCTATAGGGAAAAGCAAAGAACAAAATGTAGTAATGAGGATTAGTGCAAATAGCTTAGAGGATTTAAAATCGAATTTTTGGTAGCAGCATGGAGTTAGTGAGCAAATTCTACTCACATATAAAGGAAAAATTGTTGCCTCTAGCTGCCACCACACAGCCCAAGATTGAATGCAGGTACAAATACCAAAAATCCCAGGGAGTTGCAGTAAGAGCTAATGTCATCCAAGGAAAGCAAGGGCTGCTGTTCTCAAAGCACATATCAGAGTTTGTAAAGCTCCTTATCAAAAGACATCATTGAGATCGAAGTCTAAGGGATCCCAAGAACACAAACAGCCTAGTGATACCCAACCTGGCCTCCAGGTACCCCTTCGGTTCAAAGCAACCTGAAAAACATGGAGCAGGAGGCTCCAAATAGCTATACACCACAAACACTCCTACTGGAGTGGTTTCAGGGAACTATTTACTGAGTAATTCAAAGTGAGCAGAGAAGAAATCCTTGGATCTCCTGAGAGCATTAAGACCATCCAGTGCTGTAGGCAAACAGAACACCTCACAAGCTCAAAGAGGTCTGTGCTTCCTGTATAATGTACTCCAGGCTTCTGGAAGGGACAGGACACCAAACACACATCCCTCACTGGATAATACCAATGCAGTGCAAGGTCACACCCCCTTGTAAGCTTACCTCCAGTTTGCACCAGTATGGCCAATGAAGAGAATTACCCAAACAGAGCTTTCACTCACACCCACAGAAATTCTGCTCTTTACTGGAGGGCAAAACCGCAGCAGGGAACCAACATGACCACGTCAAGGATTTATGCTGATTTAATGAGAGAGAACATCCTAATGCCATCTCCAAGGCAGGCAGGCTCACAGATTCCTTATAATTATGGGGAGACCGTGTCTTACAGAATAAATTATGGCATGTCTGCATGAATGTACCAAAGTCACTTCAGTGCAATTATAAAGAGAACATGACCCTCGAAGTAGATGAAAGACCATAATTCTCCCTGAAAGGCTCAGGCAGGGTCAGAAAGCCCCAGGCATCAGCTGTCCTCTGACACTTACAAAACACACTCATGCTGCAAGGGGATGCAAAGCAGAGAGAAGGCTCCTGTGGAGGTATCCTGAGATACCTCAGGACTACAGATTTACTCCAGAGGTCCCAGTGACAAGGGCCTGCTCAGGAACTGCTCCAGTCAGCAGTGGGTGGGAGCACTACAAGTCAAGGAGGAAAAGAACTGTGAGGGAATCAAAGCCATCCAAAGGAACTGGAGCTCTGCAGACCTGAAACTCAAACAGTTCCCTGAGAACAGAACAGTCCCTGAATGGAACCTAGTCCTCACTCAGCACTGAGCCTGAAAACAATTTTAAAAGAAGAGGAAAAAACCTCACCACTGAAGGAACATTCCCTCCTGTGTGTCATCAGTGAGGAAATCGGAACATCCAGCCATCTGAGGATCCTGGCTAGGGCTACCCCTCTTTAGGAATTTTGTCACACTCAGAGCTTTCACACCTCCAACCTGTGTATTAGATTCCAGTAAAGTGAAAATACTTTTTGAGCTTCACATAATTAAAACAATGTTGAGTAGAGCAATAACAATATCCTGTTTCCTGATTGTTTTTTAACCCAATGATAATTTAGTACTAAGCATGAACAACTTTGCTCATTTGAAACAAGATAAATAAAATATTTACTTGTTGGTTAACCAGCAGCATTCTGAAATTTGAGAAGTACTCCCGCAAAAGCCAGCACAGACCTAGAGTTCAACAACTACCCAGTTATCCCTTTCGCTTCCTGCCCTCCCCAACAACACTGGTATTTTGGACTGTCTAACAAGCATTTGGCAATTTTGGAGGCTGCTCCAGAAAATATCAGTGTTCTCTGCATTTTCTGAGTGCCAAGTCAAGCCTGCTGTGTTCCTGACAGCCCCACGAGGGAGCCAAGTGTTATCAACACTTCACAAATGGGCAAAAATAGCAGAAGATTCAAGAGTCCCAGCTACCAAACTGCAGTCCACATCAGAAGGGAAGGTTGTCAACCCCACCATGTGCAGTCTCTGGAATGGGAATGTGGGAGAACAGTTACAAGCAGCTGACAGTGGAGCCTTTTATGAGAGGACAGTGCTTCAGTGCATCCTGTACAGTAGACACCAGTTGCCTAATGAAAACATTTTCTCCTTAAAGTCAGTTTTTAAAAAAGAAAAACCATAAAATAGTAAAAAAATAAATACAAAGGAAGTCTATTCATGCAGAGGTAGCAGATACACATATACACTCCCACATATATCTATCAAGCATATGACTAAATGAGGCAGAAAGGCTCATTATCAGTCCACATGGGAGCAGAGAACAAACAGTAACTAAAGGTAGTGCTGACCCTGGGATTTTCTGTGGCTTTGGTAATTTCTTTCTTACCTACAACGATTACACAAAATGTTCATCAGTGTAGATGGTGGAGATTGTTTCTGGCATAGGCAACATGCTCCCTGCAGTAACCAAGGTGTGCTGGCCATTCCCAGGTGTGCCCACACACCTTAGCTGGATGCTAAAAAGGAGTGTGAGTGGGGGTTGCTGGGTTATACAACCCCCCTTTACCTGCTCAGGAAAGGTCAGGACATGTGGCCTGACTATTAAATATGGCAGTGGACCAAACCCCTGCCAACTCAGCCATTGTTTTCATATTTAAAGCAGGTATCAAGCACAGGGAGGTCAGAAGTCGCTCTCCCCAGTCACCTCCCAGGTGAACTGGATGGAGGGGAACAGATCAAGATGTCTTTCAACTCCTGTGAAAAAGAATAAAGCCAAACAAGCCTTTGCAATGGTGCAGAGGTTCTGTTTGCAGTCCTGAGGAGATGAAGGCATGACCTAAATTCAGGGTTGTTTTCTCAAAGAAAAGCACGCTGTTAATAGGAGGACACTTGTTTCTCAGGCAAAAAGAAACACTTTTCAGCCCTAAGTGCTTTGGGAGGCTGGTTGGAGGTGGCTGTGCAAGCCAGTGAAAAAAAGATACCACACTGGCACAGTTCCATGAGAAAAGACACTGAAATCAGCAGGATCCACTGCCACCATCAGAGGAGCAAGAACCTGAGGATGTGCCTGCACTGCAACACACCAAACACCAGCTCTGAGCTTTCACACAGCTTTTCTGCTGGATGATCTCAACACAGTTTCCAGCCCCTGGTGGCATTTCCAGCTTTCAGGAGAGAGTGGGCAAGTCTACCTGTCCTGTCTGAAGCACGTGGCAGAACAAACTTCCAGTGGATGTAACCCCAGGGCAGTGTTTGAACTGCATGAGACCTCCCTGCACATTGTAACACAAGCAGTGGGGGAGTTAAATGTGTACCAAAGATATCAAGATGAACTTTTCCCATCTTTTTTGCAGCATGGACAAAGTTTGTCAATGTGAAACATGTCATCAGTGTGGCAAGAGCCTTTTTACCTTTATATATATATATATATACACACACACACACATAAAGAAAACCTTACCTAGAAAATGACAGATTTGTGCAACTCAGCCACATTTTTAGAAGAAGCATCAGGAGTTTTAGTGGCATCAACAGTTCACTGCTCTTGGAAGTCCAGGAGACAAAACTGTAGAGGTAGTACCACACCCCAGGGGCTCCTGGTATTTTAGAGCACTGATGTTTCCCTCCTGGCCCCTAAGCTGCTGCAGTAGAGCTCCAGCACCTCTGACTCCCAGCCAACACATGGTACAGAACAGCAGCTCTCAGGGTGTAATCCTCAGCATTAAGACTATTCTACAGCCACAGGGATAAAATAATTGCACTGCTAGAAATTCTCTCCTCCCAAGCCGTCTGAGACTGCAATCACATGAATCACAGGCTGCATTTATGACAAACACCACCAGCAAAGCTGGGCAAGAGAACACAGGAAATTCTACATAACCTTTCTTTGAATTTTAAGAAATAATCAAACTGAAAGAAATTCCTCAGCTACCTGCAACTTGTTGTAGGTTTAAGAGAGCAACCAACCCTCTCCAAAACCCACGCCCACCACAAGCTCTAACTTACAGGGCTACGGGTTAAAGGAGAACAACCTGTCATTTAGTACTGCAGGGCAGGAGATCCAGAAAATGACAGCAAAAGTCTTCCAATTACTGTCAAAGCTTTTGTAAAAAGAAAACAAAGAGCATGTAGAGCCATGAATTAAGTGCCAATCTACCCCCATTTCTGCTCTTACAGAGAAACTACTTTTACATTTACTTTAGACGTGGAAGGGAGACAAAGCCTCCAATGGAGCATTTCTGTATCCTGAACTAGGAAGGATCAAACACTTATCTACTTAAAACATACAAAACTTATTTGAAGGCTTTAGATATAAAAAGTGAAAACCTGAGGTGATTAAGAAGCATTTGGCAAATCACTTTTCCTCAATCCGCAAGCTGTCACTGCAGTATCCCACACATGGCACATGCACACACAAATGTTCCATACACATATTTCAAATTGAAGGGGGAGGGAGGATAAGGCAAATCCCTGGCTTAAGAAAGCTATTTTTGAGAACAAAATTTTGAGAACAAAAATTAATTTTTAACTTGCTCACCACCACTGAAGCAGGGTGCACACAAGCAGTGGAGCCAAGATTGTCATTTAACAGCAGTCTGAAAGGTTTCCGAGTGGGAAGTGCTTGTGCCTTCTGGAATAAGCAGGACTGCTGGGAGAACACGGCTGGCATGCTCAGCTGTGCAGAACTGCCCATGCCAGGACACCTGCGCACCTCCAGAACTATTTCTTGGTTTAAAAACGTGCTGCCGATGCTCCAAAGCAGCATGATAGATTAGACATGTACCTTTGCCCCAAATTTACACTGTCATCCCTCTGATTAAGGGACTCAGGGAATGCCTTTCCTGCACCCTGTTCCTGGCTGCCTCCTCTGCCCTGCCTGGCACAGAGACATTGCCAGTCACCAGACAGAGAGCCCACAGTGCCCAGGAAGCCCACGAAATCCTCCTGTATGATCACCTGGCTTGGCAGCTGAATTCCATAACTCCTGCTACAACCCAGTGTCCTCAGGTTCATCATATGGCTTTTGCCAGAAGCCACCTCAGCCAGCCCTGACAAGGTGTGATGTTGCTGTCTGAGGCTGGCAGAACACAAGCAGGGTACGGTATGGGCAGCACAGGAGCTGTCACACTGTCGGGTGCCAGTCTGCAGGTCTGCCCTCCTTGCCCCCAGGAACAGAGAAGACACAAGAATGTAACAGGAGTAAACACTGAACAGAACCCCCACCCATCCTCCACCACCCCCTGCTCCCACACCTTCCCCATGCCCCAAATATCACGTTCTGGGCCAGAGAGCAGCAGGTTCCTCCTCACCTTCCATCGGTCTGGCCTTGCCAAGAAAACACCCAAACAAGAGATTTATTGAGAGAGGAATAAAATTCTCCTTGCCAAAGAGTGATGAAAACAAATGATGTTTTACAGTTTAAATTAAGTTCCTGTGACAAACGGATGAGAAAAATTTGGCAAGGCTGGTTAATTACAACATGTAAAGCATTTAAGTGACACCTAAATCACATTTTACAGCCTTGGACGAGAAAGGCAATCTCCCTCAGAGCACTCCCACCAAACATCGTACGTCAGCAGTCCTTGCAATGTGGTTTAGAACAAGCCAACCTGCACTGCTCCCCACCCTCAGGCAAAGCTGCCTGTGCCTGTTCTTCCCTTCCAATAAAAAAGCACATTTCCACAGTTCTGGCAGGATCCTTTCCATCCAAGAACCTTTAAACCCCTCACAACAGCTGGCATGTTAGCACATTGGAAATAACTGTCACCCAAGACACACTCTGATCACTTAATCATCATCACGTAGATGATCTGTTAGGGCCTCCCTGAGTGCAAAAGTGATCAGTGAACCCTGTTGGGTTTGTGGGCTTATTATGTTCACTATGATTTCTACACCTCTGAAACAGCCAGCATTTCTCTCTGGCTGGTTTCTAGACAAGCTGAACAGTACTTTACAAACAAAAGGGGTTCTGTGTCCTCTTAAGCTCCTGGAACACACATTCCAGTAATTCCCAATGCAGGCCAACCTCCCAGTCACTATCTCAGCAGTGGAAAAAAATGGAAAATCACCTGTCCACCTGCTTTACAGCAGGTGACTTGGATCTCTCACCTCCATGAGACAGGCTCAAGATCAGTGACCCAGGGCTAGTGGAAATCCCTTGCTAAAATGCCAGTAAGGAGACGAAAACCAAATACACAGATCTCCATCTCCACTTTGGATGCTCTACTTTTGAATTCCAGGTTTTGCTACCTTGCTTCTGAAAAAGAACAAAGCTCCCTGGAAGACAGCACTTAAGCCAAGTGAAGAAATCTTCCTATCCTTCTTGCTGACTCCCCTCTCCACTTTATTTTTATTACCCTTCATAAACCCCTTCAGCTGTGGCTCAGAGGTCCTGCAGCACCAAGAAGTTAAGCAATCTGTACAATTTCCCCACTATTCCCAAGGCTCTTAAGAGCAGCTGTCAACTGATCAATTGATCAGATTCACTCTGCAGCAGCCAAGGACTTGTTTATACCACAGCATGTTTATCCCGTCAGCTACACTGGCACATCCTCCTCCACAACCTGAAAACAGCTATTTCAGGACACAAACATTCAGACCAGCACTGCTCAGCATGGCTGAAAATGTGGAAGGAGCTACACCTGACAGAAAGCACCTCTGCATAATGCAGATGGACCTCCACGAGTTGGATCAGTCCTGACACTACAGGTAGAAACACTCACCGATCTCACTGACAGAGTCACACCAGGATGGGTCTGAAAGGTATTAGAGCCAGCAGAAATCCCAGAACAGCACTCAGCCTGCCTGGCATTCCCTTTCATACAGGTTCCTTCATGACCTAAGCCATCAGGGCTTTGTTTAACCAGGGACTCTGCAGACCACATTCTCTCCTCTGATGTTGAGATGGGGATGTTTTCCATGCTTGGTTTCACTGCAAACAGTGTTCTGGAGGATGTTCTTGTCAGAGCAAAAGCCTCATCTTGTACTTGCCTAACCAGAGGAGCCAATTTGGAAAAGTCTGCTCACTGCAAGAGGACATTGGTGCCCAATAGAAGTGTGCACAAAAGGAGGGGGAAAATCAGTAAAAAAATAATAATCAAAGCTCCCTCCTTTGGTCACCACAATTTAACAAGTAGCAGCAACAGAAATAAGATGTTGCTTGATTTTAGAAGCAGTAAAGATGAGTCGGTGCACACAAGATTTGACAGTGCACTTTTTCAGAGGATACCTGCATGTTAAACACTGGCCTTCACTGGCAGGATTTCTGCCTAAATGAAGGGTCTGCAGGACACTTGGGCAGTCAAAACAATGCAACTCTAAAATACCACACTGGACCCCTGGGCCAGGCCTGGTTGATGGTATTAGATCTGATCTCTGAGTATTTTATTTGCATAACACAAAGATACATCTGGTCAACCTTCAGGGCTGGGGAAACCCTTGTGCTCTTCTTCCAACCAGGGGCCAACAGTCAGCCTCTGGGATCACAGCAATCCATACAACAATCTGTAGATTGGTCTGCTGCTTTGGGCAGCACAGAGAATAATTTCTCCCCGGGGTAACCACTTAGCATATCAGAAGAGCCAATCAGTCTTAATGTTTTGCTCCAAAAAAAAAAAAAAAGTCAATATCTTATCCTAAATTCTTGAAAAATTAAAAGATGCCATAATTAAGTGAGCAATGAGCACACAAGATAAATCAGAAGCAGAACACAGATTAGCAACCATGAGCTCTTTCTGTAGTGCCCCATTACAGATCTGAAACACTACTGGGAAATCCTGGTACCACAGGGCATAGAGACCAGAGGAGAAAAGAACAGCAGTGGGTTCTGTGCTATGTACCCAAGCCTCTCCCTTCCCACATTAAAAAGTAGTAATCAGAAATATGCCCATTTCCCTCTGTCTCTCCCAAATACACTTTTCTCCCTGGTTAAGAACACAGTCACAATTTTAAAAAAAAATCGGTTTCTTAATATGACTTTGTTTATTTTAGAGCATTTTTACTTTGCTTTACCAGCTACTCACCCTCAACATCACAGGAAAAAATGTTCTTTTGATAAGAAATCAAAGCGAAGTCTCTTACAGAACATCCCAGTAGCTGAGGCTCAAAAAATCATGACCAAGTAGCAAGAAACCTCTGGAGAAATCACCCAGGACACTCTTCTGTCTCTCCACTTTCCTCTTAGTAAAAACCAAACCAACCTATCCCCAAATCTTTCACTTTGTCAGTTTTTACTTAACACATTTATACCGTATTATTAAACACCAAGAGGCTCCACTGACACCTCAAGTTACTCACACACACTGGTAAGACCAAACAGTCTCCTCCAGTTGCCTCCCAACACCTTCCAAGCCAGATGTCTCCTCTGCACAACAAAGCCCATTTCCCTCAGTTCCTCTCTCCCTCAGGAGAGACTTGCAATAGGATTTTCTTGAGGCAATTCAGAAGGAAGCTACAGCATAATGCATCCTATTTAAATAGGCTTTGCTGAAGTCCAATTTAATGATTTAGGAGATTTAAGAGCAGTACACATTCCAAAAAACCCATGTTGCCTAGACACTGTGTGCTTTTAGCTGCTGCCCCCGGTTCACCAGACCAGGCTTGATGTTGCAAGGACAAAAGTTTTCATCTTTTGAGAACATTTATCAGCAGATAATGAGAAATTAGAATTCCAATTCAGTCAAATGCCAACCACTGAAGTTTAGCTTTCAAGCAGCATTAAAAAAAAAAGGACTCACACTCAGTAATTTTGTTAGCTTGGAATATTGAAATAAAAATCATTGCTAAGCAAAAAAAAAAAAGAGTGGGAAATTATATTGGGTTGAACTTTGAAGATTCATTTTCTGGATGCTCACCAGCAGACCTCTTTTCATTTTGCAGAATCCAATGAGAGAGAAGCACCGTGACAAGAGAGTGCACAGTGCCCCTGGGGAGAGGGATGGGGCTGGAGATCCTGCTCTGCTTAGAGCCAGCTAAGAAATCCTGCAGAGAAACCCTGTTATATTTTTCTTAGGTGCGGGCAGAATTGTCCTTTCCCCTACCAACGAAACGAAAGGCTAATGGCCCTAATCTTCTCCCACTGCAGATATCAAAGGGTAGATTAGGGATGAAAAGGAGTTACTTAGCAATGGTCAATCACTGGGGTGTGGTGAGGAAAAGCAGGCACTTTTTTTGGGGTTTTCGGTTGGCAGGGGGAGGACGAGGACTGCTGCGGGGAGAAAGGCGGAGAGACAGCTCTCGGGGAAACCTTTGCCCTACGGGTTTTGGTCTCCTTTTTTTCCTCCCGTTTTCCAATCCCTGGATTTGCGGAGTTCCCGGTGGTCAAGAGAGAAAGACATCGCTAGGCGAGACCTTTTGCATCGGCCTTCCTGAGGGGCCCAGCGGCTGCCGGCCCTGGCGCGAGGGGCTCCCAGCATTGGCGGCTCCAGCTAAGAGTGGCATTCATTCTCCAGCCATAAACCAAGGAAAGGGATCCCAGCTCTTCCCGTCCCTGCGCGGCTTCTTCCCACCGACTCCACAGAGGGATTCCACAGCCTCAGAGAAACACACACACCAAAACCCTCTCCACCCACCCCCGGGGTGGGGGGGTGGTCAGCTCAGCACCGGCCGAGGAGCAACACCGCCACCTGCTGTCCGTAAATATTGCTGCGCCCAACGGAAGCAGGAACTGCTGAGGGGTTCAAAAGCCGGTTATCCCACAAATTGGTTGTTTAGTTCTGGTTGCTATGTTTCTTTTGAATAGATATATATAGATATATTGTAATTAAGAACTGTTATCCTTTTCCATTATCACATCTTAATTATATTTGTTTGAATTTAAAGGAAGTTCGTCTCTTTCTTTGGTTCCTAGTCGAACAAATTTCTTAATTTCCTCTAAACTGAGACAAACCCAATCTCCTTTCTTGCACTTGAACTCTTGCAAAGGGAAAGCAGGAAGAGAAGAAGCCTAAGCCCACTCCTCCCACAGCCCCAAACTACAACAAAAATGGACTTACTACACAAACCATTGAGAACATCCCTGTCAGTGAGCAGAGCCCAGGGGGACACAATGTCATGCTGCAGAAGCCCTAATTCTTCCTCACTTGCCAAAAAAAACACCCTGCCAACACACCAAGATCCAACAGCAAACTGTGAACACAACAGAAATCACTCCCCAGAACTTCAACACGATTCTGTCCTGATATTTTTGTCATGTTTTGTATCACAAACATAACTCAAGTCCCTATGACCGAGACAGCCACCATTGTTATCACACCACAGCCATTTCTTCCCCTCCTTCTTTTGCTATGCTGTTATTAAATACGTGGCAAGGACCTTGTCTCCAAGCAAACTTGTCCCATTTGTTCCACACAAACATCTACTCCTCAAACTGGAAGGGCTGTGCTTGGCAGGCTGAGCAAAACACACTTGGGTGGTTCACTCTCCTTTTAAAATCTATCAACTCTCTTCTTGAAAACTGTCAACTTCCCAAGTGTCAGAAGGCAAGTTTAATTTAGTTGGCTACGAAATTATTC
Organism: Formicarius rufipectus; assembly: GCA_013399695.1. Taxonomy (NCBI): domain Eukaryota; kingdom Metazoa; phylum Chordata; class Aves; order Passeriformes; family Formicariidae; genus Formicarius; species Formicarius rufipectus. The sequence goes on along the minus strand of VXAU01004223.1, from coordinate 28,050 downwards.
AGACTTGGAAAGTCACTGCAGTCTGGTGGAGATCTAACTCAGCAAGTCCACCTGACATACAGGGCTGTTAATGCTCCTGATCCTGCCCCAGCTCGTGTTGCAGGCGTGGCTGCAGTGCCACATTTGTGTCATTCGGTGGCAGAGAGGATAAGGCAAGGTCTTCCCCTGGTGCTCTGACCCACGTGGGCTCCCAGGATTGCTCAACAACTTGACATTATTGCTTTTCTGTTTGCTGGTTTTTAATTTAATGTTAATCTGAAATGGGCAGCGAGCGTTGGCCGAATGGTGTAAGTGGAGCCGCCTGTGGAGCCAGCTCCTCCTCTGAGGACGTCGGTTCGAATCCCGAGGAACTCACTGTCACCGTCTGAGCTGCTCGGCTGTGGCAAGATGAACCTCAGGAGTAAAGGGGGTGGGGCCAGTTCCGCGCACACTGTGCCTCACCTAAAAAATCCATTGCGCAGGCTTATCCCAAAATCTTCGTTTGCGAAGTCTAGACAACAACAACAATGCTCCTGAGGAGTTCCCTCCCTGGACAGCTCTTGCCAGAAGCTCTGTCTCCAGTAAGAACTACAGTGTATGTGACCTTTTAATTTCCTTATTTCTTCCCAGCAACAGACTAGAATATTACCTCCACTACTGAGGATTTGCTACACAATCATCAACACTATCAGGAGTGAGCAGAATAAACACATCCTGTATCTCCAGAAACAGAACAAAGAGGCAAGCAGGAGCTTTTCTGTGTTCTGTTTGTGCTGCACTGAGTATGGTGGAATACAAAGACTGGGACTGATAACAGGGCAGTGTCTCTGTGCCAGTCAATTAATGCCTGGTATCACTATGGATTGTTTGAGGGCAATGCAGACATTTGTCTAGACACTTCTAGCAAAAGACATGGGCCATTAAAAGGCACCAAGAAACACAACAGAAAAACTATTTAAGTGAAAAAACAAACAAGCACACACCTCACAACAGGCATAATGCTCCCAAGAGACTCTGCAGGCTCAGTTGACAGGGTCCCATGTTCAACTGAAACGCACTACGAGCACACAAAGCTCTCAATGTGAATACAAGTGAAAACCTGTGCCATGGGATTTTCGATTAAATGCAGTCAGGAGGACTTGAAAAATTTAAACAGACCTTTTTAAATTTTCAACATTCTCACACAAGTGAGAGAAATACAGGTTGGAAAGCAGTTTACCAGTGAGACACGTTTTGCTGTGGCATCAGACACCTTTCCAAAGAACATCAGGGACTATTTATAGATGCTGTCAATGTCCTCCAGCTCACCAAAGCAAAATGGTTCTTTGAGCAATCTTCATGCAAGAGACATTCTCAAAAATGACAGGTTAGGATGCAATAATCCACATCCACCACCATCCTAACGATCTGGGAATTAAAAATCTCTACACAAAAATGCAGAGCACCCTGGCCCTGACCCAGCAAAGCACTTAAGCCTTCAACTGCTTCCCCTTAGACTTCAGAGGGACAGTTTACATACTACAGCTAGTTCATGCCACAGGGCTTTGCTGGCTCATGATGAAATAGCTCAAAAATGCTCAAGAGCCCACCCATAGTACAGTTTCATCTTGCAAAACACAGGCTATCCTTGACCATCACCTTACACAAAGCAAAAACAGGAACAGGACACTGACTGGAGACAAAGCAGGTCAGTTTGACATAGATTTTCCAGCTGCAAATGATTCTCTCACTGTGAAAAGGGCACATTCTGAATGGAGGAAGACAAAAAGGATGAAGCATGCAGGCAAGAGCCACTCCAGCACTGTACTGTGTGAGAAGCTGTCTGTGGGCAACTCACCCTCTTGCTGCCCACGAGCCCTTCCCTAGTGACACTTGACAGAGGACACGGAGTGTCCCACCTGTGCTGAGGGACAGAGGATGCTCCAAAGGAACAGAACCTTTCCCTCATGGCCTGTTGCTCCATTACCACCTGCAGCCTGGTGCTCATTCCTAATGCAAAGGAGGTAGAGCCGAACTGGTGCTGGTTCTTATCTGGGAAGGTTTATTTTGCTTCATTATTAGTACCAACTTAGGCAAAGTGTTCCATAACAAGTTCTTCCTCTCCCCCTGCTGGGAGCGATCGGTGAGCGCACAGGCAGCGCAGAAACGTTAACGCGGGGATACATTCATCTGTCCCGGCAGGAGGTGAAATACTCCCAAACACACACACACACAGGGGTGCTGGCTCCTGAGGCTTTGCAGTGCTTTTACTGCTCCTGCTGTATTAAAGTTTAATTACTTTTTAACTTAGATATTTACACAGAACATAAACTGCTCAGAAGGATAACTGTCAACCAGCCAAGACCTCTCTGGAAGGACTTTAGGATCGTATTTTACACCCTTCTGGTCATGGCAGCTCTGGCACAGACCTGCTTCCGTTCTTTAAAATTATGTCTACATATGTTTGATCCCTTTGGGGACACTGCCAAAGCGCCAAGATTAATTAGCAACTTACCTAAAATACACACTCTATTAGATCTTCAAGGGTTCCTTGTCACTGACAGCTTTATAAAAACACGTTCTGAAATACTAATGACATAAGATGACATTCTGAACTGTGTCTCCGTGCTCATTCTCATCTCCACACTAAGTAAAATTACTTTTATTAGTTTCATGACAGCTCTGCACTTACATCAGCTCTTCAGAGTTCCAGTCAAATCACAGAAAATAAACTCACTTGATGGACAAATACAGCCTCATTATGCTCCCAGCTACTGCAACATCCTCAATCAATGTAGCTTTGAATATAAATAAGAAGTCAGGAATGTATTCAAACTGATGTGTGACCACAGCACAAAAGTAATTGTAGAGTCTCTTAGCAATTGTGTTGATGTGTGGCATTGCCAGTGCCTTCCCCAAAGGAAAAGAACAAGGGGAGGAAATCAAAATATTTGGTAAATCCTAGGAAAAGTTACAGACTAGAAGAGGTTTAAATGTCTGTCACAAGCGAGAAGGGGACACCACCCTACTCCTGGTAGCAGAGATATTTCACTTCCTAGTCCTCCTTCCCAAACTGGTTCCAGCATCACTGGCTAACAAAAGCTGGACTTCTCAGGGAAAAACATGGTTATTCCAGGCCAGGCTTCCACAGAGGCTGTGCTTCAGCCTCCTTTTTCCAGCTTGGAGCTGGCAGGTGGAATATGCCCTTATCTGAAGGAGCTGCATCAACAGCAAGCTGGATACTGCAGTGCAACATGTTTTGCCTCTTCACCTGATCCTCAGGCTCACAGAGGGAGTTTTTAGGGTAGGAGCATTAGTTCATGGACTTCTCCAGTCCTCATGTCTGAGAATGGGGGGCACTGCAGTGAAAACCTCACCACAATTCCCAATGCAAGGATTTGTGCTGCAACAGCACCAGAGGGACAGGCCAGGACTGCACAGTTCCAGAATTAGATGTTACTGTAGCTCTGCTCATCACACCGATACAGCTAAAAATAAACCAGGAAGATATTCCTCACCTAAAGCTCAGGAGGGTTCTAGTATGTAGCTGAGTCACGCAATAACCACTAAACGAAACACATCTAGAGTCCTGGTCTGTGATCCATCAGCACAAACCAAAAAACCAAGCTTTTGTGCATACTGAAAAAGCAACACTGCACCCACTGAAACAAGGCACAAGGAAGCAATTTGAAGGTCAAGGACTCCAGGAAAACAATTGCGGTAATAAGAATGAATTCAATTAAGAAAGGAGGAAGTGAGGACAAGCTCACACACTTTTCTCCCAAACAGAATGAGAGAATGTGCTTAGTGCTAGTGGGAGACTTGAGGCTGACAGCAACATCCTTTCTCAATCAAAGAGCACAAGCCTCCCCTAGCTGTTAGCACCTCGTTCTGCTGGCTCATTGCAAGGCTTGGCACTGCCAGTGGGATCATCTCTGCCAGATATTGATCACAACTCAGTAGCACCAGAATAACTCAAAGGGATAACAGAACCATTTCTGATGACTTGTCATTTTCCCACACCAGTCTTATCTCTGAGAACTCCTAGTCCCAGCTGTCTTTTGTACCCGAGCCACTCAGAGCACCTCTGTGTGTGCAGGAATGGGCGTGGGTACAGCATTCTAGAAGTGTCAGCTCCACTCAGGTGTGAGCACCTTGCTGGTAAGAGAAAGCTCTCTGATCCGATCTGTGTGCTCTGGCCCCATTCTCCTACCACTGCAAACATTCCTATTGGCCAATACAGCAAAGACAAGGTCAGATTTTCAGGGCCTCAGTCCACAGAACTGCAATTAACAAGCTGGATTAGATTGCACAAAAAATGTCATTCTTTACCACCTTCTTTTTTTGACTAACTTGTAGCACTTCTCCACACTGATGGTCCTCTTGAAAAGCTTCACAGAAGCTGTTTACCATCAAGTGGTTTCAAATAGTTTTTATCATCTCTTTCTACAGTAGACAACAGCGTAAGGACATAAGGCAGGCATGAGGCACACCAGACTCTAAGAAGACAGTGCAGCTTTAAGTTATAAGTCTGAGTTTGTATAAGTTTAAGTGTGGTTTAACTTATACATATGGGAAGGCAAGGATCAAAAAGAGTTTGGGAAAGAGATCCCCACTGCTATGGTAAAAAACAAACAAACAAACAAACAAACAAAAAACCAAAAACAACAAAACAAACAAACAAACAAAAACACAAAAAACCTCACAAAGTACAAAAAAAAAATAAAAATCCAAACACAAAACCCACCAGGTTTCTCAGTTCAACAAATGAATGACACCCAAACATTAAAATGCTTCGGGGTTTGAAAAAAATGAACATAATTAGCACAAATATGTTTGGGACTTGAGCTCCACACCTCAAGAAATGCAGTTTGAAACCAGGCCAGCAGTTTGAAACCAGTTAACACTGAGCACTCAGAGTTGCCACTGTCACAGTGCACTTGAAGTGGCAGATTCTGATTCACAGAGTCCTGAAGTCAGTGTGGTCTCACAACAGGTGAGAAGTCCAGCTCAGATTCATGAATTGCCTGAAACAAGGAGGTTTTGCAGGTCCATTATCACACAGATCCTCATTCTGATGTACAGGTTTAAACAGTACTACATAAATTCAGGGTGAGGGACAACCTCCCTTCCCTGGTCAAGCACTCCTTGCCCTTGTTTCCCCACTAACAAATGACACCAGTGTCTCCATCTCTTTCCTTTTCCAGGGAAACTGCTGTGTTACTGTCTCCTGCAGGCACCGGAGCTCCAGGAGTAACATTAGAGGAGCAGAACTTGGCCACATGTACAAGCTTCAGTCTCAGTAAGACCATTGCAAATTCACCTTTCCAGTTTAAAACTTGTTATACAGGTTGAGCTTAGTGCTAAGGAAACCTCCCAACCCAAACACTGTGAGTCACGCTTAAAACTGCCTTTAGAGCTTTCACCCCACCAAAGTGCTGTTTTACCTCACAAATTACTTCAACATAGAGATGAACAACTTCCCTGCTGCTTTAGGCATAGAGGAACAGTGTTAGAAGGAAAGGGCTGACAATTTCAGTCACACTATTCACAGTTTTTGTGCTAAAGCTTCCTTTTTTTCTGCTAAGTTCTGCATCAAGATGCACCCTTTGGACATCTTGAAAATACACCTCTCTGCAGTAATCACCTAAGCCAAAGAAATGCACCTCCCAGAAAAACATATACCACCTATCCAATAGCTACAAACACCTCTGTCTTTAAAGACACAGCACTGCTGCTGAGGGTTCGCTGCTCTCCAGGTTTTAGAGGTGAGCACAGTGCCACGTTTGTGTCATTCGGTGGCAGAGAGGATAAGGCAAGGTCTTCCCCTGGTGCTCTGACCCACGTGGGCTCCCAGGATTGCTCAACAACCTGACATTATTGCTTTTCTGTTTGCTGGGTTTTTCTTTAATGTTAATCTGAAATGGGCGGCAGGAGTTGGCCGAATGGTGTAAGTCGCTGCCTCTGGAGCTGGCTCCTCCTCTGAGGACGCCGGTTCAAATCCTGAGGAACTCGCTGTCACCGTCCGAGTTGCTCGGCCATGGCAAAATGAACCTCAGAAGTAAAGGGGGTGGGGCCAGTTCCGCGCACACTGTGCCTCACCTAAAAAATCCATTGTGCAGGCTTATCCCAAAATCTTCGTTTGCGAAGTCTAGCCAACAACAACAACAAGAGGTGAGCAACCAAGGGAGACAGGATGCACAGAAAGGCTGCAGCAGTGCAAGACCCAGTAGCCAAAGTCAACAGCTACAGCCAAGAGTCCACAGAAAATCTCTGCTTTCCAGTATTCTTGTACTGACTTCACAGAAGCTGTAATGTCATGATAATGAGCACTGCCTCTGCTGAAATAAGTCCCAGCTTTTACCCTGCCACTCCTGCCCTGAACTGACCATCCCTGTGCCCTGAACACGACCAGTGAATTGATAACTTTAACACAGTAAAAGGGGGGCAAAGAGGAAAAGTATGTGTGAAAGAGGAAGGTTACATTTTCAGCCAACTCATCCTCCTGACCATTCTGTGACTAAAGACACGACCACCTGGGCAGGAGGTAGACAGGGAGGTCCCCTGGGTCAGCACAAACTGTGGGGGCTGGAGAGGCCAGATTGCTCCTCCCCAAGACAACACCAGCTGAGCAGCATCTCAACAGCTCCTGGATTTTCTGGAGGAGCCTCTCCTAGTCATAACTGCTCAGAAATGGAGTTTGACATACCTGAAGCAGCCAACAACAGAAGGCAGAGGAAAGACATTGCATATACAGTTCAGGTTTGCTGCTTCTTGACAAGAGCCCAGGCAGGTCCAGGCCTTACACTGTGTTCTGCAAATCACCTCAGCCAGGGCAGCCCAGGGGGATCACTCAGTGTTCAAGTTTGACTCTATAGTAGACTCCAGCAAGAGCACAGCCCCCTGAAGTAGAATTTGGGCATGTGGCCACAAGATCTTGCCTTAAAGGCACTAAAATCCTAGGGGCCAGTCTGGCTGAGAGAATATGTGAATAGACCCCCTGCCTCCATGCTGCTCTTATAAATTTCCAGGCATAGAGGGTTAGAAGGAAAAAACACCACCCTTAATCCTCTTCATGAGCCAATTTTTGTTCAGTTCACAACCTGAAGGTGCAACTCCTCCTGCCCCAGGCTGGCTGGGCCAGAGGACCAGGGTTCATAACCAGGCCAAGAGGAGACACCTGCCCAGAGCTCAGCCTCCACCTCCCTGTGCAGAGCATGGCTCTCCCCACCCAGTACGGCCCCCAGCACACCCTGCCAAAGGGGACTGCAGAGCCAAGTCAGAATCACAGTGGGATTAGCTGTCCATACAGATGCAGAAGGCAGAGCCAGAATTACCAGCAGTAATAACAGGACTGGCAGAAGGGAAATTAAACCTCCCGTCCCTGGGACTAAGCTAGTTTAATGACTAGAAGCCAATATTCAGAACTGAAAATGGGAGACTGCCCCACTTGCCCCTCAATCACCAGGGCTGGCTAAATTCAGAGTGCCATAAGACCTTTGAGGTCTCCAGGACTCTCAGTTAGGACAACCCTTTTGGCAGGTGAGTTTCTCCACCTCATTCCCCCAGAGGCTGCCAAGGAGAAGTTCTCCCTGCTTTACCCACATCACTTTGCCACATACACCCACCTAGTTTGACTCCTACCCTACCCTTTGGGATACCACCAAAGCACATTTGCATTGAGAATCACTTAACCAAAGACCTGTCAAACTGGACATTTGATGCTGGGAAGCCAGAATTCCTGAAAAGTAGTGTGTAGAAAATGTAAAGCTGCAACTCCAGGCTCCACAGGCTGTGCAGAGCTCACCCTCCACACTGCCTTTGTTTAAACATCTTATATCCATGTTCTGTACTCAGCTTTCAAACACACCACACGTCCTCCCCTGCTCCTCCCACCCACAGATCAACAGGCTCTGCAAACAAAGCTGGAGCAGATAACTGTGGAAGCTCTGGTAGAAGGACAATGCTGTTCCCTATGGGGAAGCAAAGATACCTACATAATGAAGCTGTCTGCTTGGGATGCTGTCCTGGGCTCTTGAGGATGGGATCAAGTATGTGCCTTACAATTAATTTGTTTGTTATTTGTGTAACACATTCTTATTTCTATCCACTGAAATCATTAATAGCTGAATCCGCTTTTTTTTTCCCTTTAAATCAAAGCCATTCTTGTTGAGTAAAACAGCCTGAAATGCAATTTACATTGGCAGTGTAAAGCAGCCTTACTGGAAACACATACCTAAACCTTCACACTCCCTCCAATGATCAGAAGCAATAAAACAGCTATTTATGATACGGAAACATCACTTCAGGATGCACTTCTGCAGGGGACAGACACAGGGTAGAGCTGGGGGATGGGAAAGTTTGAGACAGTGCTACTGGCCTAAAGGGGTTTTGGTTATTAACTGTGTGGAAGGCCTCCCCACTGCAGTGAAAATCCAGACAGGCCTCATTCCCTGCTCTGGCAACACTGAGCTGTGCACTCACCCTGCAATGTTTTATTGGTAAGGCTCCACTAATTTTGTGTTAGTCAGATACATGCAGTCAACCATCAAAAATAGGGTCTGTGGTACAGTTGGGTTTAAACTAAACACAGCAGCACATGGACTAGAAAATGCAGGACAGATGGCAAGGCACAGAGCAGGCTCCAGAGCCTGACCCCGGGGTAGCATGGGGAGGCAGGGATTACAACAGGCTCCATTAATACAGAGGAACATCTTTCCAAGAAGGAAGCAATCCAGGAATAAGCAATGGAGTCAACACGTACCACAATCAGGCTTCAACCCTGAAAGCTGCAGGTGTTTTTTAAAGGAGATGCTACCAAAGGACCCCCATGACTGTGAATATATAAGGCCCTTCCACAACTGTAGTCACACAGTCAAAGCAGCAAGGCAGTATTTGCAAGAATTGTCCCCCCTGGAAGCCACTTCCAAAACTGGGCAGCCCTAGGGACATACAATAAACACATTAAGAATCATCTGAGCTGCCATGATGAAGTGACTTCTCTGACTGACTGTTTAATAGAGCTTTGTTTGTTTACTTTCATTCTTACCTGCTGATGTTGCCTGGCTGCTGCTGTGATAAACTTGACAAGAGTATCTACCAATGGCTTGCACATGATCTGTAACAAAGACACAGTCTCTTATTAATGGTTTGCTGACAGACAAGTTTGTTTTTCAAGCCAAACAGTCTATATTTTACACAGCTTCTTAAGAAGAAAATGCCATGAGAAAGAGAAATGCCCAGAAAACAGCAACAGCCTATTTGAAAATTAACAGCTTTGCTCACACCAACCCTGAGTGAAATCTTGATCACAACAAAAATCAGCAGCAAAACTGCTCATTGGGAAAAATCAGGTGAGTATTTCACCCCATGTTCTGCCTGGTGATGACTGAAGTCTGCATCAGCCTGACCCTTTATGCAGAGTCAGTTCACTTTGTGCACAGTCTCAGGCAAAGGAGAACATGCCAAGTTAGACTGGAGAACACCAGTATTCAGTAAAGATATGGAGAAAAGGAGGTTCAGGGGGCACCTTCTCACTCTCTCAACTCCCTAACAGGAGGAGGGGAGCCGAGTGGGTCAGGCTCTGCTCGCAGGGAACAAGGGACAGGACCAGAGGAAACAGCCTCAAGCTGTGCCAGGGAGGTTTCAGTTGAATATTAGGGAAAATTCCTTCACTGGAAGGGTTATCAGGCATTGGGAACACACTCCACAGGGAAGTGGTTGAGTCACCATCCCTGGAGGTATTTAAAAGATGTGTGGATGTGGTGATTTTGAAAGACATTTCTGCAAGGAACAGTCACATGGAATCCACAGGATCCAGACCTGCATGTCGGATCTTAGACTCACTGCCCATGTGGGCAGCACCCAGTACTGCTCTTACCCCATTTCACAAACTTACATGGGTGGCACTGTAGGCTGGTGTCCTAAGAAACCTGGTAAGCAGAACTACTCTGTCCTGGATGGATTCCCTCAGAGGCTGAAAGCATCTTGCCCCAGTTACACAAGCCTACATCTTACTTCCACCCTCCTGTCAGATATCAATTCTTCAAGGTTTTGAGAAGGGGCTTCTGGCAACTTCCTTTAGCTCACTCTGACCTAAAACTCCCTGAAGAACTGCATGACATTCAGGCCCAAGGACTGCTTCTTAAAAACTGCCTGTCCTTACAGTGGAGACCAGCCCCAGGCACGGGTCAAGTTTGCAGGAAATACCTCAAACATTTCAGACATTGACATTGTCTGAATATCAGACTTGCAGATTAGATTCCAATTAGTCTCTACACTCTTCAGCCCTCGTGGAAGACAACTGAGAAACTGAGCATCCAGTCAGAGCAGAGCTGGACAGGAGCTACACTGGCTGTTTGAACAAGCTGGCCTATTTTGCCTTTCTGCAAACCTTGTTCATCCACATTGTCTTGAATACTGGTAAAAAATTAGAGCTTCTGCTATGCTTTAAACAGCAGCTTTCTGTTCACCTGCATTCTCCACAGAGAGCCCCACACCAAACCAGAAATGAGATCCTGACCTTCTGCAGTGCTGCTATCAAAACACACAGTATTGAGTCTGAGGAGGTGAAGATCCAAGGAAGCCTCAGAGAAGTTTAAAAGCCCACAATAAAGCAGAGAAGTTTCTCTCCCCACTTCCCCCAGAATTACAGTCAGAGCCAGCAGAAGACAGTCAGCACAGTCAGCAGGACTCACTGGGAAGCGTTTGAAGAGGTCATGGAACATGGAGCACGTGAGGGGACTGTTGCGCTTGCTGAGGAACTGGATCAGCGCCTGGCGGTAGGTGACAGCCACTCTCTTCACATCCAAACAGCCTGGGCTCAGCAGCTGTGGGGGAGACCAGAGCCAAAACACTGCCAGTCAAACACAAGGATGAACCACTAGCAATGAAGAAATTAACTTTTATCAGTGCACAGACATTTTTTCTTGGGTAGTTTGTGTGATAGGGGACTACAAGACATGACATAGAACCATGAAAAAAGAACCAAGTGAGCCTCAAACATGGTATCTGTTTGTGGTGGGCATGTCTAACACACAAGAATCACAGCGCACTCCAAGGCCATCCTGCAGCAGTTGAGCTGTGCACATGGTTCTCAGCTGCAGAGCTATTTGAATCTGTAGATGTTAGTGGGTAGGTATCTAGATGTACATACACTCAGCAGCTATGTCCAGGACTCACAGACACTCAGGAGACAAGCCCTAGCTGTGATCAGGGATCCAGCAATCCCAGAACTCTGTCCATGCTCCAATATCTCCCTCTGGTGGGGAACAAGGATCCCAAACACATTATACAGCCAAGACCTGCACAGACTATCATATGGATCTAAACAAACACAGGAGTGAATAAAGAGCCAAATGTGGAGCATCACATCCCAGTGTTCTTGGCTGTTCTTATATTGCCAGGGAAGCACAGCTCTTTGGGAAGGAAGATCAGCAGGCCCAGTGACCCTAAACAAGCAAGTCTCACTCAGCAAAATCAGGTCATGCAAATTCATTAGCAAAAAACACATCCTCAGGAGCAGGACCGTGGTCCTACCTGACATGCCTGCTTTGCTGTGTCATTCTGTTCCTTTGGTTGAGGGGGAAGAGCAGTTGATGATGTGTTTCCTTTCAACACTTTGAGCAGATATAATGAGGCACTAAAAAGAAAAGGGGAGAATGTATCAGTTACCACAGTGTCACTGCAAAGCCACCTGAGGGTAGAGACTAAGTGGTGCAGGCAGTTTGTTCTGTAGCAGAGAGGGTTACAGAGTCCAAGAGGGCCCCTTCTCTCAGACTAACTTTTGCCAGACCTACAGACAACTGAATCTTAGGGAGTTGCATGTTTCATCAACCATCACTGCAGTCAGACACTCTTAGTATCACTGGTTTCCTCAAGCCTGTGCTTCTGACTGGCACTTGAGGACTTCTGCATTCACCTGGGATTCTGGAGCCTGCAGAAGTCAGCCAGGGCTGCAGTGCAGCCTCTCAGCCCAGCAGTGTGCTGGAGAACTGGGGCACTTCAACTGGGAGGGAAGGCAGAGACACTGCTGTTTTAGAAAATGTATTAACTGGGCACAGCTCCACTGAGGACTGCCACTGCTAGGAAGCTGCCAGGCAGACATGAAGCACACACAGCCAGCCCTGGGTTGCCAGAAGTACCAGGGTTCCTGCACAGTCAGGAGGGCAGGTGTGCTGAGAGCCAGCACTACCCCATGGCACAGAATGACTGTGCAACATGGTACCCACTGCACACACAGCTGACTTGAGAAATCCCAGACTGACTATGAAAAGTCCTCCTGAAACTGCCTGTATGTCACAAGAGGGCCTGCTGGTAAATGGCACTCCCCCTCACACCAGGGAACAGCAAGATCAATCATATTTCCTAATAAATACACATCTAGCTTATCCTAATTCACCTGCATTCAGCAGTAAAGGAGAGAACACTGGTATGTAGAGTCAGAATTCATAATTGTTAATGTCCTCATCGTCCTGTCATGGAGAGAGTAAACAGTCCTCAAAAAATTATCACAGGTTGACTAGAAATTACACTTAACCCCCACTGAATCACACACTGCCTTACTCCCCAAAGAAGCCTCAAGAAGTGTTCCCCACTACCATCATCAAAGCTTTTCAGACCACTTCTGTATCACAGAACCCACAGAAGATGATCACCAAAAAACAGACATCTGTTTGAAAATGCCTCAGACTGCCAGGACTGACCAGTCCTCACATGAGACACAGATGCTGGCACCAAGCCTTCAGTGATTCTCTGACTTCTCAGACCTTTTCTAACGTGCAACATCACACCTACTCACAGCCCAGCCCACTGCAGCAGCAGAGATGCTCCTCATGGAGACTCACCTGAAGTAGTAGAGCGCCACTGCAGAGTCTGTGTGCTTGCAGGCTTTCTCCACCAGCCTCTGTAGTAAGGTGTGCACGTCCTCCTGCAGGGCCTGCACCGTCCTGCAGTACTGCTTATTGCGGCACAGCGAGTTCCTGCAGGGCAAACCAGCCCAGTCACCCCCACAGCTCTGCCAGTAAATGGCCAGGAGCCCTCACCACCTCCTCAGGGTGGGGGAGAACAAAACCAAAACACATAACCAACAGCAAGTTATGGGCAGCACCCTGATGTGGCTACAAGGGTGAGGACACCCTGCTTTTCACCTTCAAGCATCTGTTTAGGCATCACAGTCGACTTTCCTTTGGAGCTCCCCACAATGGGGACTAGCTGCATCAAACCTCGTTACTTCACAAGTAGGGGGAGAGAGGAGGACTGACAATGCTTTAGAGCAGCACTGAGGAGTCAAGGAGTGGTGCACAGAAGGCAAGTCATGACACACACATCAGGCATTATGTCTGTCTTGCTGGTATCATCCCTCAGTTCTGGCTGTGAACTTCCACTCTGTGGAATTCAGTGAGAATTTCTACTCTGTCTCAATAATAACTCAGGAGGAGTTTTGTTCCAGCCACTCTTTAAGCCTTGGGAGTCCATGCATGACCTGACTCAGAGGTCAGAGGCCTGCAGAGATATTCAGTGACATGGATCATGCCTGCAATATCAATTTGTTTTTGAGGTTTCTATCTGCAAACAGGTTTGACACTTGAAGTCCCTAGACTAGAAACCCCGGATGCTAATTCCTTTCCTGCAGGTTATGACTAAGCACTGTATGTGTGGTGCTGGTAATCTAATCCTACACAATGTATAAGCACAGTAACTGCCTTCAGTCTTAGAAAGACCAGCTCCTGGGGTTCAACCAACACCACTGCTGTTTATCAAAAGCCACTGTGTATTATCTGGAAGTCTGAGGACACTCACTTGAAGATGCTGGCTGTTTTCCGGAGGAAGTCAACCTCCTGCTTGTCAGAGTCTGAGCTCATGCATTGTTCAATCAACTGAAGCAGGGGCTCAATTATGTGAAACACCAAGGGGTTCTCTGCTTGCTTCATCAGGAACACATCAATAAGATCCAGCACCTGCAAACACAGAGTTACTGACATGAGAACTAATGCAGACAGTGAAACAAAATGATCTGCCCAGAGCAGCTCCTTCAGACTGGAGTGAGATAAAGAAAACAATTTACAGCTGGGATCTGTATAACTTTTGCCATCATTTGTCCTGTTAGAGCATGAGAAACTGAAAATTAAAAATTTGCAACTAAAGATTAAAGGCAGTCTGCTGATTTCAGCTTTGTTTTTAGGAATGACACCCTTCAGAAAGGCAGTTGTAAGATTCACTGTCACCTGGCCAGACCTGCAGTCGCTATAACCTGGCACAGGTCTCTGTTAGCACCAACTCATAGCTCTCTCCACTGCAAGCTCCCCTTGAGTCCCAAACAGTGCACTACATAAAATGAGCCATTTTACAGAACAGCATCAGAACAGAAATGCAGTGAAGCCACTGGCTCACTCCACAGTTTAGCCTTTACCTCGGTTAACCTGACTTCAGACACTTTGGGAGCAGCTGCAGCTGTCCTTGCATGCCCGGGTCGATGCTGACACCGGGTGGCCTGAACTCACCATTACAGTCACACCCAGCCGAGGGGTTCATCACAATCCCCGATTTTACGAGCTTAACAAGCCAAAGAAAAGTTTATGTGGCAAAATTACCCGAGGCATTTCATACATTCCAATAAGGATCATCGAGTTTGCCCAGATTACAAACACTGACAAACACCTTTGGGTAGGCGTGGGAAGGGTGTAATAAATTGAAGCATTTCAGATCAGCAAATGGAAACCATGGTGCACTCTCTGAAGGCACCAGTACTGGTTTGTTTGCTTTTTTGAATCACGCCTGTGAAGCCCCAGTCACTGATCACAATAGTGCTGTGCCAGGTGCTGTACAAACCCAGAACAAACCAGGCTCAGCCTCCAGGAGCTCCTGACATACGTGGTGAAAGACCAAGCTGTTCAGTGTCAGGTAGCTCATGGCATGCATAGGCTTCAACTAAGGGGCTACTGAGCCAGAGGTCTTCACACCAAACACTTCTCTCCCACCTTAGCCTTGAAGTCCCTCCGCAGGATCTTCTCTTTCCTCATCCTGTCTTTCTCATCCTTCTTCGCCCGGATCCGCTTCTGCTGCTCCGCAAAAAGGGCTGAGATGTTCTTGTCAAGAGCCATCATAGCCTCATCATCCAGCTCTTCATCACTCCCATCTCCTCCCTTTTGTTTTTAGAGTACAGAAACAACATGTCAACTCAGGTACTTCAAAAAGGCAGCAGGGAGAGAACCAGAGCCAAGATCAGACTCACAGTTAAGATGTAGCTACCTCTAGACCCAGAAAAGTAACATTCCCTCTGGGGAGGGAACACAGATGCTCAGGCTCATGAGAAATCTCATTTGTATTTCTGATCAGGTAACCCTGGCTGCACAGCACTACCAGAGTCAGAGGATCTGGAGAGGGAAGAGGCTGAGGTTTTGACCCTCAGTCCCTCTGTGCTGTTGCTCCTTCAGTAAAGAGGTTCATATATTAGTATGTCTGCAGTTTTTGCAGTTTTTGTCCGAATCATTAAACCAAACTCTGTTGCTGCTAACAAGAAGTCTCCAGAGTGGCCTTCAGGGATCACTCCTGCAACAGGCCAGCCAATGCAGTCACCATGCAGAGGATCTAAGTGCTTTAGCTCACATCAATCTCATTTATTACAGGCAGGAGCACAGGCTGTGTCAGGCTGGACTGGATAAGCTAAAGTGCTCAAAACATGCTAACAATAAATAAAAGAACAAGTGACTTATTCCCACAGCTCACTTAAGGTCCTGACCTTCCAGTGCCATCCAGAGCTGGCTGCCAGGGGTGTCACTGTATGAGTTCACACAGGATGTGGGTTATGAGATCATCTTTCACCACCCTAAGCGTCCTGGAATCCACATTAAGGTAGGCAGTGAAAACATACCAGTGCATTCCCTGCTTGGAGAACGTTCATCAGCTGACTGCGAAAATCATCATCAACTTCTTCACTCGTCTCCTCATCTCCACTGTCAGTGTCATCTTCATCTGAGGAGCCTTCGCTTCCGTCCTCATCCTGAGGAAAAGTTCATCTCCTGACCCCACTACTCCATTCTCATGTGTATCACTGTTCAGAAACAGAATCTCAAGCCTTCCCTACCCCCTGTCTTGCTTCCAGCCCTTAGATCCAAGTAAAGATAGCTCAGATTTTGAGATAACAGGTCTTCATAAGAGCTAAAAGCAGAACATAATACAGACTTCTGTCATATTAAGTAAGTATCAAAGAGAAGCTTCCAAGGAATATCTGAGGTAACAGCCCCAATTTGACTCTCTCCTCTCTGCCAATGCCTGTAATGCTTTTTGACTGGAATCTCTGCAGTTCTTATAACATGAGATCTAGACTTCAGATGGCTTTGTATCATAGCCACAATTTGGTCTGTGGCTGCAACAGGGAGCAGCCTGTGCTGAATCCAGGATAGCCAATTTTTCTTAGAAAGCCATCTATTCAACCAGCCACATCTACAAAAGCAGACAAAGAGACTCAAACATGCACTTTCAACAAGTCATCTGTGCAGTGCACCTTTAAAACAAATCTTAATAGAGCAACAGTTTTTTTCTTCAAGACAAGAGAAATGCAATTAAGTCTGTTACTACAGATTAGGAGAAACACGATTTTTAAACTGTGAAGATCTGAAGATTTATTTGTCACTGGCAATGGTAGAAAAATTACCATGTCCTTTGCAGATTTGGTCTTTTTGTTTGATTCTTCCATCACAACAACAGCACTTTCTTCATTTTCCTCTTGGTTTGGGTCAAAAACCTGTAAACAAAATGAAAAAAAAAAAGGGACTTGTGTATTTTCAGTGGTTTGTTTTGATGCATTTCCTATGTATAAAGACATTTCAGCACAGTAATCCATGTTATTACTCTCCCAGAAGACCCCACTACACTCAGAGCTATGACCAATTCAGGCTTCCACTGTCACTTATTTTCAGCACCATTATGATTAACCTTTCTAGAAAAACATTGGTACCATTTATACTCACACATGAAATCTAGTTATATAAACTGACCCAGAAATTTCTTCAGCCTGGAACTACCAAAGTGCACAGATCTCAAGCTACCATTAAAAAAACCCCAAACAAACAAACAAACAAAACCAAAACAAAAAAAAAAAAAAACAACCAACCAACCAAAAAAAAAAAACAACCAAAACAAAAAACAAACCAACCAAAAAAACCCCAAACAAAATTTTTTAAAAAAAAAAAAAAAAAAAAAGAAGAAACACCAAACTAAACAAACCACAAAACAAAAACTCTCTCAGGTACATTTCAAATTCA
The DNA here is from genome assembly GCA_013399695.1 of Formicarius rufipectus. NCBI lineage: Eukaryota > Metazoa > Chordata > Aves > Passeriformes > Formicariidae > Formicarius > Formicarius rufipectus. The sequence goes on along the minus strand of VXAU01004223.1, from coordinate 10,828 downwards.
GTAACATGCATTGCCAGACATTTTCTGAATCAAGTAGACTTTAATTTAATCCCAAAATAGAGACATGCCTGTACATCTGTCAGAGACATGACAGCAAAGAGTACCATGCCCTCCAGGTGCCTCACTTACATCCAGGATCAGCTGCAAGCCCCTCTTGGTCAGACTTGGGCAAATCCACACAAACACGCTCTTGGAAATGCGTCGGAGGAGGAGGCTGGGCTGGGCAAGGAGGGACAGGAGGATTTCCACCATCACCTCAACCCATCCTGGCTCGAAGTTGTCTGCACAGGAACAAACAAACAATGACAGGAGGAGCACAGGCAAGGCAAATCTGTAAGGAACTACAGAAGCCACCAAGCAAAAAAGATGGTCCTTCTCAGCTGACTCTTAGAAGTACCCCATTTAGCAACACAGACCTGAAGGCTACAAACCAGAGGAAGAAACATGTTTGAAGTGGTCTTTTGGTAGCTGGAAAGCAACAAAATCTACTATTCATTAAGCCATTACTTGGATTAGCAGTTCTGCAAGTCGTGTGACACCTGTTTAGTCACATTAAAGCTATCACCAGCTAGTCAGCAAAATATATGGTGAATGAAATCAGGAGTCACAGCAGCCCATGACAAAGGAAGGCATTTGAAACTTGTCCACTAGTCCAAATGTTTGGGAATCCTGATCTACAACCAACCAAGCCACCATAAAATTAGAGCTTTTATTTTTACAGTACTCTCAAATCGATATACACAGATTTCAGGAGAACAAGACCAAAGTTAGAGAGAAAGACAAAAGACCAAGCCAAGTTCTTTCCTGGTCAAGTCCCAGCCGAGGGGTTCTGGAGGCCCTAAGCAGTACCAGCCTCAATCAGCAAATAGGCTACACAGGGGACACAATTATTTTGCCCAGAACTTGAGCTGTGAAAGAACCATGTTTCAGGTGTGCCAGGGATTCGGAGAGCCCACAGCTTTATCCAGACAGATCCAGCACTTCAGCCAAGTCCTGGAACTGAACAGAACTCAAAAAGAGTGACCTCCATTGGACACTGCTCATCTGAAAAAAGGCCAGCTATGGAGCTCAGCTATCCTTTCAGAAGCACACAGGAGCACAAGACACTGAGAGTGCAGATAAAGACCTGGAAGAAGCGATCTAGAAATGCAAGGAAACAGAATGAAGGAGAGGGGATTCTCCTGGGTGTAAGAGCATCAAGCCAGAACCAGTGCAATCACAACCACTAATGCAGAACTGCCATCTTCTGTCTTTTAACATGCCACTAACAATCCCACTCTCTTTCTGCAGGAAAGACTCACCAGTCTTTTTCTTTTTGGCTTCTTTGCTGAAGGCCCTCTCTGTGCAGTTCAGGAGGTCACTCAGAACATCCACTGTTTCAGACTGACTCTGTTTGACCACAAGCACACAATAAACACCCTCAGAATTCCCCACTACCATTAGCAACAGAGGAAATTTACTGCAAATCTAAGGACCACTGTAAATAAGTACAGATATTACAACCAGCTACTACAACCCTTTTGCAGAAGAAAACATGAAATCAAGTAAAAAATGCTCCACTCCACAAATCAAGGGCAAAACTAATGCTCAGGCCAACCTTTAGCCCTTACATGTCTAGAGGCAGTGTAAGAATCACAGTTTATTAACTGTCACTCACCCATTTTCAGAACCCAGAGGCTGTGAAACAGAAACCTCCAGCTCAGTGTTCAGAAAGCCCAGCCATCAGCCCATTTTATACCACAGAAATACTCTTCAGAGGTCTTACCTTGAAAAGATGAATGGCTATTGAAAGCAGAAGCTGCTGGAAAGCACCAACTTTGGCACTGTCTGATTTCTTTTCCTTCTTCTGCAGATTCTTCACAGACTCAAGTGTTCTGAAGAAAGAAAACTCTTGAGTTTTTCACAATTATAACAGTAAATTTTCTCTTATGATCAGACTGAAAACATGACAAAACTGTAATACCATTTTTTGTGCTTAACATTTAAATTACTGAAATTGGACATACATGCAGTACACAATCTTAACCCAACAATAGTCTGAGTGTGGCTTATAAAAAGCTGCACTCAAGCACAGGCTTAATTGCTAATACCACAGGAAAGGCCTAGGCCTCTATGGAGTATCAAACTCAGAAAAAGAGCCACTGAAAATTGTACAGGTATTTTGAAGAGATGAGCAGAGTGACAATCATGTTTGGAGAGGGACTACAAGCAAAACCAGAAAAGGACATGATTATCACATAGTTAACACACAGAAGGACAGGAAGAAAGGAACGTGGTGATGCGAAACAGAAAGGCCTTCTGGAACCCAATCATAGGAAGAAAAAGAACAGCCACTGCCTGTGAAATGGCTCTGCTGCTGCAGTCACAACAGCAGAGGATGAGACAACAATTTCTCTTTTACTGGCCCAAAGAGAGACCAAGACAAGAGCTTTTCCTGAAGACTACAAACCAGAGGGAGAAACATTCTCAAACCTCACCAAACCCACAGCTAGCCTCCCAAGCCTCTCACCTCTCCCAGATATCCCTCTGTTCCTTGGTGAAAGGTTTCACAGCTTTGACATGCTCACTAGAGAGCAGCTTGTTGGCATACTCAGCCAGGAGGAAGATCCACAGCTTCCCATCTGCAGTCACACCATGGATGTGCTTCTCCCTCAAGGCTGCAGCCTTTGCTGTATCCCCCAGAACAGGCAGGGTGTTTAAAGTCTGAAGTAACCTGCAATGCAAAACAGCCAGCATGTTACTGTCAGAGAACCAGGTGGCCTTCTCCCACTTTACAAAATAACACCCATCAGCAGAGCACCCTCATTGCAGAGTTCTGGTCACTCACTGCAGCCGAGATTCACAGGGTCCAAATTTCAACCCACACTTGTATCCAAGATCAGCAGTGTAACGATTGTCTTGGTGGTCCCAAGCACAGCTGGTGCCCCCAAAAACACTGGCTATTATTCTGGGCTCTTTCCCATTCTGTGTCTCACCATGTCCTCTGCCTTTCCTCTACTGAGGTTTGGCAATCACCTAAAAACATCTATTATTAGCAACTCCATCTCCCTCAGAATAGGGAGGGCTGTGGAGCCATCAGCAGCTCACATAGAGAACAGACAGCAAGCCAAAATTCACCAGTATAACCCCACCAACTTTCTGGGGGTCTTCTCCTTCCAGCTTGCAACCAAGGCAATGGAAATCTTATGGGAAAAGCAGTCTCAAGTCAACTCCTCACCCACCCGATCACCACACAAATACTCAGCAGCTTTGCCATGAACAAAACATGGATTTTTGGAAAACTCATCCAAGATGTTCTTAAAAAGAAAATTCCCCAGTGCAGGAGTCAAAGAAATGCTCCACATAGCAGCTTACACTTTCAAACCTCTTGCCCTGCCATTCACAGCTTGATCATATCCTCAGAGAGAGACATTTCCAAGCTGAAAGCACATAAGCAAATCCTTACCCAAAGAAGTAGTTTTCTGTCTCTTTGTGGTCCTGTTCATCTAGGGGCTCTGATGGAAGGACACAGGACTCATCTATCTGGGAAGTCTTTTTCTTAGCAACAAAGAAAGCATGGAAGAAGCAAAACCTTGAATGGACAGAAACAGGAACAAAATGAAGACCCAGCTTGGTCATAACAAAGCAAAACCAGCCTCTACGTGCAAACCAAACAGTGCCACATATTCACCAGATTCTTATTTAAGGGAGTCCAAGCAGTGAAGAGAACCACTATTTACTAGAAGATCCTTCCCTCAAGTTACTCAGGGGAGAGAAGAGAGAAAAATATTTGGGACTTCACAAAAGTGAAGTGCCAGCACTTGAGGCCACAAAATACAACACTCAGTCAGATTTGGGTCACATTCTCCAAAACATTAAGACCTGAGATTACAAGCAGTATCTTCAAGCAGTTTAGGAAATAACTGAAAGTTTACTTAAAACAAATGGGACTAATGTGATTTTCAGTGCCAACTACTTAGGACACAGGATAGTCCAAGTATGCAGGTCTCCTGAAAACGAAACCTAGTCAAAAATGATTTATGTCATGGAGTATTTCCACTACTGAATTTGCTCAGTGTCATGAGGACAGCTTACCTGGAACACTGCTGCTTAGTTAACAGAATTATCCCTAGCACAGGTGTCTCTACATTATCCTCACCTGGCAATGTCCAACACAACGCTCTCTTCTTTTTTCATTGCACTTTCAGTGATGTTAACCAGTCTGTGGATGATCCACCTCCTCAGTCGAGCAATCCTATGTTGTGCTCTTTGAAAAAGCAAGTGGACAGAATCAGTAGTTTGAACACTAACACAAAATAAAGACAAACCACACAATCCACTGCAGCAACAGGTGATTTTCAGATATTTGGAGGCTTAAAGATGGACAATTATGTAGTATGAGAGCAATAGGTACATAAGAGGAACTATAATCTTCCCAAGTTCACTTTTTACTGTGCAAAAAACAGTCTATTTGCCCCACTGAGGGACTGCACGTGAGCAAAAAGTTCTCCAAGAGTAGAGTGAGCATACAGGTGCACAGGTAACACAAAGACACACTGGCACTTGGGTCAGCTTAATTTACAGATGAAAGAGAGGCACAGTTTCCACAAAGACCTGAGAAGCTGTAGTGAAAGAGGAAGCCACTGGATATTTTTGCCAAAACAAGTGGAAAGGGCTAGGGAAAAAAAAAAAACGGTTCTTTTGGTAGTCCACTTTACTTTGGTCAGGCTGGCTGGTTGTGTGTTTGCTATTTGCAGAATTAAGTTTTTTCCCCAGCAAAAGAGTCAGATACTGGGGCCAAACTTTCTGTGACAGAAGAAATAAATCACAATTGTCAGTTGTCAAGTCTCACCAAGGGAAGCAGCAAACGTTGCCTGTCCAAGGCAGACTTCACACAGGCAACTACTGTTGTAACCACCAAGCAGTGAAGGGAGGTGCATCACCCACACACTCACCTGTCCCGGCTTTCCCAGTTCTGTTTCTGACGGTTACTGGAGAAGTCCAAACAACAGTCCAAATCTGGCCTGAGGAACATGGCTTTGAGCCAGTCAATGTATTTTTGCAAGGCCACTGGCTGCAGGTGCCTGACTACCCTGGAAGCACTCATTAGCACTGGCTTCCCCTCATGGGTGAGAGTAGAGAAGCCCATAATCACAGCCAGCTGCCTCTCCGGGTCATCACAGTCACTCAGGAATTTATCTATATAGCCTTCCATCTCTGCAGCAAACTTAAAGCCCTGTGGAAACCGAAAAACATGGCCAAACAAGCAGGTTAGGAACTTCACACTTAGTCTGAGTGGCTCTAAGTACAAATCACAGAATGGCCTGGGTTTGAAGGGACCTCAAAGTTCCTCTTGTTCCAATCCCCTGCCATGGGCAGGGACCCCTTCCACTAGACCAGGTTGCTCCAAGCCCCCTCCAACCTGGCCTTGGACACTTCCAGTCTAATGCACTTTAAAGAATTTGGCTGCAACTAAGTTGAGATAAAGCCTGGTTTTATCAGTATTTCCCTTTCATTCTTCCTCTCTTTGTAACAGGGCTGTGTTGTTTGCTGGCTTCCCAGGAGGGAAGGACAAAGAGGAGATAAAAATCCAATTCCAAATCAATTTCGTGCTTAAACCTCAGATGTGCTTATGGAAACAAGCATTACCAAACAAAAGCACGAGCTGCCTCTTTTTGTCTTTGCCTTCAAACGTTCATGCAACACCCAGCACAATGACAAAAAGGAGCTTCTGGACACACAAAATCAAAGGGACTGCCAAAGGACAACATCAGACACTGTCAATATGCTGAGGGCTGCTAAGGGCTGCCCCTCCTCTGCTCCCCTCATCGTTAGAGCTTTCTCAGCAGCTGCAATGAAAGCAGGTGGGGCAGTGCTGAATAGCTTCAAAACCCTTAAAACAGGAAATTGCAATTGTATTACAATTATACTCAGTTCACTGCAACTACTGGTCATACAATAACCCTGCTTTTAGTAATGGTTCAAGGTCTAAAATTACATACACCTTTTTTATACAGGATGATGGGACACCAGAAGGGGTCAGAGATAGCTCCTGCTCAGGACAGGGTCTTTACCCCTGAGCACATTCAGAAGACCTACCTGAGTTGCTACCACATGTTCTCCATAGTGCAGCATCACCTTCCCTTTGAGAACCACCTGCAGCTGCTCCAGGGACAGCACGGGGAAAGCACTGCCCAGCAACCGGTAGCACATGTAACTGGATGGGAACAGAGAAGAGTCCCTCGGGTTGAGGCACAGCAGTAAATCCACACACAGGGGTAAGACAGGGAGGAAGTGGTGGGGCAGTCAAAGATTCTGGGTCAAAAAAGAGAAAGATAATCAGGAAGGGACAAACCTCACAGGTCCTGATTTCTCCTTCAACAGCCCATTCTCCACAACTTCATTCCAAAACAGTTCAAAGGCACCTTCCTTCAGTGCAACTTGCAGCAAGTCAAAAAGTACACTGGGCAATTTCTTCTCCTTCTCAGACCTGGCGACACTTTTCAGAAGCTCTACAAGTCTAGAAGAAGAAATAAAATAATGTGAGAGATCTGGCCTGGAAGGAGATTGCTGAAGGCCAAATTTATCCTGCTGAGGGACACAGAACATCTCCTGAGCACTGCAGGCTGTGTCTCCTAGGAGAAATGACATAGCTATAATTTAGGAACCTATGTAACAGTTAATACCTAACCCTTAAACAGCACTTGCAGTGGCAAATACAAGTATTAGAATACAGAGCCATGTTTCTCTCACTGCTAGCCAAGAGGACGAGACTGTTGGATTTAATGCTCCTTATTTAAGAATTTACCTGGGAATATTTTCCTCATTTACAACTGTAGATGAGCCAAACAGCTTCTTAAGCTTTTTAGGTTTCAGAACACCAGGGAATTTCTGCATGCCCACAAGCAAAAGGCGCAGGTTCTCTGGAGAGGTGAAGGCTGAAGAGAGGTCACCTTGCAAGATGTCAAACAGGACCTCCTCAAACACTCTTTCAGGAACCTAAACAGGAACGAGGGTGAGAGCATATGAGAACATCTGAGGATATTTCACTAATTTGCAGTACAGTATACTGAAAGATCTGCATTGAAGGGCATTTCGCTAAGAGCCTGCAGTGTTCTAGAAACTTTAGAAATAGTCTTCATGGTTACACAACCAAAAATAAATAGCGGATGTATCCAGTCCTGCCAGACAGTCTCAGGTGTTTAACCATGGGGAGTAGGACAGTATGTTGTCATCAGAAAGCAATTCTGGTCAACTGACTCCAGCTGCAATTGTTCTCTGCTGTCTGACTGCCCCTGCCTGCACAGCCCAGAGAGGAGGAAACTCTCCATTTTGATTTAACACTGGTAGTCTTCATATCCACAAACAATATTCACTTAAAAGAGGGAAATAAACTCTTCTTTTACTATGTCCTCAAAGTTCCCTTACTCCTTGTCACAACATCACTTAACTCCCAACAGCCCAAAATTCAAGTTTAGACCCAGGCTTGATGTACAGAAACAGAAGGTTTGCTGTCCAGAGTTTTCAACATACTTCAGTTCAAAAGAGCAGATGGTCTAAGGTACCATCCCAGTAAGTTAACTGGGAAAAAACACACTATGGGTTTGCCCATGATGAAATCACACTAAGCTAAGAGCATCCTTCCCAGAACAAAGCACCTGCCTACAGGCAATACAGGAGAGGCTCCCACAGTTTAAACTCACTCCTCCACATCCCCCTTAACCTGCAGCTGTGACCCAGCCCAGGGAAAAGCCAAGCGTCCCTCTGCCACCCCCACATGCTGTGCCGGTACCTCAGAGGTGATGTCAATGAGAGTTCTGCATGGCAGATCCTGCAGGTGTGTCTGGTGGTTTGTCAGCTGCTGCAGAAGCTGGATGCTCTCCAGCAGAGCTTTCTGGTCCTGGGAAGGAAGGAGAAGCCAAAAACAGAGGATGCATATCAGAAACTAAGCTGAGGGTAATAACAAACCCTTGAAATGTCTATGCCTGTAATAAAACCATACACAGGCCACTCAGCTTTTCCAAAATTGGGGTTTTCTAGCAGTATATGACAATAGATTCTTTCTTTCTAGGAGAGATAGGAACCTCCTGTACTATTTGATACAGTTCCTACATTCTAGACAGGAACAGATATTTAAAAGGCACAAAAAGTCCACGGATAATGCAATAGAAAAGAACCCTTTCTCTGTGGATCCTCCTTTCACACCAGACAGCCCCAGAACCAGAATTGACACACTCAACAGCAGCACTACCTTCACAAGCCGCCCAGACTGGAACAGAGCCATAACTCCAAAAAAGTTCCCAAAAGCAGCATTTCTCACAAGTTTCTGAAAAGGAAAAAAAATAGAAAAGGGATTTAAAAAAAACCCTTCAGTTAGATTTCACACTCAGCTACAGCTCTGCTGTAGGGAAATAACATACTGAAAAAATAACCCTGCACGATACTTAAGAAATGTCCTAGATTATATTTTCATCACACAGACAAATCTTAGCTAAAACAGGGCCAAATGACAATGTCATCAACCTCCAGTTTTCACAACTTCTGTTATTTCGTTATAGTCATTTGCTTTAGCAAGAACCCCAAAACTACAGTACAGGACAACACTTCAAAGAATAGAGAACAATTAATTTGAAGAAGCAGTTGGCAAATGCCATGAACTGACTCACCTTCTTCACTTTTTCCAGATCGTGTTTTTCTTTTATCTGTTCCAGGATGCTGCATAGGGGAATTTCCTCAAAAGTCTGTAAAACCTGAGGAGAGAGATGGAATAGCTCATTTTGCAGCTCTTCCATTTCATGAAGTTTTATTTGGCTCAGTTGTGCTCCAGTGAAACCTTAGAGCCCTTTCCAGTGCCTATGGGGGCTCCAAGGGAGCTGGAGAGGGACTCTGGACAAGGACCTGGAGTGACGGGAAAAGGGGGAATGGCTTCCCACTGCCAGGGGGCAGGGTGAGGTGGGATATTGGGAAGAAGTTCTTGGCTGTGAGGGTGGGCAGCCCTGGCACAGGTTGCCCAGAGAAGCTGCGGGTGCCCCATCCCTGGGGCCAGGTTGGATGGGGCTTGGAGCAACCTGGGCTGGTGGAAGGGATCCCTGCCCATGTCAGCAGGGGGGTATGAGCTTTAAAGGTCCCTTCCAACCCAAACCACTCTGGGATTCTATGCACACACAAATATACCTGTTGACGTTCCTTCTATTTCCCTGTACATAACATAGCAGATTAATAATGAGCACATTTTATTGCAACTGCCTGATCCTGTAACAGAAGCAATGAAACCCTGTAGCATGGGCAAGGCCCTGAACAAAGTGGGAACAGAGGTTTTTCTGCTTTATTAACTTCTCAGGTGAGCTGAGGTGACCCCAACTTCTGGGACTTTGCCATGTTACAGACTGCACCATCATGAAAGAAAAACCCAAACTGTGAAGTGCTTGTTAAAGGGTTGTCTCCTCAGATCTCTCACTTGAACAGCCAGAAGCAAATGAGCTTTAAGACACCACAAAAGTACTAAATGCAGCATACTTGGAAAACCTGGTCAAAGTTTGCCAATTAGGGATGGCTCTTGAAGCAGGACAGAATCCTGTGTAATGAATGCTGCTACAGATACATTTTAAAAGTGTGTCGTTCCAAAAGCAGAAAAGGACCACTCAAAACCACTTCTCTACCGTGAGAGTCTTGCCCTGCCACGTGCAAGCCGAGGTGGCAGAGGGGAGCCCCTCCAGACCCCGCACACACAGCAAAGGGCACCCCGGGTATCAACAGGGGCTGGCGAGGGGCTGCAACAGCGCGGGGAAACACTGACCTGCGCCAGGGCCAAGCTGAAGCCGGGGCGGGCGGCCTCGCGGGTGGCTCCCAGTCCCTCCACCAGCCTCTTCAGGGTGTACTTCAGCTCGCCGTCCTGCAAGAGGCCCAAAGCTGAGCGGTGCCCGCGCTGAGGCGCTCTCAGGCGGGAGCGGAGGGACGGGACGGGCCAGGACCCACCCGCACCCCTCTAATCCCCTCCGGCCCCCCCTGCCTCACCGTCTTGCACTCCCGCAGGTGCTGCAGGAGGTTCTCGATGGCCGCCAGTCGCACCTCCTGCTCCGGCTTGGCGATGTCCCAGAAGAGGTCGAGGAAGGCGCGGCCCTGGCGCAGCACCCCACGGGGGTCGCTCACCGCCGCGCCGCTCCGCTGCTCCATCTCCTCCATCCTCGCCATCTCGGCCACGCCGCCGCCGCACGTGGGGCCGCCCCTTCCGGGGTAGCGGGAACTCAGCGGGATGGGCCCGGCCGCCCTGAGAGACACCGCCTCGCGGTCCCCCCCCCGGCCGCCCCTCAGTCGCTATCCCCTCACGGCCACCCCTCGGCCCTGCTGCCCTCACACCCGCTCCCCTTACAGCCATCCCTTGGCTCCGCTACCCTCACACCCCACTCCTCTCATGACCACCCCTCACACCCCGCTGCCCTCATGGCCACTCCTCAGCTCCACTCACCTCATGGCTGCCCCTCAACCCCCACACCC
>VXAU01004222.1:13774-148477 GCA_013399695.1 Formicarius rufipectus | reverse complement strand
TTTTTTTTTTTTTGCCTTGTTTTATTTTGTGTGGGTTGGTTTGTTTGTTTGCTTTTTTATTTGTTTTGGGGGTTTTTTTTTTTTGTTTTTTCATTTAATAAGAATGCTGAAAGTGTAAATTTCTCCAAAACTTTTGGTACTTTGAACACCAAGTAAGTATTTGATAGCGTAAGTATCAAATAAGATCATGGAATCATTGAGATTGGGGAAGTCTTCTAAGGCCATTGAGTCCAACTGTTAGCTTAACACTGCCAAGTCCGTCACTAAATCATGTCCCTATGTGCCACATCTACACATTTAAATACCTTCTGGGATGGTGATTCAACTACTTCATTGGACATCCCTAAAATGCTTGATAACTCCTTCAGTGACAATATTTTTCCTAATATCCAATCTAAACCTCCCCTGGAGCAATTTGAGGCCATTTCCTCTTGTCCTATCTCTAGTACTACAAAGTACCAGTATAAGAACTGGAAAGATAAAACTTTTGGCTGTGTTTCCCTCTTTTTATTCCCTAAGTAAACATTATGTAACGAAAGTGCCTGTGCACCACTGTAGACTTAAATGATAGAAGCAAAGACTTGACAATGAATTATGAGGTATCCAAGATGGGGTCTTTTGCAGGAATTACTCCAATAAGTCTCTGGATTGCAAGAGTTCAATGCTAAAGTGACTCTCATTTCAATAGAGTTATCCAATTTAGCTGTGGAGTCAACAGCTTTCCTTTGAATGTTGGATGTTGAATGTTGAAATACTGATAGAACATAGCAGAGTCCCAGTGAGGCAGGAAATACTAGCTGCAGTACTCCTCTGGGGTGGAAGTTCATGATTGTCCTCTAAAACAGAGACAATTCACTTTGAAGGAAGGCACTCCATCTCTGGTGACTGTTCATAGCATCGGTCTTCAGTAGGTCTAGGATTGTGCTTTATCTTATTGTTTGTAGATGAAGGATTTAGGACTATTCCCACTTAAAAAAACACCAACCCAAAACAAACAAAAAATCTAAACCAAAACAAACAAAGAGACAAACAAACAAAACCACAAAAAACTCTCACAACAATGGGAAAAAAAGGGAAATTATTGTGGAAGTAGCTGCCTTTTTTTTTTTTCTGGTTTTCAAATCAAGAATGGTCATGCACAACCATAATAGTTTTGCATGCTGCTTCCAGGACCTATAACCTAGAATGCAACTCCCAGTTTCTAGATAATACTTTTTTTTTTTTTTTAAATTTTCCTTTCTTGCCAGCCAGAAGAAAATTAGGGATTAATGTTCAACAGCAGAACATTTATGTTAAGACATGAATGACTCTGACAGGTTTGAGACAGCTGCTACCTTCACAGAATGCCTGGGCAGTTGCAGGTCCACAAAGCACCTAAAACCCACCTACTGAGAGCTACTTGTGTGTCTTGTTGCAAAGAACAGTGATAGTCTCTGATTTGATTTCAATATGTTACTGCACATTAATTTTGTATTCAAAATAACAGTAAATATATCACCACAAGGTGATGTTCTTTATGTCTCATAAAACATGACCAGATGCCTACTCTGAAAACTCTTTTATCCCCTACTACTGTGTCAGGAATAAAAAAGAAAAGCAATGTCTTCTATATAGAAGTCTTTAATATAAATTGCATTGTATCTGTTAGAAGAGATCAATGGGATGGACACATTCCTTTCCTTATAATTGAAATGATTCAGAGAAGAGAAAAAAGACAAACTTGTTTTGAGGTTTCTAAGCAATTTGAATATACGTAGTATTAGATGACCATATGTAAATAAATGCAAGATTTTGTGGCTAATTTCAGAAGCCCTGAATGATTTTACAACACTCATGAAAATTATTTAATGTCATTCATCCAAACTTCTTTCAGTAAGTGGCACCAGATGTGTAAGTAACTATTAGAGACAACTGAAAGTTGAAAATCATTGCCCAAACACATCCATTGGCTCATAATTGTAGTTTTTTCCAATCCTGTTGTGCATTTAGAGAGACAATTCAGACAAGACAGGTCTGATATATTAACTCCAGTTTATTCCAGTTTCACTCACTACTACAAGTGGGCTAAGGTCAGTTGTGGTGATGAAATTAAAGGAGTTGAACCTCATTTCCACTCTCCAAGACTAATGATGCTCTTACTGGTTCAGGAACTCAAATGGGAGATTTAAATTAATGAGCTTTCTACTGCAGTCTAGGATGTGTATTTACTGTGAAGTGTAAATTCTTCAAAAGAACACTCCATGATTAGAGAAATATTTGTTTTATTCTTTTTTATTCTGCTTGATACCTTTAGCTCCTTGTGAATAGTGTTTGGGTTATCTTTCAACAAATTGTGTTAAACCACTGCCGTTTATAAAGAACACATGTGCTAGATGACCATTGATTTTTCTGTTAGTGATCTTACTAAGAGAGAAATTCATTAGCAAACAGTGGGATTTGTCTGCTCAACACCTCCTGCCCACTCAGCTTTGAAAATACCTACCAGGTGAAACTGTTAATTGGTCAAAAGGCATGAAGAACACTGAACAAATATGTAGGACCATGTTTCTTGTCAGAAATATTTCAGTTTTGATAAAAAAATACGGTTTATGAAAAGTTATTTCAACTTTTAAAGCCTCTGTGCTAGTCAAGGGGTACATATAGTCTAAAAGGAAACAGAAAAAGTATAATTTAGGAATTTGAATGGTTCAAAACCTGCAAATCATTGATTATTAAATTAGTTGCTCTTGAGCTTTCAAAGAAAAAAGGAAAAAAATATGCAAAGCATATATCAGTGTTCATATGTGATAACTATCTCTTTGGGTTGAGTTTTGTTTATATGCTAGTATGCAAGTAGGTGAAGAATATACACTTCATTCTACCTTTTCACCCAGTGAAAGCTGATGCTATATGTCCTGAACCAAGACTGCACAGAGAAATTTTTGTCTGTGATCTGAAAAGGCAGTTTCCCTCTAAATACAAGGAGTGGAGTTTCCCACACACCCTATTTCAATGAGTTTCAGTAAGGGAAAGTGAGACGGAATTGCAGTAATGTGTTTACGGTGCTTGAGCAATGAAAGAAGAGGATAAAGAGAGGTCAGAATGCAATCTTCACTATCCTTTCCTTTTCTGTCAAGAGGATGCAGAAAATCTTTCATAGATCAGGCCACATAGGTAGATTAGAAGAGGCAATACTTAACTGGTGAATCATGGGACAACAGAGTTGAGCAGCTCAACATAATGAAAAGCAGATATTTTGAAGCAAGGTTATATTCTTTGAAGGGACTGAGAATCTAAATTTCAAAACAAGTTTCTTTCTGTCTTTTTGCCAACTAGATAGAAACTGAATCATAGCTTTAAAATGCCTGTGTAGTGAGCAGAAGCAACAGCAGCAAACCCTGTCTTAGTCTTGCTGTGGATCTAGCCCAAATGCTCTAAATCTTAGTCACATTGAATAGTACCTGTTCATCAGAATGAACTAATTTGAAGCAGACTTTCCCCATGGTATAGCTGTAGTAAAAACAGGAAAAAGTAAAAACACAAAGAAAGTTCATTTGTGCTAGTTTAAAAAAAAAAGTAGTAAGTTTAAAACAGTGAAATAAATTTGGATTTATATTTAGTTAACAATGAGTTATCACAAACCATTCCACTATATTTCCTGATGGTTTACCATTACATAACCTGTTCTATATTTATAATGTACATCTGGCATACTGTGCTTCTATTCAGATCACTTTAATTAAGTCAGCCTCCAAGCTCCCATATAAAACAATGGAAGTTCTGAAATGCAGCAAAACAGCAGCATGAATTCATGAATAGCCCTGTATGTGAAGGCAAGCAACGTGCAGATTAGTGTAGTGGTTTCCTGTTGTTAACACCATAAACTTGTTGAACTCTGTTAGCTAAATTTTTCAAACTTCAGTCACTGCAGCTACTGCAGAAGAGATTGGTCAGAAGGAAAAAGGAAAAGATGAATAGCTTCTCTTAGACTGGAAAGAAAAAAGGAAAGGAAAAAAATAACAAAACCCTACCTTTGGGGTATTGAAAAGAACAGCAGCACTTTGGAACTCTGACTAAAATTACAGTATCAGTGTTCACTCTCAAAGACAAAAATTGCTTAAAACAAGTAATCAGTAATAGATAGGCATGAGAGGCCACTGTTGAAAGAATTTCTAAAAGAGGCTTTATGGTACAGACTTAATTTTCAATAAATGTCTTCCTCAGCCACAAATCTCAGAGGGACTGAGAAGCTCCCAGAAGGCAGAGCTCTTCTTATGAGGATGTCAAGTATATGTATTTAAAAATAAATTTTTCCGCAGTGTTTGGGTGCAGATGGTTATTTCCAGTCTCTAGAAATCTTAATATCCTAACAAGCTATTTAAATCCTCAAGCAATTAACAGAGATTACTTTAAAAAAACTACAGGATTGAGACAATTCATTCTTTTTATACCTTGTTGTGGGCCTCTAATAAATTCTCAGTATAAGGATAAGAATCCTTGTAAAGGTAACTTTGATCAAGAGTCAATTTTCTTAGCTATTTTTAATATATGCTGCAGAATCTGTGAACTAAAACCAGTAAAGCCCATGTAAAACAACTCTTTATATATATAATCTTTAGAAAAATAAATTATTAGTATATTATACAATATCTTTAATAGAATCATATTCTATTGTGGGCTCATAGTATCATAGGATAATTCAGGTTGGAAGGAACCTTAGAAAGATTCTAATGCAACCTTACGCTCAAAGCAGGACAGACCATGAAATTGATAGTTTCTCCTATTAGATATCTGCAAATAATAAACTAAAAAAATAGCTGAACCTTTTTTACAGAACCCAAGTGCAATACAGCTTAGTGGTTTTAAACTGATGATCAACCTCCTTTTGCCAACAATTATTTAATTTAGCTGAAATTTGAATTAATTTGTAAAGGTTACTTATCTAATTAGTGAACAGAATGTGTTCCTTTAAGTCATCAAACAAATGCACTCTATGAACTACTTGATAAGTAACAAATCCAGACTGTAACATCTGCTTTCAGTACATTCTCTGTCAAATGATTTTTCAAGTGGTGCAGAGCTCATTTTTACCTTTCTTTCACCCTTTTATTCTGTTATTCCCTTCTGGGAGAGTGTCCTAAACACAGGGTCATAGACATGAAAGTTTTGCTTTCTGATCTCTTAAGCAGAAAGGGCTAATTTCACCAAATAAATTATTTGCAGTGTTTAATATGACCAATGTAAATAACCATAAGCCATGGGAGAGGGAAGTTTCTCTTTTTTCCTGCTGCTTCTGTTGTTCAGGGAGAGATTGAAGTTTTAGACATCATGAAGATTATCCAAAATAACATTAGTCTAGTCACAATTGTAGCAAAATCCTTCTGTGTTATACAAATTAATTTGCTGTAAAGTGTGTTTAAGGAGATTCTGAACAAATAGAGGACTAAGAAAATATTTTTTTACATTGTACAAATAAAATCTCTAATTAAGATTTAGAATGGGAACTTTCTATTTCTGCTTCTGCAGCCATTCTTCGCAAAGCACTGATATCCCTTTTGTTTAAAGATTCAACATTTAGATCATTATTTCATTGTAAATTACAAGATGTAAGAATTAACAACATTAATTCCAAAGGGGAATAATTTTAAGGTAATGATATAGTATTCATGTAAGGCAGGACTCTGTATGACTGTGTGGAGATGTAAGGTACAGGGGAAGAGAAGGAAGGGAGGATTGAAAGAAAAAGCAGGAGGCCAAGAATTAGGATGCTATCTCTGTGTGTAAGCATACAAGGCAACTTAGAATGAGCAGCAGACAGGCAGACATCCAAATGCCTTCCCCCTGCTGTCACCAGCTGAGCAGGGGTGATGCAATGGTTGAAATAGGAGGCAACTACTGCTTTGCTGCCAGTCAGAGACCTGCAGAATTGCTCCTCGTGGCGCTCTGTTCCCTAAACTTATGTGGACTCACCCTTGGTGGCATGGACGTTGTACTTCTAATTGTTACCTAGTGAAGAGAATGATTGCAACTGCAATAAAGAATATACAGTTATGTATAGCAAAATATTAATATTCTATGACATTACTTGACTTGTGATTGCACAAGTCAAGCTTATAATGGAAATCATGAACCCCTATACTACCAAGGGGAAAAATTACTCAACATCCAAAAGGACACTGGGATGGTAATTTTAATTTGCTTTGAATTTGAATTCTAACTGACTTTTGCTCTAATATCACTGTACAAACAGCAACTCGAGCAGGATGAACAATGCTGATGGGTAAGTCCTATACAGCATAAAGGCAAAGTGGTATACACAGCTCTCCGTATTGCTTGGTCATCCTGCCAGGTATTCATCAACCAAAGCAAAGAGATGCCTTGGTATACTTTGTATACAGAAACTTTAAAACAGCAACAGAAAAGACTTGTCTGCATTATTAATGAGAATTCATGAGTCCATGTTGGCTTCTAATCAGTGGAGCTAATCGGTGATATAGTCCTTCTGGAATGGGAGAAAAAGCTCTGCTTGAGGAGATGGCAGCCATAATACCATGAGTCATGGTGCAGAAGTCACCACTAATGTACTGGAAAAAAAAACCCAGGAGAATGTACAAGATGAAAACCAAAGTCATGTTCTATAAAAATAAATGACTCTGATATCTTTAGTAAAGAAAATCAGAGTATTTCTTTGGATGAACAAACAATAAAACCCATCTGCAGATATTTTGCAGTGGACTTCAGAGTCATGGGGAAGTCAGCAGGAAAACAGCAATTGGATGAATAGAGACTGGAACAGAACTGCCAGGGATCAATTATTGGGCAGTAAGAGAAATGCAAAAAAGGGACACTTGTAGTGCTCAGCATTTCAAACAGTGCACTATAAATCTTGCGGTTTTCTCAAGGTATTAGTCTTCCTGTTTTCACAGGGACAAGAAATCAAGGAAGGATCATGTGTAAGTTATGGCCATATAAGGAACTGAAAGATCCCTTGTGGATATATCAATTGACTTTAAGTAACTGCAGATGAGGTGTCCAAATTGCTTCAGATGTTTGAATGTTTTAGTCACTTCGTTAATCACTGAAGCTGGGTTCTGTGCAAAGAACCGTAAGAGTTTTCTGTGATTGACACAGATGTTAGATGTTAAATACTGAGAAAGGTTTCTTTGGGTTCATTGTTTATTTGATGAAAATTGCAGCTTTAGAGGAAAGAAGAGAATGTAAAGTCACACATTTTGTTTCAACACTTGCAAAACACATTACCTTGATTTTTGTGGTGACACTTCATTTCAGTATTTCCTGAATTTAATGCATAAAAAGAAAAGTAATTTTGCACATACAGGTGTGCTAAAAAGATATGACAGTTTTATGAATTGTTGGTCTCATGAGGTTTTTGAGATCTGAAAGACAGGTAAAGCATAATGTACAGTGTGGACCTCCTAGCTGTTAGCTTGCCTCCACTTCCAGGCACAAAATGGGAAAAATATCCCAGGTATTTTAATCTAAGATTTGCTTTTGACTATAGCAGAATAAAATACACATTTTTGCTAAGGAACTAAGATTTCTCAGTAGAATCTAGCTAATTAGCTACTTTTAAGTTGTCAACAAAGTGTAGGTTGCATCCCAGGGATATTTTGCTGTATGATTCAATTTCCAAAAAAATTATCGACCAGTAGCAGTGACTATAAACTTTATATTTCATTTCATATGAAGAAGGCTTTGCTAGAGAAGATACCTTCTTTCTTAGACATGTATTTGGATTAGCTCTTCTACAATCATGCTGAACTGCATGAAATTCACTAAATACATTAGTATGTGAGGAATTGTTAGAGCAATCAGTAGAATGCATGAAAATCAAGAAAAAAAGAAATTGGTAGGTTGAACACAGCTGTGAATGGGATCAAGTGTATTTAAGACAACTCTTTTATTTCTATGTGTCCCTCCTTATTTTAATTAATTTTTTATTGTTTCATGAAGTCCATCTTACTATGTGGAATGATGGTTAAAAACCTACAAATGTTGCAGTCACCATTGCATACCCTGAGATGCTATGCTATTGAAAAAAACCCATACCCAGTTATATTTTTTGCAAAAAAGTACATTTAGTATTAGATTGTTTAGCTATTTGTGCATTGCAAACTCATCCACAATTCCAAAAATTCTAAAAATCCAAACTGAGGTTGGCCACAATTGCCTAATTTGAGACAATGAATTTATTGAGCTTTTAGGATATGTTCAGTTTTTCCTCTGTCTCTGTTTTAACATTTTGAGTCACTGAAGCTCCATGCTGAAAAGGTCTAATACCTGTGGTTTACAGTCATCTGTTACCCATTCATTAGAGGAGTTTCTCTGAACTGCTCCTTATCCTGCCCAATACTGAGGTTTGGAAACAACTCACACATAAAACAATTGCAGTCAACAAAACAATCAACCCCATTGTTCTCTGCAGGGATTTCCTCCAACGAGTACAACAACTGGAATTATTTAGAAAACTGAATTACTGCAAGATGAAGCCAGAAGTATACTGGCAACACTGAAAAATCATTTTGCATGTTCTCTGCTTGTCTTTAAAAATATCTTTTCATTAAAAACATTAATGAGAAAATATTAATAGAAAATTGCATATAGTAACATTTCTGTGTAGGAATGAGAGCTTGTTATACAACATATGTGGTCTACTGTAATATTGCAATATTTTACATGGAATTTTGCACAAATGCACACCTTTCCATTTGGACACAGTGATGTATAACTTCATAGGCAAAACATTTTTCCCGTCTTTGATTGTATCAAAGTTTTATACATAATTTAGTGAGAATCAAGCTAAGTGAGGATGAGGATCAGCTCTTTAAGTCACAGATACATAAAGCAAGTTATGCAACATTTCTCAGTTTACTCCAACATAATAAAGAGTGCTGTTTAAAAAGAATAATGAAAAATTTATTTTTTTTTAAATTAAATTAATTAAAAAATTTTAAAAAGAAAATATAGTCCATACTCTGCATGTTAGCAAGTGATGTCAGAACCTGGCTTCACACAAGATCACCATGAGTATGAGGATACAGTGGCCATTCTTGGCCATTTTTTGAAGAAAACTATGTCTATAACTCAGTTTCAAGGAGCCAGAATGAGCTGTGGAGACTCGCAAGAAATAAAAATGAGCAAAACTTTCATTATCTTTCAAAGGATCAGAAATCTCCCCAGAAATTAGTTTCAGTTATGACACTAATTTACAGAGTTCCCAGTCATAATTGGAGAGCCAAGACAAGTCAGTATTTATCGCACAGTAATATCTGAGACAGGACTTCTCTTTCCTAGTCTAATTCTAGTAGGCCTCAAAAATAATGGTTATCACAAGATGAGGTTATCAAAGTCATTTAGATTACAGTTTTCAGACTTGAGAGACCAAACTATAGCACTAAATTCATATTTAGGAACCAAATTAGCCACAGGGTGCTTTTAAGCCTGTATCAATACCAGTCAAAGATAATGATTTAGCTGCCTAAAAGAGATCAGAATATGTATAGTACAGCTGTCTGGAACATGAAATTCTAGAGAATTAATGCTTGTCTTTTAAAGAGGTTGTGGTGTAAAAAACCCCTCTAGACTGATGTTCATAACAGTTATCAACTCTCTTGATCTGAAAGTGAATGTTTGCCTGGACTATATTTCAGTAACGTGACTTAAGCATGGTGGGCAAAACAATTAAAGAACTTTAGGAGATAGCAAGTGAAAAAAATCACTCCTTGTTTCTGAGCTCATAACAAGAGCAATTTGCTATTATTGAATGTGCCTTTTAGAAGAGTTAGATTTCTTTTTATTCAGAAGTTATTTAATTTACACTGGTGTTTACAGCATGCATAAAGTAATTAATTTCACCTGTAATTTCATTGTGAATTTCAGTATATGAAATCATTTAATGTGACAGCAAACTATGTTGGAATGACAGAAGTGTATCCCAAAGAGTGGGGATGCTTATTCTCTCATTTAGAGACCCTTCCTTGCAGGAAAGCTACAATGCTACAATGCATAAGAGAATTAAAAGCACATAAGGATGTGCAAGTGGAACTGATAAATCTAAAAGAACAACTCTCTTTACTTTGAACTCTTTTTTTTCTCACTTTTGCTAGTAAAACTTCATAACTAAAGAAAACAGATATTCACATGTTCCTTTCAGTATTGTTGGAAAATGTTATTGCAACGACATATTAAATGAAAAAATAGTTTTTCTATTCATTTTTAGTGGTAGTCTAGCAATTCTACCTGCTAGTTTAGCATTTTCTCACAGTAAAATAAGAAGATTGCAACTGATATTTGTCTTTCCTCCCCCACTGCCAATAAAGTCCAAACAAAAAGTGATTATGCATTTAAGGTAGTTTCCTCATCCAGAGCCTTTCAATATAAATAAACATCCTCAAATAAAAGATCAGTTTTCTAATAGGGAAAATTTCAAACTCAGGGTGCCATAACACCTGAGCATGGAAGACTTTCTTATGTAATAGTCAATGACAAATGTCAATGACAAATATCAATGACAAAAATCAATAAGGTACTTTAAAACCTAATTCGAAATCAAATAAGAATAACATTTTAAGTCATATATCTGTATAACATAGCATAATGACATAACATAACATAACCTATACTATATATAATGTAACACATAATATTATATATATGTAATCCAGATAAAATTTCAGTGAGTCTGAGTTAAAAAATATGACCAGTGAAAACCCCAAAAAAGAGAACAAATGAGAACAAATATACAATTACTCACCTACTGAAAAAAAAAGCCTGATCCTACAACAGGCATAGTGTATGGATGTAGAAAAATGAAGGTGATAAAAAAGGTAAAATTAAAAGATTTTTATTTGGAATCAATTAACTAAACAGAAACAGCACTAACATAGAAAAGTAATTTTCTGTTCCCTGAATGGTCATTCTTTGAGACAGCAAGTACCAGGAAAGAGGATCTCAACTCTAGGATTAGTTCAGAAAATAATGATGTACTCACGTCACGCAGCAAATAATACAGACTTCAACACAAATAAACTGACATCCAGAATAGAAAGACACCCTAAAGAATTATTAATATGGGACAAACTGTACAAAGAAGAATTTGGAAAAGAAAAAGTGTACAACAGAAGAATTTATATTAATATATATGCTAGTAAATACATATATGTAAAACTATATCTACATTTACAAATATACATGTATATCCATATCCATATAATTGCACATACACACATTGGTATGCAAGAATAGAATTGGTAAACAAGAAACGGATCTTACTTCAATGTGGAATACAATAGCTTTAATTTACAAAAAGTAAGACAGGCTGGAAAGGAGAGAGGCATGTGGGAAACTAGAGCATAGAATAGGATATATTTTTCACTCTTGGGCAGAAGGACATCAGCAGGAAGATTTGTGAATTACTTGCTTTACCATGGAACACAGGAAATAGTTATGGCCAATACTGAACTTAAGTTAGCAAGTTAGTCCTTTGTCTCCTTTTAATCTACAAAATGTGATGACAAATAGTTTCAAAAGTGAAATATCCCAAAATATATCTATTCTAACATGATAAACTGTCAGCATGAACTCCACTTATAGCAGAAAGGTTTTGGAGACCCTTAATTTCTGGTCTTTTAATAAGTTTGAAGGAGAAGCTGAGATAACACCATGATGTTCATGGTAGCAGAAGGGAAAGAAGTCAGCTGTGGGATGGAAAGGAGTCATTTGGTTAACCCAGAAAATGAAGGTATACAGAAGGAGTAAGTTAGAGAATAACAATGTTTTTAAATGTACTAGTCCTGGAATGTCTCAGCATTTATTTAGAGAAGGAAAAATATGACTCTGGGGGTTGTTGCGTTTCCTTTTGAGATATTCCAATGACAGATGTGGTATGGAAAATAAGAAAAAGAAGAGACATAAAAATAAACTTAAAACTAAGGGGAAAGAATAGTAGAGAGTTTTGGACTGTTCAACTTAAAAACCCCATACTGGAATAACTAATGAAAATGTTTACCTGGACGAAACCAAGCAGATGAGTAGGAGTCAATCTAGGTTACTTAACTACAAACAAATGTCAAGCACATGTAATTTTGTTCTATGACAAAGAAGTATTATGGACAATGTAGACGAAGGAAATGTCATATATATCTTGACTTTAGGCTTACTAAAATCTTAATTCTCATACTGTATCTCATTTAAGGCAAGACTGGATGTAACACTTAGTGCCATCATCTAGTAAGTACATTGGTTGGATCAGAGGTTGGACTTGATCTCAGAGGTCTTTTGTAACCTGGTTAATTCTATGATTATATTCTTAAAAAGAAACAGTGTTTTACTAACTGCACTTTAGAACAGTGTAAAACAAATAGGAAAAGCACTGATAAGTAGTATTTTTT
Source organism: Formicarius rufipectus (assembly GCA_013399695.1). Taxonomy (NCBI): domain Eukaryota; kingdom Metazoa; phylum Chordata; class Aves; order Passeriformes; family Formicariidae; genus Formicarius; species Formicarius rufipectus. Next base: position 136,088 of record VXAU01004222.1, on the reverse strand, counting down.
TATTGAGAAACACTGAGTCTTATTCTGGGTATAACTGTCAAGTTTTGGAACTCATTTTTGTGTTCATTAGTGATCTGAATGATGGAAAGGGGATAGTAATTAAATCTGTAGGTGATGCTGAGATGGAAGGCACTGTATTATACTGATGGATGGGATTTAATTTCAAAAGGATCTTGACAGATTGAAATCATGGTCTGACGAAAACCAAAATTCAGTTCAAGAGACACAAGTGAAAACAGTGCAGATAGACAGGTCTAATCAGCCACACAAATTCAGGATCTACTAAAACTGGCTGAGCAACAGGCCAATAGACAGATATTTAAAGGTATTAGCGGATCACAAGTGAAACACAAGTCAATAATGTCATGCTGTTGAGGAAAAGATAAGTGCTATCCTGGGAAGTTTAAAAGAAGCAAAGCAAATAAACATACAGTACAGCTTTCTGCTCTGCTCAGTATTTGTAAGAGTACAGGAGGAGTGCATGGGGCATTTTGACAGAAGTATGTGAGACTCTGCAGGAGAGAAAAGAGAACAGTCATAGATCTGAAAACAGATCCTATACAGACAGAACGAGAATTCTGCTCTTTAATGTGTGTAATGCACAAAGAATAAGGAGAGTGTGTTAAAGTCTTTAAAAGACTTTAAAAGACTGCTAGAAGAGAAACAGAATTGTCTTTTCTACACAGCCACAGTAAACAGGAATAAACAGACTCTATTTACCAAGTATTTTTAGTTAGATATCGAACCCTAGGATTATTAGGTGTCAAAATAAGTTGCCAAGTTGTCTGTGGGATCTTCATCATTGTTCTCTATGACATCAGTTAAAGGTTTCATTACCTGCTTCAATACAGGTCTGTTGGGCGTTGGAGCACATGCTAGATGTCATGACAGTTGGGAATGATACACTTAACCTTACTGGAGGCGGAGAGAGGACAAAGGACTCTAAGGATCCCTTGAAATTCAAAAGTGTCCAAAGTTTTATTGACTCCTTGCATGGTGTGACCTCTTCAAAATGCAAAGTATTTGATGTGAAGCCAGAAGATATATAATGAGGGAATGATGGGACAGGAAAGCTTGCTTCATGACTAATATTCTCCCACACTGATAAATATGTTTTTTAACCATTAGATTAGGAAAGGAAGATTTATTAAAAATCATCTTTGCACTTACCATTGTATGCATTGAATCTTTGTTGCTATTTCAGTTGCATTTTTGCTGAAGGTAAAACCAATAATAATGATCTACTTACATGGCCTAGTCTCTGTATATCTGTCATATTAAAGTCCATGCTGTTTGTTTATCATGCAGTGATCTATAATTCTCTATTAATTTAATTATACTAAAAGATCTTAAAAGCCCTGGGCTAAGTAACATGTCAATTACAAATGAGTTTAACTTGGAATAAATATAAACTTAATACTTGTAATTTATTGCTTTAAATATAAACAAAGCCCTTACTATGACACAATCTATTATTAATTGCTCCAGTGCCCTAAGTCCAATTAAGCAAATCCATTTACATTTTCTTCAGAGGAAGTCAATGTTCATTTCTCATAGGAAGTGCAAGGAGCTTACCTTTCCACTTCTTTGAAACCCACTAATGCAACAAAGCAGTTCTGTGTTTAATGAAGTGTATTATGTCAAGGGCGAAGGGAATGTCGGTGGCGTGGGAGGTAGAGCCATGTGTGAGGGCTCATATGTACTTGAACAAAGTAACTTACAATCAAATATCTGGTCATATATGTTTTTTCTTTAGATACAAGTAATGAATGCATGTTTTCTAGTTGCAGATTCTGTATGTCTTTCTCCAGCACCCCTTCAGTAACAAGGACAAGCTGTTTGGAATTATACGATGTGTATGTGTGTATGTGTGTGCGCATATGTGTTTTATATATCTTCAACAAAAAGGTATCTTAAACTTTTTCATATTAGTTATACTTGCATGCATTAAAGTAGTTAATGATTTTTTATCTTTTTTTTAATGTGTGTGAAGACATGTACATATAAAAATGTCAGCCACTGTGCTGAGACCTGGTACTTCATGCCTGGGGTAAAATTTTATTGCATAGTTATAAAAGAGTGGGTTTATAGTGGAAACCCTGACACAGCATTAACTATGGCTATCCTATCAAAGGAGTGCAGCATTTAAGAATTTAGGAACTATTTCATTTGTGCGAGTATGTGGCTGTCTGTGTCTAAAATTTTATATTGACTTACACATGCCATTTATGTTTATTTTTAAACACTTTGAGATACAAAATCACAAATTGCTTCTGACAAAAGCGTCTTCATATGTGTGTCCATCCTGCTTGTTATCTATAAACAAAAAAACCTTAAAAACTGGGAAAAAAAATTCACAGTGCAGTGTGTATAGCTTAAAAGTGGATGACAATGCCTTTTCCCCCTATTTTTTCAAGTTAGGGAAAAGACTGATGCGTAGTGAGTTGAAAGAATTCACACACAAATCAGTTACAGAGTTGTGACCAGGGTGAAAATCTTCTGAGTTTCAATCCTATACTTACATTCCTGGCCTCTTTAGGGATATTAATGAGCAAGTAAAATCCCTGTTTTGCCTGTTTGTTTAGTTATATCAAATGGAATGGGTCAGACAATCATTTTTTGACGCATTAATCGTGAAGTTATGAGAAAGATAAAGATTGCATCTACCAATCTGCACAGAGTTTAAAAAATTTCTGATGGGACTTGCAGGTAGTTCATTGGCTCTTCTGAACATGGAAGGTTGCGTGGGAGTGGTAGAGACTATAATTGGGATTGTCTATGGCAAAAACCAAAATAAAGGAAAAAAACATAGGTGAGGCACTATTTCAAAAGGATATCAGGGAAGTTAGGTGCTCTAACATTATTCAGTCTTGATGTAAAGCAATGTTACTTCCTAGAAAATAAATCCTACCTTTTCTTTTGTGTGTCAGTGATTTCAAGAAGAGATCAAAATCATTTCCCAACATGTTTTCAAAAAATTTTGGTTTGAATCTCATGATACTGGAGGCCAAGTGCAAATATAAAACAGTACTTCTTTTTCTGTCTTAAGTGTGTGGCATACCAATATGCCAATCCACTATAGGTAGTGTGTTTAATTCCTAGCCATACAAAAGGAGCTTTCTTTAAGATATTAAAATGTGCTAACATGAATGTTTTAATTTTGATAACACAGGACTTTATGGAAATTTTATAAATCAAGATTTTTCTCCCTGGGGATGGCCTCTTGCAAACAATGGGAAATACTCTAGTCCCAGTGATGCCACATAGTTATATCCATACCATTTAGGTACCCATGCTTGAAATATTGTCCTCATGTTATTTCAAACATGGCTTTGGAATCATGGGCTTATTGAATAATTTAAGAGGAACCACTTGAGGTGATATGGTCCAACTCCTACTTAGCACAGGTCTAATTTGAGAAAGGTTATTTGGGGTCTTATTCTGCCAAGTCTTGAGCACCTACAAATATGGACGCTCCACAACTTCTCTGGCCAAAGTGCTCCAGTATTTCACTCCCTCTGCCTTGTTCCTCTGCTCCTCTTCCTCCCCCCTGAAATAATTTTCTGTATGTCTTATCAGAACTTCCCAAAGTTTTAACTTGTATATATGGCCTCTGGAATGTTATGGTGCCTATCTGAGAACTTTCTGTCTCTTTTTTGTACATACTCTTATCAATGCTGTTGCAAACTGCAATATAATTTCCTTTGAGCTTTCTGTTCTCCGTAATGAATAAACCCAGTTCTCTCAGCCTCTCCTCAGATGCCACGTGCTCTAAATTGGAAGCATTTTGGATCTTTCACTAGATTAGCTCAAATAAGTCAATATTTTTATTGTGCTTGGGACACCAAACCTGGAAAACACATTCCAGATGCAGTTTCCACAAGTATCAGATAGTGGGCAAGGATAAATTATATAGACCTGTTGGTCTGCAGCCCAGGATGCAGCTGATCTTGATGCAGCTTCTTCCTTGCTGCACTGCTGATTCATGTTCAACTTTCTGACCACCGTGACCTTCAGATCCTTCTCTGCAGACCTGTTTGCCAGACAGCTGGCACTCCATCTGTAGTGGTGTGGGATGTTAATCTGTACAAGATGCAAGGCTTTGAATTCACTCCTCTTGAGCTTCACACCATTCATGTCAGGTTTCTTACAATCCTAATTAACTTTATTCCTGTTCTTATTAACTTTGTTTGATTGCCATGAGCCTTAAAAGATGGCACGGTGTTTTGCAATTATGTTGACCAACTCTATCAACACTCTCACATATATCCCATCTGATCCCATGGACCTCTGTGAATGTATTTTGAGTGATCACATGTTTTCTAATAATTTCCATTTGTATGCATATGCTTTTCAACTACTTCAGAAATGTAATGCTCCACCTTAGTAGTAACATAAACATAGATTATATCTAGACTTGTTTGATGTCTCCTTCAAACAGTCAAAGCACTGTGAAGGCCTTTAGTGTGGAAGAGAATATAACTCTCTGACTGTAATTAGAGGTATGTTTCTTTCCTTGGCAAGCTGGTTAAGCCATCCTTACTCCTCACCACTCCTTCCTGGCTGCAGACAAGACACTCCATAGTGCTGCTACTATTTGTCTGGCCATTTCGCAATATGGATTGCAGGGGTTAAAACTAGCCTTGTTTTTTCTGCATGTTAAAATCCAGCTCCATTTCTAGTTCCCCACAGAACAGTTCCACTGCTAGAAATAAAGATGGGAATAAATATTTAATTGCGGTATTGAAGAGGAAACAGTGAGGCTGATGGTGAAATGCTTTGCAGTGCTGCATCCTCAGAATGAGAAGCAATCAACAGAGTGATATAAGGCAGGAGAAAAAACTCAGACTAACAAAAAGAAATCACACCATCCCATTTTTTACATTTATTTTAACATCCTATCATTCTGGCATGCCTAAAAACCTCAGCATAATTATGTGATTTCAAGTAACAGGTTCAATTGATTTTGTTATGGTGCTTGTATATATGCAATATGTATGCCCAATAAAACCTGATTCCACCTACATAACAATGTATGAAATTCCTAAGATAAATAGAAAAGTACACTTTTTATTACTCTGCTCAAGCTAAGATATCTTACTGAAATAGCAGGCACACAGAAATATGCTAACCATAGTCTGTTCTGGTAACGGTGAAGTGCTCTTGAGCTGAGCCAGTCTGTGCTAGTGAGATGGACTTTGGGAGGAGCAGAGGTAAGACGGAGAGCAGATTGAGCAATAAAATATTCACAGAATATATGCCATGACCACAAATAATTGAATTAAGCAATAACAAGGCAGACACAGGGCATTTCCTGGGGATTAATGACTAGCTAGGAGAGTTGATGGTCCACGGCGGTCATCAATTCCCCACGAAATGTCCTATACCAAGGTCATCATCGCTATTATATCACTCTTTTCTTTCCTTCAGCAAAGAAAAAAAAAAAAAAAGAAAGAATCCCACGTTTTACCTGTTTTCACACTGTGCCATCACTTCTTTAGATGACTGTGGAACAGATGCGTGTGAATGGCAGATCTGCTAAAGGATTTTTGTGAATTGATGTCCAGTGCTACAACCAATCAAAACCTCTTTTTTCCCCATTGACATTTTAATCAGGCTTATACAATATTTCAGTTTTTGACTTGTTTAATTTTTGTGAATATCCAAATAAAAATTTTACTTTGTTGTGGGCCCACATCAGTGACAAATCTGTGTCTGCATTATAACTAGGTGAGCTGGAGGAACCTGGACATATTTTATTCCTTTAGAAGTTTTCCTCTGGCATAAAGAACCTGCTGAGAGAACTGGCAGAGAATTTATCCATTCAGTCTGCTCTTTGGCAATAACGCGTGGATTTATAACATAAAGTACTTGCTTAGAACAGGTCAATAATGGAGATAATTAAATCTGTCTTTGCTATTCAATAACAATTATGAATTAAAATTTGTTATGGCAGGTTTTTCAATACAAGGTGTATCATGACTGAATTCCTCTATCTCATAATTTTATTCAGACATGTTTAAGATATTGTTCTGTGGCAAATATGTAAATCTTTAAAACCTATTTTTCAGACAGTAAAATAAAAAAGTAAAGCACTAAACCCAAAGGTCTGGAAGATAAAGGAGCTTACGATTATCTGCATGCTCTTGGGTCAAATTTATTTTGTAGTTATACTAGTATTCCTTAACCCACTTATCTTTAGGATATGTGAATCTTCATCTATCACTTTTTCCCCCCTTAAACTAACATTTCACATTCAATTAACCTAATCTTGAAATAGAACAGTGTAGACTAAACATTTTTAAATTACTGTTTATGATCCTTTATACATGTTCTTTTTAAGCACATGCTCTGTTACTGTTGGCATTTGCATAGTTTGCTGTGTACAGCAAGTTGTGCTTTTTTTCATTTCAACATGATGTAGTTATACTGCTTATTTTCACATACCTGAAATTTTTTGGCTCCATATACCCATATTAATTTAACTGGCCAATTAGTTGTTATTAAAATATTTTAAAAGAACATACAGAAACATATGCACAACAAATTATTTCTTTCCACTATTCTATTAACATTTTTGTAGGTAGTTTCCAGTTTCTCACCTCCTTTTTCCACCAAGAAAGACACTCCAAGTTTAAGAATACCGATTACCTGTTAGATTCAGGGCCTCACTAAGTTTCCTTAAATTCCTTTAAAGCTATGTTGAGAACACGGAAAAAATGGGCCAAATCAATGAAATATTAGGTATTTTTCTTGTCTCACTTTAACATTCGGAGTTGATGGCACCCTTAGAACATGATAGATTCAGATCATCCCTGTGAACAAGTTGGTGGTTCAGGAGTTTTCTGGAAGGGGGTGAAAGGTTATTATCAGATTTAATTGCCTACTTAGGTGCAAGTGTACAATCAACATATTAGAATTACTGTAATGTCATGTATTTAATCTTTAATCTTTTTTTTTTTTTTTTGTAAGCTGTAACCTTGTACCACAGGTTTTTCACAAAAATGGTTCTGAAAAGATCAAAATAGTGTGTGTCTTTAATACTGAAGGTTTAGGCATCAGTCAAGCATGGGCAAGGGGAACGTTCTAAATTTGCCTTGTAAACCTTTGGTGGAAAAAATAGCAGTTTTGTTTTGTGCTTGTAGAAAATTTAGTTCTTAATCTGTGATCTGGACTCACAGATAAAATATCAGTAGAAAACTAATTTAAAATGAAAAGTGCCAAATAATTTAGCCAGTCCTCCATGATTTTGCCTGACCCATTCTGCTGACAAAAGGAGTCCCTTAGATACACAACCCTACAAGATGTATCATTTTTCCCATTATGCTTGCACCTGTTCTTGGAATGAGTCTAAGCTTGGCATAGTGGTACTCATAAAGAGGTAATAGACTGCAAATATTCATGTCTATGTGTGTGCACATGTGTGTGTGTGTGAGTATGAGTACATAGCAGCTATTTACCTTGCTAAATCTTTGTCTGAGGATAATATCATAATTAAGATATGAAATTCACAACATTTCAAGAAAATATATTTTTAAATATGAAAGACCCTCAGACACATATAACAAAATATCATAATGGTCTTCCACTATTTCTCCCCATAAATAAAAAGAAAATAATAAAGCAAACGAAATCTCTTTAAAAACACATTTTTAAGTAAGGACCCAGTCATAAAATGGTATCAACAGTACATATGTATTGAGGGAAAAGGAGCTAAAGTACAGTAGCTGTGACTCTGGCCTAAAATCTGTACATAAAATAATGATAATAGAAAAATATCACTGTTTACTTCAGGAGTTTACATGTTCAGATTTAGTGTCATAGATCAGGTATGAACAACTTTTTAATCATTGAAACGCAAAAAAGGATAATGCTTATTTAGCATTTTATAATATCTCATTCTCTGGAAATAATAAAGTATTGAGCTCCACATTTTATTTCTGGAAATGAGGAGCACATATTTTCTTAAGGATATCTTATTTTACCTTTATGGAAGAGTTGAATTACTGCCAACAAACTCAAGGCCAGAGTATCACAAAAATGAAAATTTCCCAATGTAAAAACTGTTGCTATAATTGCCGCTCTTACTGTACTTTACCTTTAAAAAGGATGGTGTCAACAGACCAAAAAAAACCAAGCAATGTTGCTTCAGCACCAACCACTGAATGAGACTCTCTTAAATATTGATTTAATAAATATAGACCTCTGCTCCCTTGATGTTAATATAGATAGATAAAGACTATATTTTAGATGCTCTGTTATGTCTCCAGGCTTTTCCACTGTAGACAAGAACAGAAACTCAAAACTGCTCTATGGTATGACCCAGAGGCATCAAAAAATATACAAATGCTTTCCCACCAAAGTTGTTACTGTCCAGGCAATTGAAGTGATGAGAAACGGAGACAAGGTGGTATATGCAATTACAAGCAGGACAGAAGTATGTCAGTGAGGTATTCCTTCTACCAGGTGTACTATGAACCAGAAAATTGATTGTGGAAGGAATGAATACTATGAATTGTGGGTTCTCTGTGCTGGTGGAAATGGGATGTGACTGACTGTTTGCATGATGGCTAAGTACTCTCCTCCTAAACCAGTGTTTTACCAGTTTCAGCTCACACCAATAAGCACAGAGGAGAACTGTAAGTGTTTGGAAACTTCTCCCAAGCTGCTGTCCCCTCCTTCTGCTTGTCAGTTCCCAGACAATGGATACCAGCAGCAGCCCCTCAGTGTATCAGACAGCACCAGGGGCTGCCACTCCCAGAAGCTGGCTGGGTCCCTGAGTGCAATTAGCCTCAGTTCCTTCAACAGGAATACTTCTGCCCATCCAGAACCACTGACAATAAGGAGATAATGTGGGCTATCTGCCTCCCCTATAGGCTTCATGAGCCATGCACGTATTTGGGACTCAATGACAATAATTTGTCCATAATACAAAACTGATCTGCTAGACAAGTATAAAAAGCTTAAAATTATCTCCATACTCAAAGCACTTTGATTTAAGTAATGGAACACAGACACTGCAAGTAGAACACAGAGAGCTGTTTCTGAACAGGTGAATACACTTGCCTGTTAATCATTCAATTCTGGCAGTGTAGTAAGATATTTTTATACTGTTCTTGTGTTACAGAAAACTCAGTTTGATAAAATATCACACCTGTGCAAACATGAGGTATGGTGCCATAAGCTTTACTTACAGTTACAGTTGTGTTTCTTAACTTACATTAATTACAATCCACAATAAGACATTACTTTGTTGGCAATTACAGATGTATCTCTGAAAAGGTTGATTGCTTAATTACACTTCTTTTTATTACTATTCTGGCAAATTTCTAAAAGGAATCTCTAACAAAGAACCGGATGAATGTTTCCTCTGTGTTCTTCAGTTAGGATTTGACACTTCAACCTTTAGATTTATTAAAGTCAAACAGTTCAGCTTCTCTTTTCTATTTTGTGTAATTTTACTTCAGGCAATTTTCACTTATGTGGTATTTAATCCAAATAAATAATATTATTCCAAACCATCTTGCTTCCTATTGCAGAAAGCTGTTAAACAATTGTCTTTGAAAACTCCGACCGTTAACTATGACATGTCTTAATATGTTATTGTTAGCACTTGTAGCTAATTGCCTTTCTTACTCATACATATTTGAAAGAAATCTTAAACAAGCTTTTATTTATTTATTTTTTTAAAATAACTCTTCAGTTAGTTTTTACTCCTTAAGCACAGATAACTTTCAATTAGATGACTGGAAATTTCAGTTCACCAGCTTTATGGGTATTTAAATTTGGTCTTTGTATCAGAAGCTTGATGAAAATGTCATAGTAGATATAAAGAGAATTTAGAAAATAAGAATGAATATTTCCACTTTTCTGTTACTTTACAACCAGATCATTTTTAACTTCCATGAATAAAAACAGAAACTGTATTTGAAGGTTTCAAAACTATTTCCTTCATTTAACTTCACAAGGATTTTTATTAGGTGGATTATTTAATGTGAACTAGTCCCAATCCCTGAATTTAAGCAGATATCTGAGTCTTTTCAGAATTAAGGCTAGAGTAGAAATATGTTTTATCATTTCTGGAGAAAAGATTGCTTTGATGAGAATATTCATGAATACTTCTTCTGAATTAATTCCTAAAAAATAACAAGTAGTCTACTCAAAACTTCTTAATAATGTTCATTCTTTTCCTTCTAGAGTTTTAGTTGCAAGTACTTACAAAATAGTCAGATAATATTAACTAAAGTGCTTTTCATTATTGATTTGGTTCCACTCAGGACCATAGGTATGCAGAAGTCATACTGTACTGAATCAGTTGCCCTGAAGCAGACACTATGTGTCCTTACACTGTATCTCTGCAAGTCCCACTTTCATTTTTCTAAAACTAGGCACTGGAAATGGTTAAATTCATCTGGACAGGCCCCCCTGTCCATGATCAAAAGTTGTTAGCCCTCTTTGGGGCAGGAGAGTGGACTGACTGGAGTCTCTTCCAACACGAATTATTCCACAACTATAAGGAGAATTTAATGTGGGTGGAACATGTGAAAGACTGCAGGTACCAGGGCCCAAACAAGCTAGGGCAGAAGGTGAGAAAATGTGGCTTCCTGTTACTGAACAATAGCCTCATTACACACAAAGCTGTTTAGGAATGACATAAAATGGAAACCATCCAAAATAAAGAAGAAAAAAATAACTGCTGTAACTGCAAATGGAATGGAGAATCAAGGGCACACAGCTTCCTCCTAACCCACGACTCTGGGTAATAAAAATATACGTTTTAATGCATTTGTTTTTTATGTACTCAACATAGAAGAAGCAAAAACGTAAAACCAAGCAAAGAAGCCCAAGCCAAATAAACTACTCAAGTGAAACCTGTGTAACTGTGAAAGTAATAAAGCACATATCACTCAGCAAAAATGGATCAAAAAAAAAAAAAGTTAATATAGATGCAACAAAGTAACACTGACATTATTCACCAACATCCCAGGCTATTAAGAATGCTGCCAGTAACCAGTGAGGTTCTTAATACAGTGATGCATTTCCCTACAGCAGGGCAAATAATTTACCTGGCAGCTGAAATAAAGTGTTGACTCTTCTTGAAAATTAATTATCACAGAAACACAAGAGAAAAAATGAAAGGCTTCTTGTTCCTAAAGGTTATTCTGTGAGGAAATAAATCATATGAAGGTATGAAGTGTGCTCTCCTGTACTTTATGATTAAGAGCTTATAATATAGACAGTTTTTAAGCCTCAGCTTTCACTAGGAAGTTCACATCAAAGGTGAGCTAAGTCTTTATTATAAATACATAGTAAAATATATAAACCTGAACTGCTTTAAGTTGGGAGATCCCTGGTTTCAGTAGAAAGACCTTTCTTTTTATCGACTCATTTTACAAGTGATGTTCCAAATTTATGCTAAGAACATTTTCATGAAGCTTTTGCTCTCCTCTTGGCAGAAGGCCTTAAAATTTGTGTCAATTAAATTAGAACTAATGTCTTTGGCTAAAAAGAGGAGCCTGTTAAAGGGCAGTAGTAATCAAGACAAGATAATCATTTATCTGTGATTTTGTGGGTATTAGTCTAATATCCTGTCTATTCACAGCATGTCAAAGATAAGAGCAGTCTCCGGTTTACTGTTTTTCTGCCCTCTCCTTCCTCCCTCCCTCCCTCTGTTCCTCAGGCCTCAGGAGATAAAAGATAAAAAACACATACTAGGCCAATCTCAATAATATTCCACTAAAAGGGACACACTGTTGCTATTATAAATTAATGTGTTAAAAGAAACTACTAGTAGATAATTATCTGTCCCTCAGATAATTATGCACATGGGTAATTCTGCCTCTCTGAAGAGTTTATAGGATTTACTGGAAGTCCCTTGAGGTATCAACAATCAGAAGTGAAGCTGTTTACAGGATGTGACTGTAGCTCGAGATGGCAGCAATGATGGTGATTCTTAAGGAAAGTTTCAGGGTGGTAAACAATCAAAATAGATACCTCATGGGGATTTTTTTTAATTCTTTTGTTCCAATGTACCAATTTAAATGTTAGGGTTTAAATCTCATACTTGCACAGGCTACTACAGATACTGTTGAAAAACAAGGGGTCTCAAATGTGTTGTTGAATTTCACTCTAGGTGCTTAACAGTAGTTAGAGATTTAATTCTGTTGATTATGTCACCTTATTACCTTTGAAGGCTCTCCTTCCTCACAGGGAACCATATCTAAAGGTCAAATAAATTACATAATTTTGTAGTTTTTATAGTCATATGTGGGCGGAGGCACCTGTCGGGGACTGCCAAGAGGATAATTTTTACCAATGGACGAAACTGTCTGCTGCTAACTAGAGACTGTCACGACCACCAGCTACATACCCTTTGCCATAGAGCTGCTGTTTTTGCAAGTTTTTATACTGTTCAGGTGTTATAGTTAGGATAAAAGATGTATTAGATAGGTAATTGTTACCATTCTATTACTTCTGTATGTTCAACTGTTCTGATCGGTTATAGGAACCCCAGTTACAGCTCCCTGATAGGTTCTTGTACCCCTAAAATCCCATTGGCTGGCCGGTGGGGCAATGCAGCACCTCTCTATAAAGCTAGCCACGCCCAGTTTTCCCTTATAAGTTATAAACCCTCCTTCCCTTTTCCCTTTGTGTCGCGATCCGCCCCGACTCCACCCAAGTTCTAGAATCCTCCGACCGAATCCTGAAAGAGTTCCATGTGCCCCTAATAAAGTGTTCACACCTGTTCACAGCCTCCCCTGTGTGGACTATTCTTTCTTTCCCTTCCGGACCGCGACAGTCATATTCCTGTCTTTTAGTGATACAAAGCAACCTTGAGAGTTGGCTCTAAGAGCATCCCCTGCTTGCAAAATCTTTAGGCCTGCATTGGTTAGTGAAGGGAAAGTGTTTTTCAGCCTTGTATTTTTTTACAATCTTCTTTTTGGCATAAGCATGTGTGTTCTCCCATAACTGTGTTAGGAGTTGAGGCTCAGTTCACCTCATAATTAATTAAGGCAAAGTAATTTATTTAAAATTAAATTATTTCATTATTGTGCACAGTGGCTAACCTTTCACATCTCACATATTCCATAGACATTTCATTTTATTTAAAAATGTCTGCTTAAAGAAATGATTAGTTCTGTAATGTGTTCAGCAAGGCTTCTTTATAGCAAAGCCCTCCTGGGAACTCTTATGCAAATAAAATCCATCTGGAGATTGAATGTAATGCAGGTAAAATTATGAACAATATACTTAATTTTTAGGGGTATTTAAAGGGATATAAAGGCACACTTCATTAGAAAATCCAAACTACCTGCACATGTCCTAGTCACTGTTTTCAGAAGTGCTGCTTCAGACAGCATCAGCTGTCCTCCCCAAACTATCAAAATCTGTGCCATGTCAAATATGCATATGATTTATTTATTTAACATTTTTTACAGCTAAGTGACTGGCTTGTATTGGAAAGAAAAGCTTGCTCACAATTAGTAAAATTTTCAGTGCTGCTAGTAGTTCATTAGATTGTGTATTCTATCAGGAGTCTATTACAGCTATTAGGAAATTATTTTATTTCGTTTCTTTTATTTCAAAATTAAAAATGGCCCATGAGTGGATGCTATCAGGAACTGTATTACAGAAATTAATTAAAAGTTTATAACTATTGTTATCTGTAGCTATGGAAGAGCAAAATTGCATAAAAGGAATGTCTTAGTTGTCTCTTCTTTAAAAATTTATATATGCTATGGAAATTTCAAGTCATAGAGTATCACAGTATGTCCATTATATAAAATTTAGAAACTGGGTTTACTTCCATGAACAAAAAATATGACTCCAAAATCCTTCAATTTATAATGTGTGCAATCTATATACTCCTGCTTTACCATTCCCTCACAAGGTAAGCCCAGAAAGAGTAGAGGGCTTTGGTTTGATTGTTTGGTTGGTTTTGTTTTGGTTTTGTTTGTTTGGTTGGTTGGTTGTTTTTTTTTTTCCTTAGAGTCACAGGAAGAGAAACTTTTGACGTCAAGAAGCACCATTAGTAATATCAACATTTTATCAACACGAAAGTACATTGTCCAACCTATGTTTGGAGCTTTAAAAGCTTTTTTTGCAGTTTCGTTCAAAAAAACTGCTGTAGAATGAAAAACGATTGTAGCTAGCTTGTGTCATCAGAAAGTGGGGCTACAGTCACAGGATTCTGGCTTAAAAAGCTCTTCAATCAGATCTCTCAAGTCTTGGTGTGTATGAAAGATTCAGAGTGTATAAATTAATTTCCTTCTATAAGGAGGAAACCCCTTCTCATCAGGAGTGGATTCAGTGGGAAGTCTAACAAGTAGACTCTCCTAGGAATTTGTCTTTAAAAAACTGTTTTCAAATAAATACCCCTAAAATTCTTGAACTGTAAGGTGAACAATCCTAAAGAACAAAATGTTAAAAGTAAGGTTTTGGTATATTTGCTTCACAGCACATGTCTCATCCGAGACCATGAAATATCTCACAAGGCATCCCTTCCATGGAGAACGTGCCAGCTGATAATGTAATGCTTTCTTGCTTTCTTTTTACTTGCAATTCATTGGTGTACTGGCCTGTATGTCACTGCCCATCCTTTATCTACAATATACACTGAACTTTGATTAATCTTTTAAACTTGTTTGTTTGTTTGTTTTGTTGGTGTGGTTTTTGTTTGTTTGTTTGTTTTAACGTATTCTGTTGGGGTACTTTGTTGTTGTTGTTTAATTATTGCTGTCTGTGATGTGAGTCAGAGGCTTCAGTTGTTTCTGACAGTTCCTAGGTAGCTGAGCCAAATGCAAGTTTGTTTTCTACTTGTAATATATTTTTCTGTTTTATTTCTCTGTGTTATGGATTATTCTGAAATTTCATGTGCATGTGTATCTTTATGTATGCATGTGCACATATATGTGTGTCAATGTATAACATTTCTCTGTTACGTATCTGTACAGATATTACATCTATAATATGTATGCTTTCTTCTTTCCTCTTAATCTCAGTAGAGTCTTTTATATTGCATGTGTTAGAGTCTGGAAGAAAAAGAGAGGAAACAAACAAAAAAAGAAAAATGTTTTTTGGTGGTTTGTACTGCATGCAACACATTTTGGAAGGTCCTAAATAGAAACAGTTTTGCTGCATGTAAGGTAAACTGTCAGGGTATCTGCTAACGGACTTCACAAAGCCTGCTAGAGCATGTGGCACTTTCATTTGGATTTCAGGCCTGCCTTGATTTCTGCTAAAGCCCAGTGCAGTCCTTCCTACACTGCCTGTTTTCTAAGTTTAGCAAATAATCTTGTGCAAAATGTATTGCAGACGTGCAGTCTGATGTTATGGAGGCCCATTTTTCAATTTTCCAGCTCTAACATTTTTTCTATGCCGTATTTTCCAAGAAAGTTTGATATCACTGGAAAATGACAAAGCATACTTTTCACTCTCTTTGTGCTTAAAAATGGCAGAAATGTTCAAGCTTTTTGTTTGTTTATAAAGTGGTAATTTCAGATTTAAGCGGAGACCAGGAAACATCCTCAATCTCAAGTAAATTTGAGGGCTATTTGCACTGTAACACTACCAAGCATATATGCCAAGAAATTCTCATAAATTTCATGAGGGAAAGGCAAAAAAAATGACATTTTTACCTGCTTGCCTGATGGCTGTTACAACAAAAATAATCAATTTTGTTACCAGTTATAAACAGGAAGTTGGTTGGTTATTTACCTAAGAGGCTTCCCAGTAACGAAAGGTGAAATTGTCTAGCTCAAATTTTAGTGGCAGATTTAGTGGCAGAAGTCATATTAGCAGTGAATTACTTTTTTTTTTTTGTTTGCTTTTGGTTGTTGTTTTTTTTGTTTGTTTCTCTTGAGAACATACTCCAGACTAGAAAAATGACCAGAATTGGAACTGGCTTAACGACTTTTCTTGGCATTTCATAGACTGTCCAAAGAACAACTGAATGTGGTAAATAAGTTATATTTCCTTCAGAAAATGCTGTTGCTTCTGTCCAGGTAAAAAGTATGTTTGCTTAGCAGTGAAAGAAGACTTCACTGCCTATACTATGTGCAGGCTGTCAATAAATAAAGAAGTTCAATTTCCAGGGCTGTCAATAAATATATTATGTATGAGGCTTATCATTATGTTCAAATGCAACTTGAGGTATTGTCTCTGCCTTCTTGGAACTAAAGCTATTTTTCTTGACTAGAATGGGATTCCCTTAACACATATTTGCAAATACATTGTTAATAAGCCAACGAATTGCATTTTAAAGACAGCAAACAGGTTATTTTTCTTTTCACTTGATTTTATCTGGGTGCTTTGAGTGAACTGAAAGGTGATCTTAAACTTCTTTCTGTGCTGACTTCATATACTAGAAATACAACGTTTATAGATAAACACTCTCACTTTTAATGAAAATTATTAGCTATTAACATTTTGCTTGGAGGCATAAGCCATAGCCCAAACTCCATTCAAATCCATTAAATATGCTTGAGACCCAGCTGTCAATAGGCACCATGAAGTAAATTTAATTTTCAGAGTCAATACAGAGCACAGCTGCATTAAGCATAGGATAATTCTGGCACATTATTAATTTGAATGGCCATGTAAGGCATTGTCTAGACAAGATATAAGCCCAGGTTTTCATAGGCAATCTGTACATAAAATGAAGTATGTCAAGGTTGTAAAGAATACTAATAACACAGATCTGGCCTATTAACCGATATTGATTGCTCTTACTGTGACACAGTCCGGCAACTTTAGAGGTGAAATAGTAAGATGTTCAGCACTGCTGCTTCTTTTAGAAGAGCAACACTTAAGTATGGACTTTTTCGGACGAGGCTTGAAAGCATTCAATCTGAAATGTCTTCTAGCATTATGCATATCTTCTAGTAATCTGTTTCTGTGGATTAGACAATTTCAAAAATAGGAGAGTCATCAAAACCAGCAATTAGTCTTGCTGGTAATATGAGGTATTTTTATTTCAAATGCTGTCAATATTCAATTTTTTCATAGTGGCTGTCTCTGTGCTCTGCATAAATAATGTCTGTTTTAGAAGGTTAAGCAAATATATATCATATATTTGTCGTATTTATATAGTTATACAGTCTGTATAACATTTCCAATAAAAAGAAATAGAAATAGAAAAGGAAAATTAATCTTTTGAAGACTGTAGAGCTCTGTAGCAAATTTTTTCCAAATTACTTCTGTGGTCGTGTATGAGCTCTGCTAAGTGACTGAGTATTTCAGCGCTTGACCTGCTTGATAGACTGGAAGCTCTTCTAAAATGCTAACAAAGCAAATCTCCTTCTCTTTCAGATGATAACAGTAACTGGTCTGCATTCTGTGGATTTATTCACATGCTGAGCCTAGAGGCTTGGAATCATTACTGCCATCTATGTTTGCATTAACAAGCAACAGAGGAATAGGGATGGATCTGCAGAGCACAGTAGTTGCTGCTGAGGACCAACATCCTCACTGTATGTATTTCCAGTGTGTTTTAATTTGCACTAGGTCTGCTGTGGTCCAGTGGACAGAATGCTCTGTTGCAACTGTAATACTTTGTAAGTATCGTGTAAGTACACTCCCATGGGTGCATGACCACCCAGGTCAACTCTCATAGTGTGAACTAGAGCACAGAAATAGGGAGAATTCTGGGAAATATTTAAGGAGCTGAGCTAAACCCTTCATGTGGACAAAACCTTTGGGTTGTTATTTGTGGTGACTAAGGAACACAGAACAACTCATAGGTTAATTTGGACACGAAGGGACATTAAGAGGTTCTATAGTCAAACCTTCCAAGCTAACAACATAGATCCACTGTAGTGGAGAGGACTGACCACCTTCACAGTGCAAGTTAACATATGCTGTGATCTGAAACACTGCTAATGTGTTTTCTTTAAAATTAATAGAATACAGGAATAACACAGTTCAGGAACTGAAGTTATCTGGGATAAATGGTTAGCATTTAATTCATAAAGAAATACCTAATTATCAAATTCCATCACAATAGAATAATTCATGCTTTCTGAGACTAATGAGACATTTTATTTCCTAGATATAACTATGACTAACACTCCTAGTTTTACCTTAGTGTAATATCAGAAACCATTTTTTATAAAATTATGATTTTATGTCTGTTTATACTTTTATACATAAAGAATGGTGTTTATTTAGGATGAAATGTCCTGTAAAAGTGAATCACAAGTTAATTTGAAAAGGAGTAAATGATTTCCTTCCATGTGCTTAGAATTTGTGTTTCAAAGAAATCAAGTCTTACTGTATTTCTTTATTATACAACATTTAGTTGGTTTTGTCTGGAGTTAGGGCTGATAATTAAATTGCTGCTAATCGTTAACTAGATTCTTAGTCTTCTGTTTTTCAAACAACCTTTTATAGAATACTTTGTCAAATTCTTGTCTTCATTGCCAAATGCAAACATTCAGAATTCATGAGACTGAAGTAAATATAAATAAATAAGAATTCTGAAGAATGAAAAATATTTTCAATATGTAAAACTTTTTGCTTTTTGCTTTGGTTTTTTTGGGTTTGCTCTTTTTTTTTTTTTTTTATTGTTTGTTTTTTTTAAATTGTTTCCCAGGAATAATCTCACTTCAGGCCTAGAAACTTTGAAAAGGACAGTAAATACTTCAATATTTGCAACAGAATGATGAGAACTGGCATGACATAAAATATTTGTTCTTCTACAGACAATTTTTCTTAAGGAATCTCACTGCTGGTTGATGTTCCATAGGATATGAAATAAATTCTTGGTCCCACTGAAGTTCACTCAATTAAATGCATTGTTGCAGTCTGCCACTGCTAAAGCTGCACCTCTTTTACATCTCTTTTTATCATGTAGAACTGTATTTCTTTTTTTCCTGCCTCATAATTACCGTTTGGTATGCCTTAAGTCTGCAGTTAAATAATATTTGTTACAGAATAAATGGTTTCCCTTTTGATTCCTGTATGTATATATTTTCCCAACTACGTTTTTCCCTTAGAACATCTATATCAGGTTAAGTATGATTGCATAATTGTATGCTGGATATTACAAAACAATGTGTGTTTTCTGATTTCCATATTGCTTTGTTGGCATATTACAAATATTTTATGATAAAAAGTTTTTACTTACCTATTTTGACTTCTATACTGATAACCACTGTTTTCTAACCTGTCTTGTTATTGAAAAATCTGCTCTTCAGCTTGTTTCACTTATTTTTTTATCCTCTGTCTCACCTCATAATCTTACACAAGTAGTTGATGGTACCTGTCATTTTTCCTACAGTCCATTACAGCAAAAAGGATGAAATTACAATTTCCAAAAATCATTCCTTTATGGTTTTCCAGTTGTATTTTCATAGTTAAGCGTAGCTCTTAATTCCTTCATGTAGTTTATTTCTGCCAAGTGTTTCAAGTATTTCATCATGCTTTCCTTTGGGCTTCTTTATCACAGTGTTATCCATCAAGGAGTTTTGGAGACTAGAACCAAGTCATTCATTTCCAGTTTGGTGAGAAAAAAATTCCTGTAGAATTGCAACTGAAATACTCATATTCTTGTATCAGTACTTTTTGTGCATGGTCTTTCTCAAAAGAAGGGTGAATCTTCTGTTTCTTTCTTTTTAGTGGTGTGTGACCTGAAACCTTAGATCTGAATACACTTGAATATTGAAAGAGACTTGTTTTATTGCAAAACTGGACATTTTGGTTAATGACAGCTACGGTTACCAAGCTCTTTATTTACACACGTTGAACTCCCTTTAAAAAAGAAAATGGAGATTTTGTACTGTTCTTACATAGTGATTGGAAGTGTCACATTCACCTGGCCAATAGCTAAAAAATCAGAAGTCTTCTTGAGCAGAGAAAGAATCTCTGCTCAGGAGAATGCAAATATTTGTTACATAATTCTGTATGAGTAGTTTTCAGTAAGTAGTGTGATTCTGAAAATATTGAACTCTATAAATCAATTTGCAGCAGGGATCATTAAAAAGATGCAAATGGAATACAAACTTGTAAGTTGTATTCCTTTTTGAAACATACTGAAATCATTGCGATGAATATCTTCCTTGCATTTATTTTCAGCTACAAAATTGTCTGGATGTCTGAGCTACTGCTCAGAATTTAAAACTACAAAACAGAAAAAAAACAAAACCAAATAAACAACCAAAAACTTGTTAAAATAAAAATGCATTAATTGGCTAACACAATGCTACACAAGTATTACCACTGAACATAACCTATAAAACTAGCCGTGTACCAATATTATGTTTGTATTTCAGTATTAAGAACAAAAACATGCTTTTTAAGCAAATCCAACTTGTGGATCTTTCAAAGCAGACTCTATGCTTTTATTGGAGTCGAAAAATTTTCTGACTGATTTATACAAAGGCAACTGAAATATTAAGGAAGTTCAAATGATGTCTACTAAGAAAAGAAAATACAATTTACTACTGTATTAGAAAGAGTAATTTCAAGTATCTTCCTGCAAAACACAAGTAATAAAATAATCTCAAAATCGAGTTGATTGGTTAATATGTTTTTATCAATGTATTATCATATGGATGCTCTCTGTGCACGGTGATGTGATGTTATGACACTATTGTATCTTGTAATGGACATACATTGCTCACATTTGAGATAGAAAAGCAGCAAAAAACGTGTATGCTGACTTTTAAAAAATTTTAGACTGGTCTCAAAATTTTTTTTTTTTATTCCTGGATCTGGGAAGAGCTCAGCTGTGCCTTGGACATAAATTTTGTCTCTCTCATTCCTTACTTCAGTTTCTTCTCTCAGTAAAAGTCCTAGATGCATAAACCAGCAGCAACAACAGAATACCCCAGGCATCTCTCCCCATGAGAGGAGAGTAGGAGCAGAGAGTACCCCGTTGAATGTTGCCAATCCTTTACACCCAATGCTTCTTCTGTTACAATGGAACTGCCAGAGTCCTCCCAAAATGTTAATTTTCCTTTCATGACAGTCAGGCACAAAGCACAGGAGGTAAAAGTGAAGAATAAACAACAAAGAATAAGACACTAGCAATTAGTTCAGGTATTTTTCACTTCCATTAAATATTTCAGAAGGTGACCCATGCTGAGAAATTGTCAGCACTTCACCGCTGCAATTATGGCTCGGGTGGAAATCTTAGTGAAGCTAATGAGTACTTTCATGTAAGACAGCCTGTTGGATTAGTATCATTATTCACTGTACAACCTGGGAGAGTGGCTGCAGCCAAGACAGGCATCCTACCAGGCTACTGACTACACCAGCACATCACAAATCACAGTAAAACCCCTGCCCCAAGTTTCTTACAGTCTAACTGTAGGAAAAGGAGAGGAGAAAGGAAGCACTTCAGCTCCTTTTAGCTCTTGACCAGAGCTCAGAAGCAGTGCAATAATCAGCTGAAGGTCATATAGAAAGTCTGTGGCAGAGCAAGAAAATAAATGCAGTTTCCCAGGTGAAACCCAGTCATTCCAACATCAGACTGTTGTTTACTCCCAGTCATTCATATGAGCAAACAGAGAACAGTTTTGAGCAATGCTGTACAGGGTTTGAGGCCGTTAAGCTGCTATTTTTTCTCTGAGCATATCTCTTTCACTATAGTATTCTTCAATAGATCATAAGTTACTGACTACATGTAGGTAGCAATAATAAATGTTATAATTAGATAGATAATTCCATTTTTCTTCAGTAAAAGCTTCATAGTTTGTATAAGAAAGCAATAGATTCCTTTCAACTGTTGTTCTTTGCATACGCTGAAACCACAAAGGACATTGATTATTTTTACTATGCTCAATTTGCCTTTGAAACCCATATTCTAAAAAGCAAAAGAGCTTAAACAAACATGAAAGTAATCTAATACTGACATAATCATGAAAGACAATAAGATTATTATGAATTGATCTAAACATTACTTAAAATAATTAGAAATCATTTTCTCATGGTATGCCATTTAAGTTAAGCTGCTTCTTAATGTTACTTAGAAAAACAAGCAGAGTATTACTTCTCAGAATTTTAGATGTTTTAGTTTATGATAGTCAGTAAAACAATGGGCAAATATGCCTTTCTTTTCATTGCTTTATATTTTGTATACACTTTGCAACCAACTAGTTTGGTTGTAACAGCCAATTTTGCAAGGGTAGGATTGTTGCGATTTTAATACTGTATCATTTTATTGCTTTAAACCATGAACCAATTGGGTAATTTTTTTTTCTTTCTTGGCACTATTTCTACTAGTTAACTTTATGAAAAGCAGTAACATGAAGGAAACAAGTCATACTAATAACCTTTATAGCCACCAAACAAAAATGGTATGCATAGAAAAAAATACTAGTTAAATTTCAGTGCCGCTTATCAAATTAGCTATGGGGGCCAACCCCCAAATTAACCCAGTTTGGCATTGCTTTCACTGCCTCAGTCCTGAATGATTTATTGGAATTTTGGGTCTTGTAAGAAACATAACATTTGTTTTTCTTCCTAAGGACTATCTGAGTTACCTGAATATAAATAAGTTTTGTAAAAAAAGGATGAAAAGCTGAGATCACCAGGTTTTCTCTTAAGATTTAAAGATCTACCTGCCTTTAAATAGTCTGGCAACTGTTTTTTGGTTTGTGTTTTTTTGTTTTGTTTTGTTTTGTTTTGTTTTGTTTGTTTGTTTGTTTGTTTAGTTTGGTTTTTTTTTGTTTTGTTTTTTTGTGCGCTTTTTTTTGTGTGGTTTTTTTTTTGTTTTTTTTTTTAAGTCGTACTCTCCCTGATTAAAGGGAAACAAAAATTATCATTTGGATAAACTATTTTCCATTAATTAGTTAAATATTTTAAGCACTAAAGTGAATTCAAAAATAAACCCAAAGAGGAAAGATATCTTGTTAGTTTAGTAGAAATATCAGGACTTCCACTGTGTTTCCTGTTCAGCTCTTCATTCTAGATTTATGAAGTTTTCCTCTGCATGCCAAATGTAAGACAAAAGTTGAAAGACCTTTTTGTTTTTAAACACTGCAATTTGTACAGATCAAGGTGTTTCATTAAGAGTAATTCTAGTTTCTCTATAGCCATATTTGAAAGTCAGGTTTGGAGAGAGATCTCAAGAATTCCTCATGAAGCACAAGACACAAAACCAGTAACAGTTTAGAAGAGAAAGTTCTTGGACTTGAGTGTGAAAATAAAGGACCTTGATACATGGCAGCTGCTATGTGGCAAAAAGCATAATTGCTTCCTAGATCACTCTTTCCCCAAACTTGTCATTTAACTCATGATATTGGGAGCCCTCATTATGGACATTTGACTTTCCCAGAACAAGCAAAGGCAAAGACTCTTTAGGCCTACTGAAATCTAAGCATAGTCTTATCAAAATGACTTTGAAGGCAGCATTATCACAGAAGGAGTCCCATAAAAACGGTCCTTAAAGACATGGAATGATTGTGGCAAGTAAAACAGGAGAAGACAGGGTCAGAAGTGTATACTAGAATAGAAAGGGGGGAAAAATAATACTATATTGCCATGGGGGAAAGCAGAAAAACTATCTACTTCTTTAGCAGAATCAAATATAACAGTCAAATTCCCATTCTCCTGTCTTCCCTCCTCCATGCTACCCCACCATCACCTTCCTTTATTTTGTAGGTGTCTGCATTTCGTACATGCCACCAGAGAAATTACCCAGACCACCAAATTTCACAGAAAGGACTGTCACTGTCTTGCTATATCTGAGTAGCAATGCTAGTCTCAAACTCAAGACCTCATGGGCTTAAAAAGCAAGGTGTGCTCATCTCACTTAGAAGGTCAAAATTTAGCCAATGGTCAGGAGCAGAGTTTCTGTCCCACATGACAAAGATGAGCCTTTTATTGACTAGAAGCATTCAAGAGGCAAATGAATCCCAGTTGCCTCTAAACACAAATATCCCACAAAGGTGACTTAATCCATGGGCTAGTGAAAAGGTACCTCTTAATCTCTCTTGTTGGAAGTGCTCCACTTCCAGTATATAAACAACATTCATCGCTACAGGGACTGTGACTAGATTCTCCCACATTCTAAGGGAGTACCCTGATCGTTGGACTGTAGAATTTATTTGTAATTTTTCCCTTTCTTCTTGTCCAGTGAATATTTTATTATTTTAATACACAGGCATACAGACAAACACAGAGAGTAAAATCTCACACATCTATAGAATAGAGTCTATAGTTATAGTCTGAGCAATACATGCCTGTTTTCTACAACTGGAGAACTGCAAAAAGTATTACGTGTACTGCAGTCATTTAAACAAACAAGCAAAACCCAAAACAATACAAAACCTCTAAAATGGAGACATGAAGAATTTTTATGTTAGGAAGCAAATTTTTTACCTACTAATGTTACTGTCTCACTAGTGGCCAAAACACATCTTTAGCCTATTGCAATGTCTCCCAATATGTGTATATTGAAACTGTGCAAAAATTCTAAACCACAAGTAGCTCCCTGGGTTTCAGTTTTCGTTATAAGCTCAACACTCAGTTTAGGTTCACTGAAAGGACATTACAAGCTTGGAAAGCCCACAAATGATGTAATACAGACCTCTCATGTGGCCTACCCTGTTGCACAACACAGCATATTGACAGATTGCATTTGATCCATATTCAGGAGTTACTATCATTGCAGCACTCCAAAGATGCAGAGCTGTTTCATGTATACATCATTAAATGAAGGGCCTCTTTATGTTGACAAAATGCAGGGACAGACAGGGACTCAAGCTAGTTATTATTTTAAAGTGCTTGAAAATAGGTCAGAGGAATGATGCTTAGGTGGCAAACTCCCAAAAGAGAAGTTGGGCAAGGTGAGATTTTTGGTACCCTGTGAGATCTTAATTTTGCTCCTGCATGCATCCAGTCTATGCTCTGAAAGAAGCAGTCTCACGAAAAATACCCTGATGCTATATAATTAAGGTCTGTATCATAATACAGATTCAAAGAGGATCAAATAAAATTTCTTGAGACATTTTCTGTATTCTTCTATCTGAGATGAAGTATGGAGCTCTGTGAATATTAAGCTAAATTTCTCTACAAATGAGTACTTCATTTTTTTTAAAAAAAGTACAAATCAGCAGTTTATTTTAACAGTAACCTCCATGTAGCACAAAGAAAAAGTTAATTGCTACATTTTGGACATTAAAAAAAATATTTTTAACTACTTAAGCTAAACATAGGATCACTGGAAACAAACACATAAGGTGGTTGCTACCTCAAGGCAATCTTGCCCGACACCAGTTTTTAGAAAAATGAGCAATCTAGCTGGTGTCAGAACATACCTGCTAACTAGTGGCATACATCCAGTTTTTTTCCTGAGGAATCTAAACTTAAAAACCAAAATAACAATTTGCAAGGTTTTGCAACTCAGCTGTTCATGAGTGGACTATGATGAAGAAAAGAAATGTACTTCAGCATATAGGCTGAGCTGATTGCTCAATTTTTTCCTTTTGAGATTTTATCTGAGGGGAGACTATTGCTTTACCTTAGACAAACTATTGAGTTACTTGTCATTAATACTTCAAATTTCACTTAGGCTTTCTCAGAAATTTTATTGTCTTCATGGCAAAGTCCTCAGTCACATAGGAAGTACCCACTGAATAAGGTGAGAACTGAGACAGTGAGAGAGTGAGTTCCTTCACAGTTACCACGGAGGGACAATGTGCAGCTGTGCAACGACTACATTTTGCTAGGCCAGCTCGTGTTCCCCTGCACAAGAAAGGAAATGCATGTTGCATCACTGGGGTGGCAAATTCCTCAATTCTACCCTGTGTCTTGGTTTTGTAGCAACTACTTAAGAGCTTTCCTGAGTTGGACACACCAGAGCACACAAGGATGGTCCCCTTCCACAGCCTCTTAATCCAGCCTGTTTCTTTAGTCAGAGAACAGAAGAGTATATTAGTCACTAAAGGAGGTACAGTTTGCCTTCAGTCATCTCTGAAGAGAGATACCTTTGAAGCTTCTGTTTCTTTATGCCCCTGGCAGAAAATAGTGGATAAATTTAATCTAAGAAATGAATTCCTGCTTATAACTGTTATTTGATAAATCTTATTATTCTGACTATTCAATAGAAACCACTTCTGCACAGTAGTTATTATTCACACACAGTTCTAATCCATACCATGTAGCTTTTGTACACAGATTAGTATTTTATTATATCTAAACTAAATACTGTTTGTATAATCTAATTAGATATTTTGCAAATAAATACATTCTGACCAGATAGTTACACTATCTGAACGATAATGTAAAGGTTTGAATACTTAAAGAATAAAGCAGTTTCTTACCAGAAATTTCTGTTGCTTTAAATTAAACATCCAGCGGGCACCTTTATGTGTAGCTCATTTCCTTCCTGTAAAATATTTTGTGAAGATGTAGGAGATAAAATAACCTTAGAAATTGGTGTTTATAATTTAAAAAATGTCCTGCTAATGCTGAAAATATTGACATTTCTTCCTGAGGTTCTGACAGAAAATACAATACACTGTCTTATGTCAATTGAGTAATTAGAGATTATAGTAATTCCTGCAAGGCTTTCATATGTGGCACATTCTGAGAAAATTTCGAAAGATGAGATTTGCATAAAGGTGGGTGTCAGAAAATACCAGGTGCCTCTTCTCCTACAACAATGACATATTAAGGAGAAAAAATTAAAACTCCCCTGGGGAAAAGTGTTGCAACGCTCAGATACACGTTGTGAAAGCCCGAATTATAAGTGGAGAAAGGACTTGTTTGGAGAAAGGACTCCACAATATGTAAGGGAAATAGTATATGAAGAAAATAATGGAACATTTAGCAACTCTGGATTCAAATCCAGTAATGAAAGAAAATTATAACCACTCCCACTGATTTACAAGAACACTTCTACAGTTCTTAAGCAAAAATAATGCCTTTGAAACATCAATGAGTTAACACCACTTCCCCTCTCCTTTTTCCTTTTAATGTTGTGTATATATTTTATGTGCATTTTATATACATTTGTCAGGAGAATATTAATGTTCTGCTTTATGATTACCACCACCTTTCTAATCATTGCTTTTTATTATTCTTGTTCAGTACAGCTTAGCCGCTGAGCATGAGCAATGAAATGGGGGAAAAAAGAAAAGCAAATACTGTATTATATCATCATCTGGGGAGCGTGATTGTTTCTGCTGTGTTAATTTACACTAAAATCTATGACCCAGTGAGTCTGATTGATTGCCAAGGGCAGAAATCCAGCCCCTGGCCTAGTTTATTTTGTGAACTGTAGCCTCAGATATCGCTGCAAGCCACAATGATATTGATTTGATATACACTAGATGGCTCTTTATGCTCTTTGGGAAATTTATTGTGCAGAGTCAGAACTCAGACAGATGGGGAGAAGCTGCTCTTTAAATTGAAGAGGGTTATCATGGTTTGACTCCTGGGTCACTCGGGTTACCAAGTGGCCTGAGCATGGCTGAGTCGGAGCAGGCTCAAGGGATTAGTGCTCATCAGTTTTGAATGTCAAATCTCCTCAGTGGACTTGAGTTATTGCTAATAGGAACTTGCTTGGTCCTATAACATTTGGATGGCCTATAACTTAAACATCATAACCCTTTCTTCATGTCATGGTCCTTTAAATTATGGCTGAGCATGCCACCTTTGCTCTGGACGTTTAGCAGGAGATGGCTGTGTGTTACAGACAAATTTGCCTGCGAGGTGGATGGTGCCATTACAGATGTGGTCTTATAGAAAATCTGCGCCCCCATGCTTCCTGCTTCAGACAGTGTTGCAGTCTTCCCCACCTTCTGCTGCTCACTCACTGTCATGACCCTGGCTTTGCACAGGAGATACAGAATAGTGAAAGCTGGAACATAACTCTACCTTTCCCTGAATTTATTATTTTTCCTTCAAGAGGGAAGGGAGAGGAGATCTGGGGAAACCTGTGGTGGTGAGACAAAATGATTGTCGTGGTGAGAAATCATATATTCTTTGGTCAATGAGGACACTAAATGAGCTTCTAACTTGAGAAAATTTAAGAGATTTTTCAGTGTAAAACAAGGCCAGATCTGCTATGATTAGCCTGAGCCTAATCAGGATTTTCACTTAAGCCCTGCTAATTGTTAACCAATATTTCATGCCACAGTAAATTCTGAAGAGACCAGGGAAAATAGTATCTATGAATTTAAAGGGAGACATTATTCTGTACATCATAATACACTGAAACCTTTTAATTACCAAAGAACCTCACCATATAACAGAGTTATAAACTGTACACAGCCCACATTTCCAAACTCAATGTGCTTGTATAAATATTTGATCCATTCCTTTTGAGATTAAGAGAATGATTTTCAATCTCATTCAGAGAAGAAGGGAATTAACCCAAAAGGAAGTAAGTCCCACTTGTATCAAGAGATGGGATAGGGTTCCATGTTGCCAGTGAGAAAGATAACTCTGTTTCCACATTTACAAGTAGCTTCTGGCTCCCTATGCACAAAAAATTTAGAGTTCTCTATTTTTCTTCAACAAGTATATGATTTGCACAGGAATGGGAGAAAGTAGACTTTGATTTTCTTAAGTAGCTGTTTCCTTTTCTTGATCTGATTTTGGTGCAACTGGGAATTAATACTTTTGAAGAAAATACAGTTTTCTGCAAACTAAAAGTGCATTTTCAACTACATAAAAGGGAAAAAATAAGTCTTTTGGAAAGACACAATTATTCCATCCCATTTTGCATAACAATACAAACAAAGACATCTTATGACATTAGTGGTAAATGGTTTAACCTAGTCTTTTGGAGTCTATTGGCAATACACTGTAGCTCTAGGTGTGTATTATAGTATATTATTACCATTTAAATATAATACTGCCTGGCTTGTATTCTGGCCTGAGTTTCCTGGGATTTTATTCTTTATTTGAAGTGAATACTAATTGAGAAAGTTACACATTTATGTAGCTCCTGAAGAGTAACACCCACTTCACCTATCTGTCTATTGTAAATTAATATGTAGCAGATGGTGAGCTGAGATAGTTTCACAGCCTACTTACAGCACCATCACTTTAACCTCTATCTGAAAAAAAAATCCCATTAACTTTTCTGCTGTTGGGCTCTTAACCCCCCAAAGTATCCTTAGTTATCATATCATGGGATTTTCTGCAATGCCAAGGAAGAAAATAATTAAAAATACCCTCTTCCATTTAAATGCTTGTTCTAATTTTACTGGGCATATCTTTTCCTCTTAACTTCTCCAATAATTTCAATTTAAATCTTCATTTAGAATGAGATTTTTCTTCCAAGGGGATTTTTTTTTTTTTTAAATCTTCAGGGACAACTTAGTGCACTACAGAAGCAAACACAGAAGTCCTTCCATATATTAAGATTAATGTGGTGTAAGGAGTTCCCCTTGCTAGAAATGCAGAATCAAAGGAATCAGAGCCTATAAGTAGAATTTAAATTCAATACACATTGGAATCTTATGGTTCAATTCAAAGTGGCTCTAAAGGAAATAATTAGACACTCACCAAAGCTTTCAGTAAGAAACAACTTTCCCTAAGAAGGGCCTGCTCAAAGTCTTCATTCAAAGTACTCAGTCACTTTTTTTTTTTCCTTCACTTTTTCCAATAGAGAAAGAAGAAGGATTATGTTAAGATTTGGCAATCCATGTTAAGAGTTTTAAATTTAAGTCTTCTTTAAAAGAAATGATCTAATTGAATGTTTTATTCTGATAGGCTGATAGAAGTGTTTTATTTGTTGCAGAATATAAATGTATAGTTCATTGTCAGAGATTTGCAAAAGCACTGATAGTGTATATTTAGGACTCTTTCACATGGGCTGATATAAGATATTGTTCAGTCCTACAGCATTGTTCATTTGGAGTTATATAGGGTTTTTGAACTCTAAGAGGAAATTCTCAGTGACTCTGAAACAGTATCTGGCCTGGAAGGCTCACGCATGCAAGACAACAAGAATGTCCTATACTTTGTGGGCTTGGTAGTAAATGATTAACTTAGGACACTACTTTTGCCAAAGCCTCCAAAATGTTGCCTTAACTCTTTCATATTTTACAGTAAAATGGACCAAAACTTTATTTGTATGAGAGTTTGATTTCCCTTCAAATCTCATCCTACATGAGAGTGTGAATGGAAATTCATCTCTACAGCTCTTCTTTACTTTGAGATTTAATTTTAATACACACACATGCACCCAGAACCAAACTCATATAAATTAGGTGTGTCTTTTTCTTCTTTCACCAATATTTGTAAAAATCAAATACTGACTTACACATACATATACTAAAGTCTTTGTCTCTTTCACATATATTGAAAGGGAATTCACAGGAAAAATATCACTTGCTTTTTGTTTCACTGTCTCTTTTCCTTTCCATTTGTGAGTGAATGTAAAAATCTATGCACTTATGTCTGATACCCAGCAATCAGGGATGTTCCAAGCCATTACCACACCAGTGTCATCAACCATGATGAAATCAGGAAAAGGTCCTCCTTTTCACTCTTTTTTAACACTCTTGTGCATTACAGAGCACTTTTTTCTCTGGATAGATATTCAGTCAATGATGGGCAAGAGAAGTTATATACTGTACTCACAGGACACCAAAACCAGCTTCAAGTCTTATAAACTGCATGGAGAGATTGCAACTGCCATTCCCAACCATGAGTTTCAAAGGCACAGATAAGAGAAGCTGGCAGGGGAACCGGAGCAGCATGGAGTAGTTGTGAGCCTCATATGAATTTCACCTCACCAGTCCCTTTACACAGTTGTTACATAGACCGCCCCCAATTCCTCTGGCCTCATATAAGTGCAGGAGATTGAATTTCACCTAGAGAATTAGAAATACAAATAAACATTTTATTAAATAATGAGAGCCCATAATTGCGGATTACCTTTCATTTGTATTAGAGGAAGGCACGGTATGGTGAGACCCCAGAATCTTGTTTTGTGTTTACGTCACATCTGATTGATAACTGACATTTCAGGATTGTTCATTTTCTTTCCTTCTAATATTTTTTTTTCTATTTAAATTGATTCCAGGTATCAGAAGAATAATTAATTTCCCCTCACCCTATATTGAGACAGCCGGCTGAAATATCAGATTGAGAACAACTTCAATTTTGTTTCTAATAAGAAAATACTTATTTAACTGTTAACTTTTAATACTTTCTTTTTGCAGATTTGAAAGGTAACCAAAACATTTTCACTTGTTTCCTCAATTTTATATACTATGGAGAATGTCAGTAATGTCCCTTAACACATGTCTAAGCAACATAATAAAGTCTCCATATTTCAGAATAGGAATGTCAGCAGGAGACTTAAATATGACTGAAATGCTTTCAGTCACATGTTTTTAATAAAGTAAATAGGTCATGATTTTTAATAACACAGTACTTGTGGCTAATTAAAGCTTTATTCCTTATTATGAACAGTCTCATTTGGATCTCGATTCAAATTTTTAGAAGAAGCTCTGCTAAAAGATTTTGAGCTGCCATTTTTAACGCAGGGCTGGCACTGTGATTTCCCAGGAGCTAAGGAGGAGCAGGGACTCAGCCACACTTGGTGAGAGAGTGGAAAGATCCTGCTATTTCTGGGAAAACCAGAAATAAAAAACTGCTGACAGTCAAATCTTTCCCTAATTTCCTGACTGGATGGGAAGATAGTGAGTTGTCTGTTATGTCAAATAGTGCAGGTTTGTGAATTGCAAGCTGTGCAAAGCACTTTTAAAGGGCAAACTCTACTGTGAGGGTTGTGCTTAAGACCAACAAAATTTTTCAAGTACTTGATGCAGGTCCTGAAAGTAAGAAGCAGATCAAAAAAGCCAACTAAGCCCCCAGTCCTAGTGCTAAGCTTTTAAAATGGAAAAAACAGAGGCCTTAACACTTTTTATTAATTTAAATACTTTTCTATTTTCAATTTATACAGCATTGAATGACTAGAAAAATGTCACCTGTAGCACTACTGATAACACTTCGGATCACTACCTAAGTTTGAAAATACAGTATTTTTTATTAACCATGATGGTTATTCAGAGGTACATTAATTGCAGTTACCTGATAAGAACACAATCCTCATGCAGGTAAATCAGACTTGAATGATAGTAGTCTCACCATTGGTAAAAGTGTGAGTGAAGACATTAGCCAAATGCATCTAAAATTAAGAAATAACACTAACTGAGTGAGGCAAATTTGTATGGCCTTTTGTGCAACATAAGCTGTGCCTGAATCATCCCTTTTGGCTCTTCCTTTTGAGGGGAAAAGAATGAAATCAAATAAAAAGCAAGATTCCAAACAATACTATTAAAGTGCATATATTATAGAAGATACATATATTTTCACTACTGAAAATGTGTTGGTTTTTTTTTCCCCCTGAATTTACCAAGATTTAACTTCTAGCCATTTGATCTTATGGTTTTGTCTGGTAGATCAAAGAGAACTGTATTATCACATTTCTGTTCATATTGGTGCAGCATAATACTGGGAACTCTTGTTGAGCTGATTATCTCCCACTGACCTCGCCTTCACCCCAGGAACCCTTTTCATCATCACTATTTTATACAGTACAGTCCCCCAATCATAAATATGTCCTTCACTCTTTGTGAGTACATGTAGGTTTTTACAACTTGCTACATTAACATGACCCTATATTGCCAAGAAGGCCAGATAGTCCTGAAGGAGTTACTTGTCTTCTTTATAATCTCCTGTACCCGCTGCTTTTCTCCCATCTGCAAACTTTTATGCATAGCTATTTAAAGTTTTCTTCTAGATCATTGATAAAAATAGAATAAAGTGTAAAATGATATTTTTTCACATCCCATTTTGAAGTACAGGCACTTGATGATAACTTCTGCTTAGAAGCACTTTTCAAGACATAGTTATTGGCCAGTTTTTAATCAATTTAATATATTACATGTTGATTTTGTACCACTCATTTCTTAATCAAAGTGTTGTGTTGTAAAAAGTGGAATGCCTCAGTGAAATCTCAGTACTCTATATCAACTTGATTCTCTTTAGAAACCAAATTTCTAATCTTATTAAAAGTATATTAAGTTAGCTTGATAAGAGCTATTTCAGGTACACCCATATTGACTGAGACTAGTTTTTTTTACTCTCTTTTGATTCTTTGTACATTAAGCCTCCTATCAGCCACCCCATCATCTTTTTCCAGTATTCTTATGAGAACAGGCCTGCAGTTACTAACATCATCCAATTTTCCCTTTTAAAATATCAATATCTCACTGACTTTTTTATAGCCTTCAGGAAAACCACAGTATTTTAACAGTTACTGAAAAGAAACAGTAATAGTCCAGAAAACAAATATTTAAAGCTACTGATCTCAAAATTACCAACTTTAGAGGCTTTTTTAGCATTCTCTTTCTTTAATATGAGGATGGAATATATGTTGTGATGATGATCATTAGATGTTAAATACTTCACCCTGTTTCTTCTCACAACACAGTACATTGCTATGTTGATATTTACACACCTTCTGTTACCATCTGATAATGGCTCTGTTCCTTTACTAGGATTCCCTTTATTCCTAAACTACTTTTGGACAAGCTTTTCTGTCTCATCCTTAGCTCTTTCAGTCAATGATTTTTATTCTTTTATTTTACTCTTTGCTTCTCCCTCAGTTTTGTCCAGTTCTTAGTTTATATTCATTGCTTTCTACTTCTCCTCTCCTTTATGTTCATCTTGTTTCTATATTATAATTCCCTTTCTTTGTAGCTGCCACCCCTTCCCCACTAAACCAGGCTGTTTTTTAAATCCTCATAGCGTTTCTGACAGATATGGAATACGTGGCTTTTTGGACATCTAGTAAAACATTGTTAAACAGTTCCAAACTGCCATTAATGTTTTTCTTTTTGATTTCTTTCTCTGGCCTGATACGTCTTGTAGTTATTTTCAGTTTTTTGAAATGGTCTTTTAAAAGCATCAAGTACATGTATTGCATTTTGGATGCCCTCCTGACTAGTCTAGCCAGCCTGTCTCCAAGAATGTTGGTTTCCCTTCTATTGAGAGGGAAGCCATCCAACATGCTATCTCATCACACATGATGAAGTAATTTTCTAAAGAAGAAAATCTTTTCCATATACAATTAATTGATTAGCTATTAAAGGTATTACTCTAAATTTGTTACTGTCCTAATTTTTTGCTTTGCATTTCCTTTCTCTCTTGGTACAAGATATGTATTCTCTGACAAAAAATTTTCTGCTCTTTTAGCACTTGCTTTCACACTATTAGGAGTTGGAAAACTGGAAGGTGTCTAGAACAGTGACCATTTACCTTGAAGGACTGGCTTAACCTCAGAGTCACATTTCATCTCCTGGCTCTCCAAAGACAGAACAAAATCTTTTTGTATGTAACATGTTCCATGCATAATGAAATCTCTTAAGGAAAGAATCCCTAACAAGGACTATTCCATGAGTCATGTCTGAAATACATGAATGCAATTTGTCAGATGGGTTCTCAGAAGTTTTTCTGTCATTTCCATACTGAAAAGATGACCGTATAACTTTAGCCATGCTGAGTTTACTCTGGGACTCCTCTAGTGAGACTCAGCTCTGGGTTAAGATTCCTAAATGTAGGAAGCAAAATCCACAAGAAGTCATCCAGGTGTACTGTAGTTGTCTGAAGCTCTGATCCTAGTGAACTGTGTGGTGTCCAGCCAGCATAGTCAACGGAGTCCTAGAAAGCAATTCAGCCCATGCTGAAGAATCTGTCTTTTCCTAGTACTGAATAATTATTTGAGTTTATATTAAAAAATTAAACCCTGAGATATCTGGAGATAATGAGGTACTTTTGAAACTCAATGAGAAAATAGCAGGGAGACTTGGAACTGTTTTAATATTATCTTATGGATAAACTCACTGCAGAAAGAAGTTCCCAACTCACTCAGAAAGTTGCTCAACATTTCACTTGATTTGACAAAATTTTCAGCATAGCTCTATGGTTAACATAACACCATCAATAAAATCCTGGGGATTTTAGTGATTGAGAGTACATTCATAAAAGTGGCTACAAACATGAAGTGAGAAATTACATGTCAGGTAATTTTAATAATGCTCTTAACCTACATTGCTTATCAGTTACTTGTTAGTAAGACAATATATTAGTGTGTTAGGGGACCTTAGTTTTCATTAGAAAGCAAAATGAACCAAGACTAAAATAATGTTAATGAAGTCAGCACCAAGTTTAGTACCTGAATATCAGCATTCTTCCAGATCTAAGAACTTTCTAATATTTTCACTTTGTGAAAGAACAGCAAGATAGGTATGGAACAGCTGCTGTTTGGAAAATCACTGAAGGTGTCTAATGATCCAGCTGGTTTTTGCTGCTCCAATAAATGGTAAATGATATAATTTCTCACTTTTTCCCAAATGAGACAGTTAAACCTTGTATAGTATGTAGCTATTTGATTTAGGCAAAATACTTATGGAAGGAGAATTTGTGAGGCCATTTGCAAAGTTTAAAATCACACTAGACTTTAAAGAGCCATTTCAATAATCTCTTACTTCCTTTAATTTTTATGTATGAGGAATATATCCATAACAGCCTTATCTTCCTGAGCTTAATACCAGCCTGGAGACTGCACTCCCTGGTGAAAGCTAAGAGATTTATTTCACTGATTCCTACCTTAATGTTTATTTCTTCCTTCTCTGTACCTTTTAGGTCTTCTTTAACTCGATTATTTTAGATGCCTATGCTTCTGCAGCATCAGTCAGACTTCTCTACCTGCTGCAGTTTCTTTGCATCTTTTGTCACAAAAATTAGAGTCTCACACCAAAAAGTGCTTCAAATATGGCAAAAGCCACTTTTTCCCCTTATCAAAACAGGTAAATTTACTAGGCCATATCAAAGTACTTGTTCATAGATGCTAAGAGTTTCAGACCCCATTTTCTGTGTTTCCATCTGAATCAGCATTTCAAAAATGCTATGTTGATTTATTTTCTCACTCTAAACAGAGCTTAGGAATTTGGAAATCACAGTTATTTTAAATGAAAACAGTGAAGACTGAAACGTAATTTCACCACGCTGTGCTATACCTCACACACATTCACAAACTGCTGTTCACTGTATCATAAAGGACACATATTTTTGTGATGGAAGTTGCTTTGTAACTTTAAAAGTAAGCATAGTTTTTAATAGAGCTTTGCCAAGGTTCCTGATCTCAGACCACAGGTAAAGACAACATTTCTTCTGTGCATCTATAGTGGTCATTGCTGTTAGTGCACACTGCATTGTATATTTTGAAAATCACTACATTTATCCAACTAATTAATCTCTCTTTTCACTTTCAATCATTTTAGAAGCATTTTTTTTGTTGCATAATATCATTCAAAACTAAGTCACATTAAAAAAAAACTATCACAGAAATCTATGTTTTATTGACAGCTTGCAGGATTTAGCTTGCTCAGTGCCAGATTTGAAGCTGCATTTGGGCAGTTATATGCCAAATTGGCCTTTCAGAAGTAGTTAAATGCTGAACTCCTCTAACTGAACTGACGAAAAACTACACGAGTCCTTTCTAGACCCATTCAGTAAAGATTCTTTTCTAACTGGTTGATTGCCTAATATTCATAGCAGTCCTGAAGGTATTTCAAAAGGTGAAAGCAAGTCTGAACAAGGAGGAAAAAAAAAATAAATTTTGGAAGCAAGACATCTCCAGGTGTCTGCATTCCTTTCCAGGAATACAGAACATCTGCAGAAGTGGGCTGTGAGACAGGGCGTGGGTGAGTCCAAGGAAACATGGCACTAAGTGGAAGGATTAATCTTCTGCAAGCTTCCTTTCCCTCTATTCTTACTGATGCAAACTCTCCTGGCCTGTCATTTGCAGGAAGATTAAATGGATATTCCTGTTTTGAATCACGCTACTGAAAGAAAGATGTTTGACCTCCTTCTGTGTAAAAGTCGGTGAATTGTTTTAAATAAATCTGTTTCCAACTGGGCTACACAATAAGGGTGCCAGGGAATAAAACCTGGGGGTAGGCAGAGAGGGTACTACAGCATATGGAAAGTTTGTATAAAACTTATGATGTTAACATGACTTCTTTCACCTAAAGAGAACCTATAAATTTACCTATTTTCTCAGCCTACAAATTCCTTAGTATTTCCCTGGGGACAGCTGAATGGTTCAATTCAAAGGATTTTTTTAATTCTTGTAACCCTAATCTTCATCATTATTCCTAATTCCTCAGTACGAAACTAGAAATATTGATGATCTAATACGTTTTACAGAGCAGCACACAACCTTCTTTATGGCACTTACA
Source organism: Formicarius rufipectus (assembly GCA_013399695.1). Taxonomy (NCBI): domain Eukaryota; kingdom Metazoa; phylum Chordata; class Aves; order Passeriformes; family Formicariidae; genus Formicarius; species Formicarius rufipectus. The sequence continues at coordinate 98,871 of VXAU01004222.1, read as the reverse complement.
TCATTATGTAATATGTTATAAAGCAACTTGCATGTTGTAAAACTCATTAAAAAGATATATTTTTTTCTCTTAGCTTGAGTTCACGATGGCCAAAATTGAGGTGGAAAGCTATTAAAGTTCCAGAAATCCTAGCAGTACACGTTCTTTTCAAATGTTCTTTTCTGCCCTCTTACTTGGTGTTTTCTGTCACATTTTCAGTATTTCTGATGTGGGTCTATTGAGAGGTAATTTCTCAGCACGGCAGCTGAAGTAAGACTCCTGTGGGATTAGTAACCCAACCTTATAAATTGTTACCTGGTTTCTGTCATTTACGCTGATTTGGTCGGGACAGTTGCTAACTGAATGAAAGTGGCATAAGCCAAAGTGAAAGAAGAACGATACTGAGATATAATATAAAAATATAAATTAAACTTTTGTCATAAATGACTGGATAGATTTTAACACTTGTCAGTGCTTTATCGACAGTGAGTTACTAACCACTTTGTCTGTGAAAGCCACAGAAAAAGACAGTATGTTGAGCATTTTTTAAATTAATTTAATGGTTTTAGCCTCTTACTGTTTTCAGGCTTTCTCAGGTTCCTCTGTTTGCTACTCTCTTGCATACTGTATACACACATCTCATGCTGACTTTGTGGGATTTTTTGGCTGCAAGAGCAGACAATTACCAGGGTACATGCTTACTGCTCTAGTGGTTGGGAAAATTAGGGATTGTCATTACATTGAAATATCAGCAGGAATACAGTTCAGTTCTGTTCCCATTGAAACTAGTTGATTTCAGAAGAGCTATGTTTCAGACTTAGCCTATAATTTGTTCTGCTGAAAATGGCCACCTTGCCAACAGCATCCAACTCCACTTGTAACTTAAGAACTAGCATAACTTGTCAAATCTAGCAGCAAGGAGGCAAATCCTACTTTTGCAAGGGTAGAGCAGAAGTATCTTAGCTGAGAGCAGCAGTCCCCCATTTTCTGTGGTGGTCAGCCCAAATTGTAATACCAACTTGCTCATATAAGCAGCACCAAAACATTATTGCTGTGTCTTCAGTTTAAATTGAAGATAACTAAAAGTTAAAAGACAAGTTGTGTTGCACAATAAATTTACATGTCATTTAATTAATTTTAAATCAGGTTTCTGAAGAGACTTTGCCTTTATCTGGGCTTGTAAGGATCCTATTGCTATGTGAATGTTACCCTAAGTCCCTATAATCTTTGGATAGGAAGTAAAACTCAGGTCAGTCATTTCATTTCCCAAGTCTTTGCTGTTGAGATTAATTTCTTATTATCAGTCATGAAAAACATAAACTCCAGATATTCACAGAAGAAAAAAACCCAGGTATAAAGCGTACCTTTACATAGGATTCTGCTTGCTGGATGGGGAGATAAATGATTAAACATATTGCAGCTTATTTAAAACAGGAGTGTTGTTTCTGCTTTCTGGGAAATATCACTGCTGATTAAAAGCAATGCAGCTGCTTGGAGAGAGCTAAATAGATTCAATAAACTACAGGCCATACCCTCTCAGTGTTAATTAAGGTGTTAATTAAGAAATGGTATCTTGAGGAGATGTAACTGAGAGAAGGAATTCTTCATACGTTTTTGTATAACAGTAAGCCAAGGATAAGAAGTGGCAATATTTTCAATCCTGATTTTTTTTTTTTTTTTTAATGAGATAGATGGTATTTATTACTTTAACTAAATCCCCAGTATACAGAGCTATTTAGTTGCAAAAACTCCCCTCCACCTGTTGTTTCATGAGGTCTAGTCTTTATGACCAGAAGCAGAAGATGGGGTACTTTGATGTTTTTTACTCACTATTCGGTTTGTATCAGTCCAAACAAGTTTTGGGAGTGTGGTGAATCTCACCTACAGCTTTCTCACCAGAAATGGTGTTCTGATGGTTCTCAGTCTCCCTACATCATCATGAAGCAAAAAGACACTCCAGCTCAAGAGACAAGTGAATACGAGGGAGACAAATTATGCATTTCCTTTTGTGTTCTCTAAAACTTGACATATAGGAAACCTGTGGATTTGAAGTGATGATAACAATGATTGGTTGGGAGCTTTCAAAAGTAATAGTAATTTTGTTAATTGGCTATATAAAGTTAGGATTCTGCTCTGAATTGTATCCCTGTATGTAATTGATATACGCATAACAGAAATGGTAGAAATGCTATTGCTCAGACGAGGGATGGGCATGACAAGCACAAAACAGGAAGACCACATTAAACACTTGTAATCTCACTTGCTTAAAAACTAGAAGCTGGCCCACACAGTGAACTTTCCTGTCAGAGGCTTTCCCTTTGCCTCCTTCACTTTAATATTATCTCTGTACAGTACTCTAATCTGTGTCAGTCTCCAGTAACTTGACGGCAGCTAATTGAGTCAAACATGATTTATGTGGTGCAACAGAGGCTACAAAATGGTTCTGACCCAGGTTTTATGGGCATGTAGTGGCTTTAGGATGCTTTAAAAGGGGCTGCTAAATTAGAGTTAAACCTGGTGAGTCTGTCCTGCTCCCTGGCATTGGTGGCTATTGCAAAGCCTCCTGACACCCAGCAGGGATGCGTGGCTGGAGTGTCCTGGGTGCGTGGATGTGAGAGATGGCTCACGGGCAGCCAGCTTACAGACTGTTTAGCCTGAACTGGGACTTACTGTTTCTTTTCAAATGTGCTATGTCCACAGACACCTTTATTTTAGATTTACTGGGAGGATGCAATTTGCTTTTACCAGACTCCTTGCCCTTTGGGCTCTTCTGCTAAGATGCATGTTTAAGGATCAGGTATCTCCTAGCCTGTATTTTTATCACAAAGGACCATTTTCCCTCCCCCCACTATCCACAACCCCTCCCTTCCCGACACTGGTTTGGAACCTGGCTGCTTCTATTTATTTATTTATTAGTCTGCTAAGGGCCTTCGATTCATTGCCCAGTTCCCGTCAGCACGGTGTTAGCTGCGAGCCCAGGACACCGTGCGGGAGAACTTTTTCCTCCCTGTGCACCTCTTCCTCAAGAATCTTCCTATGCCAGGCAATTAATTTAGAGCAAGGGTAAAAGCTCGCAATACTCGGTCGGGACGACAGGAAAGGCTCGAGGCAATTCCATTACGGGATGAGTTTTTCCCTCTTTGCGGTGTTGCAGGGATGCTGCCGCTGTCCCTGTCCCCGCGAACCGCGGGCGGGCTGTAGGGGGTGCAAGAGCTCCACTGAAGCCGCCGGGCAGCCCCGCCGGGGACCGGGCTCCGCATCGCACGGGTCCTGTGAGCCGCAGCCCTGAACTCGCAGCTCTAAGTGCGGTCTCGAAAGGGAGCAAGCTTGTGTTCGCCACCGGGGCTCTGCCCGTCCCGTCCCGTCTCCCGAGCGCCAGGGGCACGGCGGGCCAGGTCGGCAGCGTCGCTTCGGTGGGTTGCAGGAAAGAGGTATCTGTCCCGGAAAGGAATGCCAGACTGGTTTCTCCCCCAAGAAAATGTAATCAAGGGACCAATGCGGTGTGTTGACCATAAGGATAAAAATCAAACTACTACTACTACTATATATAAATATATAAAAGAAAGCACTGTTGAGAATTTTGTTTGTAATTATTTGTATTATTTTTTAAACCTTATGAATGATGTGTCTCGTCTCTCTTTCCCCCCCCCCCCTTTTTTTATTTTTTTCTTTCCCCTCCTTTTCAATCCTGTGGGTTACCATTACTATTGACTTATTTTTAAGCAGCACTGCTTTTCACTTTTGAACTTTGTCGTGCTGCCGTATGCCACTTAAGAGACCGCTCAGCTCAAGTGATTGTCACTCAAATTAGTCCTGCTGTTTTGTGATATATAAGTCGCCTTCTGTACTGCCTGGATTAGTCAGTTCAATGGCAGTGACAAACATGCATTTTTTTGTTGTTAGAGAAGGGATTCTCACATGGGAAAACACATGTACATCCAGTCGGGACACATGCATTTCCCACAAGAGAGAGAGGGGGAGATTTTCAGCAAACTAGTATTTATTGCTTGTTCTTGTGTGTGTGTGTGTTGGGTATCACAGCTTGACAACAGGAAATAAGGTATTGAAGAAGTGTTTGGGCTCGTAAAGATGTGGCTCTCAAAGGATTAAGAGAGGTCCTCTGCAGTTAAAAGTATGAAATGATTATTTATAGTTCTGAATTTGGTAGCACTGAAATTAGGGTTAAGCCTGAAAATAGCAGGTACAAAAGGAAAGATCCAAATCTGTGCAGCCTGAGTTGGCAGCGTTTAAAGGGAACTAAAGCCAACGGAAGCTGTGTGAGGCACTTGAAAAAAATCACTTTGTTCCCACAGAAGTGCAAAAGCATCGGGGAGAAAATTAATTCAATACTTGTATTTCATGATATGGCATCAGATATTTACGAAGAAGGTTAAGAAACATTATATAAGGAAGACCAATTAAACATATGTAACAAAACTGATATTCTTACGATGGAACATTATAGTAATTTTCTTAAATAGTTTCAGTCTAAGAAAATATTTGCACTGTACTAATGTTAATATTTGTTATGCTATAAAGTGAATTTCTTCTCCGAAGTAAGTGAATTCATAATATCTATCAGTCCACTCTACTTGGAGAGGGGAAAAAACCTCAAGAGTCAATTTTCCCTCACTGTTATTAGTAACTTTATTCCAGAATGAAATTACAAATTCAGTAAACCTGCTAGAAATTAGTTTTCTGTAGATAGACAAAGTTGGAAGAATTATCTCTGCAAATCTATACTGTCTTCAGCTGTTCCAAGATTCCAGTTGAAAAGTGAATTCCAAAGAATAAGATAGATTTTGCTATCAGAACAAGGGGGATCGTACTGTGACATTAAAAGAAGACTCGGCTTTTGCATTAAATGTTCTGTTGTCTTTCTCACAGAAAATGAAATTGCACAAACCTGATTTGACCAAAACCTAGGTGAATAAGCCATGTACTTCAGAACATTTTTTCTTATTTTTCTTTTTCAGAAACGTCCTGTATTCTCTTCTTGTAAACACTTTCAAAAAAGCCCATGCATTTTAATCTAACATACTTTCATACACTAGAAAATAAATTTTGAATGTGTTTTCTGTGGTCATTTGTATAAAAAACAGATACCAAATCAGTCAAATAATAACAAAAAACCCCCGCTATGTACTTTGTTCCTTTGGGTTTTCAAAACTAGACAAAAAACCCCTACAATTTCAATTATTTTCTCTCTTTNCATAAGTTTCAGCTATGATTTTTTTTCCTTTTTTTTTTTTTTTTTTTTTTTTTCTTCTCTCTTAAGTATGAATCCATTACAGAAAGTATTTTCCATTCCTAGGTAAATAAGAAAATAGATCCATTTATAGACATGAGGATAAGATAAAACATGAAAAGAAGAATGGAGTTCTCATCTCCATCTGTTTAAATCAACAAGACTGCTGCAGTAGGAGTAAGGGCTATTGCATGTAGATGTTATGTATGACAGTTATATGGGAAGTTCTGCATTAACATATATAGCTAGAGTCTTGGTGTGATCAAGATTCTGTTTCTTTATTGGTTTTGCATGGAAGAAACGCTGCTTTCAGATGCATGGGTTTTATTGCATCCCAGAATTATTTATTTTTTTTTTTTTCTTGGAAGTTAGAATTGCTCCCCATGTGCATAATTTAATTTTTAATTTTTCCTCAGAAGCTGACATAAAGTACATTCTAATCTTACTTATTAGAAGCAGTTGCCCTGTGATAAAACTATTTTTTGACAAGGCAACATGGGCTGTTCTCTGGAACTTCTCATGTTAATGACTTTGGTTTCAGAGAATAAAATAATGCAGAATGAATCATGAAGCTATTAATGATTTACTAGATGAAAACATACCAAAGTAGATTTTTTTGAAACTGGCAACTTCTTTTCTGTTGTAACTTCCTTTTGCTATGCATTGAGCTTGTGAGCAGAAAGCATTAGAAGGATTTTTCATCTTGATTAAAGATTGACATGCATAATTCTACGTGCACCAAAATGAAAATATGCCCCTTAGAGCAATGGCACTCGACCTTTAACAATCGAAGAACCATTTAAAATCACAAAGAGGCACACAAGTCAAAACCACAAAAATGCGTGTGACAATTTTATTAAAAATTATGAATGAATACATTAATCAAAGACAGTTAAGCAAATCCAAGGGCACTCTACAATTTGTGTCTTAGGGCAAAGTAATTGATTGGGTAGATTGTATGTTTTTACAAGAAGGAGAAGAGGAACTTTACACACATAAATGGAAGGAAATGGTGAAAGATATCATCCAACAAGTTTGCAGAATAGCTGAAAAGAAACAGAACTGAGCCAGCATGTCATACGATTTCTCACTCAGACCCATGATAAAAGCTCTATAGAGGCCTCTGAAGAATGAATTCCATAGGTTGAGTATCTCTGCCTTTAAATACTGTAGGTGCTGAGGTTGTTTTCATTTCTGTTGACTGTTGCTTTTGAAGTTATTCACTGTGTGAATATTAAGTAACATTTTTAGTGCTGTGATGATAGATTCTGCTTTTTACAGATTATTCTGCAACTAGGACAGCCTTTGCGTTGATGAATGCAGATTTGGCTGTAGGGAAAGGCAAAACTCCCTTCTCTGATTATATTCAGTTATCTAACCTGAAAATTCCTGCTGCATATTCTGCATTGGTTCCATACAATAAATTCCTATTTGATTTTCTGAGAAAATCTACATAAAGGCTGAGTCAAGAATTGCAATAGCAATCCACAGTGGGAAAGAAATTCTTCCTATGTGTGCCGCTGCTGCAGGCTGCTACACCAGGATGTCAGTTCTGAAGCACAGAGCCAAATTCAGCCTTGTGATATCTTTTCTTTCAGACCTTTTTGAACTCAGTGAGGCTATGGAGTGTAAGGAATTTGGGTTTTACTTATTATGAAGCTGTTTAATGCGATATGTATGGCAAAGAAGTACCAGCTATGAAATGTAAATGCTGAAAAATGGCATGACTCTGTTTAACTCCGTGTTACTTTACAATGCTGTGGACAAAAATTGGAGCTGACATTTCTCTTTGATCTGGTTTACCCATCTCGCTCTGCTGCTATCAGCAGTGTGTGACAGCAGCAGACATTAGCTAGGAAAGAGGGAATAGGGAAGAAAGAAATGTAATCCTCCCCATGGCCTTCATAGGAGAATAGTGAATTAGAGCCAGATGCTACACTTTTAGGTGTAGTTAAAAAAACAATGCCCTTCTCCCATCAACTGTATGTGTATGCAAGGGTATTGGGGAATATAGTCAAATGGACATACTTATTTGAAAAATAAAGGCAAAGAGACAGAAAACAAAATTGAAAAAGTAGGATACACCTGAACCCATGTTGAAAACATGATGTTTTGTTTCATTCTGCTTAGATTATGTAATACAAATCAGAACCTGCATCTTATCCATGAAAATGTCTTCTTTTTGAGTGTTACCATAGTTCTGGTCTCTGTAGCAGAGAACCTTTGTCAGAGGAATGGAGCAACTTCCCTCTAAGTAAGCACTATTCCTTCCAACTTCAAGAGGAGATAGCTAAAATAGAATAAGACAGGTATTGATAAAATTGTGAATAACGTGGAGAAGGCTGAATAGGAAGCAGCTGTCAGTATTTCAGTACAATGTTTACTGGGCACCAAAAAAAGTTATAAGAAAGCAGATTTAAACCACATACACAGAAAAGGATATTACAGACTCTCTAACCAGGTAACACAAAAAAAGGGTGAATGCGCTCAAGGAACATTAGTCCATTCATGCTAGAAGCTGTCCAGCTTTTCTTAATTTCTGCCAATGGCCAACTACTGCTCTTGGAGATATTAATTACCATTTGACTGATAAGTATGGTGGTTCTGATTCTACTTTTGTGATTTCAACATTTTCAGTATGGGTTACTCAAAATTACTTTAACTTTTAGGATGCAAATCCATCATGTCTTCCTGTGGGAGTCTAGTTCAGTTACTAGTTCAAGACAGGGAATACAAACCAGCACTTTATATCATATTTTTAATTTAAAAAATGTTTACATTAGCATAGGTATAGTGCTTCTTCTCTACTGATCACCTCACAGATTTGTGATGCTTTCTAATGCGGAACATCGTACCCCAAGCACTGTAATTTATTTGTATATATGCTCTATATTTTTCTGCTGTTCCCCAATTTCATTTTTCTTACATTTTAAGAATATTTCAGACTATCAGAGGAATTAAAACATTGCTTGCAATTTTAAATTGCAGATTTTTTTCTCTATTATGCCATAATTTCTAATGTGTTAGGCAATCTGGCTTATTAGATTCAAATCTTATATTAAGTTGGTCAGTGAATCAAGAAGGTAAAAGAGACAGAAAGCTTCTTCCCCTTGTGATGGTTGTAGCTGTAGCTTCCAGCGATCTTGTTAACAGAGAACATGGAGAAGATTGAGATACTCAATACAAGTTTTTCCTCATTCCTTTATTGGTAAAATTAGCCTTCAGAAATCCCAGGTCCCTGAGGCCATTGAAGAGAGGCTGGAAAAAGAAAGCCTTACCTTTTGCAAAGGATCAACACTAAACAAACTGTACATAAACAAATACATGGGATCTAATAGGTTACATCCACAAATGCTGAGAGAGCTCTCTGAGATCATCACAAGGTTGCTCTTGATTATCTTTGAAAGGATATAGTCATTTGGGGAGTTTCCTGACAATAGAAAGAAAGCAGATATTCTTATCTTCAAGCAGGGCAAGAAGGAGGTTGTAGAGAACTACACTCCAGGCTTGTTGATTGTGTGCAACATGATGAAGAAATAATTCTGGAAAATATTTCTGGGCATAAACAGGACAAGATGTGATTGAGAGTAGTCAGGATGGTTTAGGAAGTGAAATCATGCTTCATGAACTTTCTGTAATTAGCCTTCTGTAATTAGATGACTAACTCGGGAGAAGCAGTGGCTGTTAGGCTTTCAGTGTTGTCACATGTGACTTCCTCAATGACAATGTGATAAATCACAGATACAAGGACAGTGGGTAAGAGGTGGGTGGGATCACATACGTGAAGCTCAGCTGCATCTTGTCACTAGTTCTTTAATCCACAGGTTGATACTAGGGCCAGTACTGTTCCACATAGCCACTAATAACCAGAATGATGGGATAGAGTGCACCCTCAGCTGATGCATCAAATGGCTGCCATGCTGTTATGTGGGATCTTGAGAGGTTAATGAAGAGGGCTAATGGGAATCTCCAGAGATGAATGAAGGAAAATACCAAGCCCTGTCTCTGTGAAGAAAACTCTAGGTGCCCACATGAACAGCCGGGGTGTTGACTGGCTTGAAAGAAGCTTTGCAGAAAAAGACGCAGGGTTCATGGTGGACTTCAAGTGGAATGTGAGCCAGGAAGGTGCCCTTGTGGCAGTGGTTGTCATTAGAACTTCACCAGCAGGCCACGGGTGGTGAGTCTTCTCCTTAGCCATGCTGAGAGCACATCTGGAGTTGTGTGTCCAAGTCTAGGATGCTCGGTGTAAGGGAGACTTGGACATGCAGGAGCAAGGCCAGTAAACGGTTGCCAAAGGGACTGGAGCCTCTGACATAGAAGATGAAAGAGCTGGGATCACTTAAGCTAGAGAAGGGAAGGTTCAGGAGCAAATCTTACCAATGTGTGATAGAAGGGAGTAAAGCAAATGGAACCAGACTCTTCTTGGTGATATCCACTAAAAGGTTGAGAAGTGATAGGCACAAACTGAAACCCAGTAAATTCTCCTTAAACATAATAATAATTTTAAAAAAAGTTACTGTAAAGGTGATTGTTCACTTGATCAGATCACTTAGAGAGGTCTCTGTCCTTGAAATACTAAAAAATTAAGCTGATCAATATCCTGTTTTAGTTGACTCTGCTTTGAACAATGGTGGTGAACTAGATGATCTCCAGAGGTTGTTTCAAATCTCAAAGGCTCTGCAATTGTGTGAGAACAGGCAGTTACACCCACTTGAGAAGTAGCTTCAGTGAAGTTCTACATGGGCAAATGAAGAGTATTGCGTGTGCTACTCAGGAGAGTATTGCACGTGATAGTGATGACTAGGAACTACAATAGGACATCTACAATAACCAGATTTCTGCTTGGTGCTGTGCTGTAATGACATGTCATATTTTGGCAGTGCTCCTCCCTGATTTTTTTAGCATGGATATAGTTTTCACAGACTTCAAAAGTCCAAAAATATCATTGGAGGTTCATTGTTGACTGAGCTGAGTCTCAAAAAAATTCCAGGTCTAGACTCAAGACTTTGATCTGAAAGTACCTACAGCATTGCAGTAGAAAAAGTCTGATGGGTGTTAACAGGGAGTTTAACTGGAGATAGGTGAAAAATCTTGAAGTGTGAGTGAAAAGGATTCATTCATGGGAACTGGGCAGTGATATACAGAATCACATGTCAAGGAGCACAAAGTCTCAGGAGATGCATCCTGAGAAGCAACTGATCCTGACAATGGAGTGTTTGAATGGTAACACAGGCAGAAAAAGGAGAGTATTCCCCTTGAATATGTTAACATCAAAGTAGTGAACAAATATGTAAGTATAGCCATGGACTCAGTTTTACTATCTACATTGTAAAGGGTGCCAAAAATTGGAGAGAGGAACCACAGCAATTATTTGAGGCCCAGGAGGAGGCATTTTACTGCAAGAAACTTAAAGATCATTCTGCTTATTGTAGAGGTGATTTGATCTCACTGTAAAAGTAATGTCAGGAGAGACAGTGTGGAATACTAAAGGCTCTTTAATCTAGTAGGGAGAGGCATAATTAGAACCAATGGCTGGAGGCTGAGGCAAGGCAGAGTCATCTGAGAAATCAAGAGTACAATTTCACAGTAGGTCTAAGAAGCCCTTGCGAAAGATTACTTGTGCAAAGTGGTGGCTTTTCCTTCTCATGTTGTCTTTAGCTCAGGACTGGATATCTCTCTGGAAGATGTTTTTCTCCAAGCTATTGTGGTGCATACAGTGAAAACAAGATGAAAGGCATCTTGTTATTAGTCAGGAGGCTAGGTTACTTGACTGATAATGAAATCCCTGCTAGGGAATGAAGCTCTGTCCTATTACTGACTGTGTGAAGTTCTTAAAGAGAACTAGATGGTACAGCAAAATAATTGCTTTTGGCCTTAAAATCTATGGTTTCATTAGAGGAATGAAAGAACTCTTCACTATGTGTTTCTAACCTTAACTGCTCTGCTCTGCCCAAACAGCTGTAAGGCAACATCGCAGCCACCAACTCTGCGGCCTGATCTGGTTGTCTTCAAACATCAAGGGTTGTGTGTGTTAAATGTATTCTAAATATTGTATAAACTGAGTTTAGAAGTGCAGAACTGAAGGTGCAGTTTCAAGGCCCTTCAGAATAGTGTATATTACTTACATAAAGATGATAGAACTATTATGCTCTCTCTAAAAATGAATCCATTTTAATGCAAGCTGTCAACAGGTTAATATTTTATAGCATAAATACTGGCAGAGAATCCCTGCATTCTTCTCCACTTACATTTTCATGAGCTCAGTAAACTGAAACAATAATCTTAATAATAATGAAAAACAAGGCTAAATTAGAAGTTGCAGGGGCTATTGTCAATTTTACAAATCCAACAATAGCCTGCAGGGTTCCAGGTTTGTTTCTGGCTGCTCAGGAAGCTTGTGTGATTTGCTCACACATTTTTTCTTATACCCCAGAGCTGTGCCTCTGCTGGAGTCAGGGATCTAATATTCTCTTTGAACTTCCTTAGCATCCTATTGCATGCTGTGATCTATAATTAGTGCATGCACACACACATATACACACACTAGCTATATTAACTCCTAAGTGTCAGAAGTTTCACTATGTCCAACACCTGGCTTAGGTGCTGCAAAAGAACAATACAACTCTTGCTGTAACCTTGAGTTTGAAAGTCTGCAGTTCTGATTTATATCCTTAGGGGGATAGACAACTTTGTGTTTTTCAGATGTGATACTATAATGCAATTTTCCAGATGTGAAATACTTAGGATCAAGAAGGAATCATAAATTGCACAGAAACCTAAACTGTTTCAGGTTCAATTAGTGATACAAGATGTGACTACAACTTTCTCATCAGGGGAAAAAGAGGGGCAGACACTGATCTAGTCTTTGTGGTGTCTGGTGTCAGGACCCAAGGGAATGGCCTGAAGTTGTGCCAGTGGAGGTTTACGTTGGATATTAGAAAAAGGTTCTTCATCCAGAGGGTGCTTGGGAACAGGTTCCCCAGGGAAGTTGTCACAGCACCAAGCCTGACAGAGTTCAAAAAGTATTTGAATGATACTCTCAGGCACATGTTGTGACTCCTGGGGATAGTCCTGTGCAGGGCCAGGAGTTGGACTCCATGGTCCCTGTGGGTCTCTTCCAACTCAGCATATTCTGTAGTGTCCCTGGAAGACCATGATACTTTCTTTATCTGTCCATAGGACATCATGGCTATGATATGTCAATATGAGTCATTTCTGGAGAGAAATCTTTGGAACCAGAAGGTAGTTTGTTTTATTTGTTGTTTAAAAGCAAACTCAAATAAACATACTCCCACATAAACAAATACCCCAAAAGAAAAACAATAAACAAACAAAAGCAATCTCCCAAGTCCCCAACACATCCAAAAATAAAGAAAACAAAACAATCCCTCTCCCCCCAGAGAGATACACTTGGGATAAGTGGGACAAGAATGCAGGTAAAGTCTGACAAAGTTGCACCACTTGTGGGCATTCTTCCTAGAGACTTAAATTAGTCCTACCTCCCTATCTAAAATAACTGGATAAACGTAATGAAATTCCACGGCAATTTCTTCATTTGCATGGGAAACCGAAGTCTCAGAAGGCTGCCATGTGCTCCACTGTGAGCACTTAATAGGTTTCTTGGGGAAGAGCAACACTTTTTGAGTAATTGTTTGCAATTAGGAGTGCTCTCGTTTCTGCTAATGACGGTGATTCTCACAAACCTGCATTTGTTTTGCAGTAATGAGCAAGACATTAAACACCTCATATCCTTGAGATGTCCAGTAAGTTTAAATGGCAATAAATAAAATAAAGATAAATATCAATAGGAGGAGGGGAGGAAATGTATGGAGAGGCATTGATCAAAGATTTGTCGTGGAGTGTCAGCAGAAATGTAGAGGGATTGTGCCTGTATGGATTTGTAGATTTTAATTTCTTAGCTACATGCAACTAAAGAATCAGTCATATTTAGCAACATAGTTATGGATTTGTATTCCATTATTGTTGGGGGCATGCCAGCAGTGATGTTTGAGGATTTTTCCAGAGACTGAAGAAGGATCTTGAGATGATTAACTATAATAATGAGAGTCATGACGTCAGGTTAGCTGAAAACCACATTCTCAACAAGAAGTTCTCTGATAAAAATTCATTAGTATCTTAAATGTCTAAAATAATCACAGAGCCAGGTATTTATATTCCTGATACTGGTTTTAGTTTTTCAACATGCCACTGAAGTGTGCCAGGCTGTTACTAAAGTACAGTATGTATTTGTGTGAAAATTACAATATTTTGCACAAATTTGCTGTTCGGTCAACTCTTGGAAAGTCTTAGAAAGGCAGTCTTGGAAACTTCCTGATGCAGCAGGCACATTCTATTACTTCCCAGATTGTTAGATAACCTTCATAACTCAAGCTGAGTTTGTTGATTCTTTTATCCTTTCTTCTCTGATACAATTAGCAGGGGGTTGCATAGATACAAATATAAGAAAAAGGAGAAACAGAAGGTAACTCCAAAATTCAGGTCTCTCTGGTTAGCAGATGGCCCAAAGTTTAGTGAGACTTGTGTCAGACTGTGGAGTGTGTAGTCAGAATTGTGTGTTTAGTTTTCCAGGATGAACAAGAGTGGTTGCAATAAGCACACTGTAACCATTTTGTTCCAAGAAAAAAGTATCACAGAATTACAGTTTGATTTAAAGTTTGCACCATGACTGAATGTCCAGGTGTCACAGCAAGATCAGAGGATGACAGTGGATTTCTGGAACATACGTCAAGTCCCTCACTTCCTGGCTCCATCCCACCTCCTAGAGTCCAAACATGATTTGGCTGTCCTGCAAGCCAAGCTCTCCTGCAGATTTGGCAGAGAAGGAACTCTGAGAGTGATGTATTGGTTTGGTTTCCTCTGAACTGAGATATAGTCTAAGTCATGTTAAACACATTTTAAGGATGTGGTGAAATGCAGTTGAGTGTGCTGTAATCACAGAATTCTTAACCTTACTTACCAACTGCAACTTTTATACAATTGCTATATTAATATATTCTCATATGTATCCAAGTTAAGGTTCTGCCCTCTGAAACTAGCTGCAGCAAATATTTAGAAAAAAGATATGGCCATTCATTATTATTATTTATTGATTTCTGCTTATATAGTACTACTGAAAGGTTCTAGATGTAACCACAACTGGTTTCTCTGTAGATTGCAATTAAACTGTTCTTATCTTCAATCTTAAATGGAAGAAAAAATAGAGTTAAAAATTGGTTTAAAATAGGTTTTATTATAATTGGTGCCCTGGTGTCAACTGGACCTACTCATATTTTGACTTCCTGTGGTAGTAGTTAAAGTGACTCATTGTTTGCTAAAAGGGCATGTGGCTATGAGAGGTCAAAATACCTCTTTGAGCATCTAAGATTCAAAAACCATTCAGATTCAACACTCTTAATGATGACCTCACTTCTGCTGCTTTCTTGAAACAGAAAGGAAGAAACAAGTTCTTGCCATGGTCTCCATTCAGTAAAGGGAGAAAAATCTGGATGAAAACAAAACTCTTTTTGTTTAAAATTATAAGCCATTATTAAAGCGCCTGAGCATAAATTAGACTGATGTTGTGAAAGCATCAGTTAAGCAACACCCATGATGAACTAACAGCTGTATAATGTACTAACTGAAGCAGAAAGGTTTTATAGTCTGGAATTTTTCTGCTATTGTGCAAGCAAAGCAAATAAAGGGTCAGAATGCACAAATGAAGAGAGATCTTACTCTGAAGTCCTGTAAATCACTTTGTAACCTAGAACAAATTTGTAAGAAGTCTTACTATTTTTAAATCATTAAGCAAAGAAGTATGCTCTTATACTGGCACATCCTTAAGATACAATGTGACAGAAACTGTAAGATAGAGTATTCTTTTAGGAAGTCTCATAGTTTGGCCAATGTGTGACTTAATCTTATATAGAAAAGAATGTCTCATGAGGTTCACATTGGGTGTAGCATAAAGGATAATGTGGAGACAAACTGTACACCATGGAAGCTGAACATGCAGCTTTTGTACAGCCTCCATCAAGAAACTAAGATGTGAGTACACAAATAAAACTTTCAAAAGTTAGGGGGTTGGTTGTTTGTTTTGGGAGTATGGTGCTAATTTGTGGGTTTGGTGGATGTTTGGTTTAGTTTTTGTTTGTTTGTTTGTTTTGTTTTGTTTTGGAAAATTATCATCAGTAAGAAAGCTACCTAACAGCAAAGAAAAAAGTACAGTTTTTGTCTTACGCTGTTCAAACTAAGTGCAGGAGTGCAGGGAACTTTGAACTCACTGCCTGAAGAGTATTTCTATTCCACTGCTGCACACTAATTCTGACTGATTTGGGTGAGTTTTGAGGAACACTTGCAGCATGAGTTTGTAGTCCTGCCTACCACATCATCTTCCACTTGCCTCTGAAATGTGAATTAAGAGTAGGTGATTTGGGTACTTACAGATGTTATAATGAATGTCAAGTAGTAAATAATCCCTCCAACCTCTACTCTGAAACAAGGCAAACAAATATATTGTGATAGATACAAACATCCCTCTCTCATGTGCAAGTTGTTTCAGTTTACTTAGAAAAGGAAATGTGGAGATATTTTCAATTAGAAAGTGTATGTATATGTACATTAGCTCTGCATATATATAGCTATTCGTATTTGTTTTACAGTCCTTTAAAAAGTACATGGTGTGGATATATTTTGGTTTTTAACTCCTTACTCAGTCAGAGCATATTATAAAGCCTAAACTAGATCAGTTACAGGAACCAAAGGAGTTTCCAGATTTATTTGATTCAGAGAATCATCTGAAAATTTCCTTTACAAGTAGAGTACACTGGGCCTTCAGCGATAGTGAACCACTGGAAAGAGATAGTTTATCATTCACAGCAGTGAAAAAAGGAGGTCATACAAGGATCACCTCTCCAATGACATAAACATGAGACTTTTCTCACAAGCTGTCAAACTTCAATTGCTGGTGAGATCTGTTGTGTCAGTGTTTCATAATAATTGCTTCTAAGTCTTGTTAAGGGTCTAAAACAAATTACCTGAGTGACACGCTTTTGGCACCAGTGAAGGAAAGTGATGGGAATACATATTGCATAACAGTCTTGCAGTAATTTTACTATTTCTTTCCATTATTTGAAACACTATAATAAAAGTTGCAAGTTGTCTCATGATCACAAGGAAATATTTGTTCCCCAGATAACAGTCTAGCTGGCCAACATAAACTCATTCACAACAATAGACTTTTTAAGAAGGGATATTTTAAATAGGTTGAAAAAAGTTAGTCTTTTCAGTTATGAATGTTGTTCTTTGGATTTAAAAAGTATATTGACTGTCTTTGCCCTATAAGTCAGCTACTATTTCTTTTACAACATATACATGAATGAAAATCAACAGGACACCCATTCTAGCCTACAGAAACACACTTGTCTACAAAAATATATACAATTAAATACAGTTTTATATATTAATTTTATATATATAGATATATGAAATTGTATGCATTTCCTTGTTAAAAGCTGTGGAGGAAAGTGAAATGACGCTACTTGCAAAATGCTGATCCTGTTTGATTTAGGTATAATGAGATTTATATGAGAATGTGGAAAGGGGTTTTAGATGTGGGTTTTTGTTTGATTGGTTTGGCTTTTTTTTTTTTTTTAATTGACCAAACATGCAAATAAAAATCCCACTGAAAGAAGAATGGGTCAGCCTGTCTTTTTCCTTTCATAAACATATTTTATACAGAAGGTCAGATAGGTGAGTACTGTACCTTGGAAAACTTAGAATGAGTCTGTTTAAGTGTAAAATAAGTCAGAGGAAGACAAGAGGGACAAATACTTGATTACTTACTTTTGACTGGCAGTCTTTTAGGCTTTTATTTAAAACAAACAAACAAACAAACAGAAAACAGCCAATCCCTGTCTCTGCTTTCAGGGCCTGGTCTATTTTTCAGGCATAAACTGCTTTTTGGATTTGATAAACAGGACACATCAACTAACAATTTAAACTCCAAAGCCATAGTAATAGGCATGCAGCTTTTTCCCAGAGGCTTGAAGTTCAAATGCTACAAGCACTGCAGAATGGCAGCTAAACACATGTCCCTTGGGCTCAGCAAGGCTTCATTCTGCACAATGATGGAAATGTGGAAAACAAGTTGAATGCAGATTTGGCCGTTTCCACCAAGCTGCAAAAGCCTGGAGGATTTTGTAGTTTATGTCAAGGGATCAAGCTTTCATTGTTCAGTTAAAAGCAAAAAATTACCGTGCTAAACATCACTTTTTACTTTGTCCAGGGCCAAAGAAACAAAGCTTTTAATTAGGAGCCTGTGGACATGATATTATCCTTAAAATGGGCATATTGCATTGCATAATAAAAATTACTTTTGTTTGTAAACAGACACCCCTTTTTTATTTATCTTTTTTTTGTCTGGCTGTTTTTCGTTGCACTATCATGCTTCTCTTTATTCAAGTTGTGTTGTCAGGGACTGAGCATTTGAACACGAACACCACCCCAATACATGGACTGTATACCGTCTTCCTCCCAGTTGTTCTTATATAGCAGTGTCCTTTGCTTTTACTTGTTCTTTTCAGTTTCAGAGCACTGACAAGGTGCTGTTCCTGGCCCTGGCCCTGTTCCTCCACCCCAGAAGAGCCAGGGCCTGGAATGTGGTGGACTTGCTCTCTGATCTGCCCAGCTCAAGCTCTTCTGAATATGCCGAGATCACTAAGGGTTTTCTAAGGGGTCCTTGCTTAGTTAAAAACATGGGATCTCAGAGAGAAGGAGTAGCTGACATTCAGTAGGAATTAATTTTTACTAACAGGAATTATTTTAAGAATTTGTGTAGTCATATAGTTGATGGTTAGCAAGGGTGTAATTCCCTTAGAACTGCATTTGCTGGGTGCCAATAACAGTACAGGACTGCCCTGGCTGAGGTTTGCACTTGCAGCTTGCTTCTGCCTTTGTAGCCTACTGTAAATAGCATAAAAGCTGTAGTGTGTAGGGACTGATTAGTATTCTAAAATAGTTTAAGAGCCTTCTGATGGGCCTCCCTCACATGTATTGTGTAAGTCATGAGTACCAGCGCCAAAGGAGACATAAATTAAGCCATGTATGTTAGTGTGTAGTTGGCAACTGCAGTTATATGGACCTTTCTCTGGTAATATATTTGTAATATATTGAGTCAGCAGCAAACATGCAACAATAGCCTTTTCCAGTAAGCAAAGAACCCAATTTCATTATGCGTTTGTTCTGAACAGGAACTAATGTAGACCACAGTGTGGTCTCCATTCCAATAGGGGTTCTGAGTATTATTGCCAAATAATGCTAAAAGTTGACATCATTATGGTGGATATATGTATGTGAAATTTCACAACTCTTCCCATAGTCCTTGGCATCAGACCACCACTCTACAAAGAAAAAGAAAAAAAAAATACCCAAAAAACCACAGTCATTCCACTTCATTTCTAAAATAAGACAAGCCTTCACCTCTTGCTGAGAAAATACTGTCCTACAAAGCTATGCACCATTTATCACATATGGCTCATCAGCCCAAACCAAGCACTTTTCTTGTGCAAACTGACAGTGAAAAATATCATTCTGTCATATTTTGTTCTCCACATACATACTAGAAACAACCCTATTTCAGACCCATTGTTCAGCTATGATCTGGACAACCCAAACTACTCTTCCCACTCTCCAAATATACAGTGACTGTAAAACCACACAACAGCTCCCTGATTTGCCTCCTGATATAGACCAAATACCACACTATGAGAATTTTATAGTACATGAGCAGTTTCATGCCTAGTTACTGTATTTGTGCATGCAAAATTAGAGTCTCAGTCTAGAAAATTTGGCTCTAAGTTGTTGGAGAGCTTGGTTCAAAGAGTATGGATTTTTCATTATTATTATTATTATTAGCAAGTCTTGACGTTTGCTTCAACTTTTCCCAAGTTCTAAAAAATATTTGAAATCTTTAAGTTAATTTTATCCATGTAGTAACATATATCTTTGTTTGAGAGTACAGATGAAAGTATTTTACCATCATATGGAAACTAATATCTGTAAATATGTTAAGTAAAAAATGAATAAAATATTTTATAATAAACTTCTGTGATACAGGAGGTAGTCTTTGAATTTTGAATTTATTTTTATGGCTAAGTAGAAGTCACATGGTATGTGAAAAGTCCACCTGAACTGTTTTATAAAGATGATTTGCCAGTGAGGGCCACTGAATTTGCCTAGCCTCAGGCTGGGCAGGAGGAACGGCCATTGCCTTTTTCATCCTTATTATTCTGAGTAAATTTTTGAGTACATTTGTCTGTGTTCATAGATTTCATCAGTCCAATCCTCTTCTTCCCGCAAGGGGCCAAGATGAAGAATAGATATTTGGCACAAAATTCTCATGCTGTCATGGTGTTGTCCTGTTAACTTATTGCCTAGCATTTTGTCTGTCTCAAAGCTAAGAGGTCCATCCTATGACTGCTGAGATTTTTGGGATTAATTCTTATTTCAGAGCAAACAAGCAGACTGGACTAGTGGGCTGATCACATATTTGTGGCACTTCTACCAGCGTCCTTACTTCTTAATCTTAGACCTGAAATAAGTGTATTTTTGCCCTATGTTTGTGAGAAATAATAACTTCTACAACAATCTGAAGGAATGCTCAGATAGGTCGCTGAATATCAATGAAGTCCTATTGACTTCTGTGACATGGAATATGACTGTACACCTTCTGTGATTTATACAGTGCTGTAAGCTAAAATATCTTTTGTGGAATGACAGTCAGTGCACTTTTCTGACAGCTAATTATGTGAGTATCCCCATTTGGAAGTACTCAACAAGATTTCTGTTATAAACAAGATCATAAATCTAGAAGAATTCAAATTTTATTGTAATGCATTACATGGAAGTTTAGATCATCTGCTGAGGTTTCCTTGCGTTTTTCCTTTTGATTACACTAGTGGATTAGTACTGGCTGGACCTAGGCCTACCATGAAATTCTTCCAGAAATGTCAGGTTCTATCAATAAAATCCTACTAAACAAAGAAATTAATGAAGTCTATAGCTTTGTCAAACCAGTTGAGTTCAGGTGGTTCCGTGATATACAAAAATAATTAAACATAATTTTGAATATATCATGGGGGATTTTTTTGGTTTTGGTTTTGTTTTTGTTTTGTTGGTTTGGTTTGGTTTTTTGGTGTTTTTTTTTTTTTTAATTAAAGACTACAGATTCATAAACTATGATAGTGTCAGAGTTTTCGGTTTTTTTCGGCTTGTTTCAATCCACTATGAAATTGTGTGGACAATTAATATTACTCATTTTTTTACAATAAAAAACAGTATTTTTGAAATTTGTATTAACTGAGTATAATCTCATGCTGTGACCACAGAAAACTTCGAAGGTATGTTGTTCATATAAGCACACAGATCAGCAATGATGCACCACAGTGTTTACAATGTCAACCAATCAGACATTTAGTAAACTTATAAGTTAAATGAAGTCAGACACTGCAACTACAAGACAATTTCCTTTTCTGAATTGAGATCAATATTTACTAGCTTTCTACAATGTTGCCTATGCTTGCTTGATCAGCATCTGCTTCTGAAGACCATTGATTGTCCAGAAAGCCTTTTCAAAGGCAGATAATGCTCTTTTCAAATACACTTTGTATTGATCAGCAAAAAAGAAAGTTTTTTGATGGTGCAGAGTGCAAAAGCCATTTATAAAGATTAAGGACGGTGATATGTCACTGTGGGTCACAGTGAGGTTGAATTAATATGGGCTAATGCATGTTCTACTTTTGAAGACAATAGACAAAAGTATTTGAGGATTTAAGAGATAGTATGCTCCCACTTGCCAAATACCTGCTATGCCATCTCCAGGGAATGAAAGCTTTCTCCTTCAAAAATGAATTGCTTGTTCCTACTCTCCAACCTCTTCATATTCTGTGTCCTGTGACAAATTAATATATTAACTTGGTGGACTGTGGAATTTGATAAAACAAAAAAATCTTTCATTTTAGGCATTTTAAACCAATATGAAATAGAGATTAATACAGCCAGAATGTTAATGCCAAAATAAATACCTTAGGGCAATACCTTGGGCTTTCACCAAAAAAAAAAAGCACCAAAAAAAAAAGCACCAAAAAACAAAACAAAAAAAAAATACAACCACAAAACAAACAAAACAAAACAATGAAACAACAACAAACCAAAACGAACCCAAGATTATTCTAGAGCTAAATTTTGGAGATTTTCACAAGCTTTACATTAGATTCTTCTCCCTGTTATTTCATGTTTATGGAACATGGTACATCTGAATTTTGTCCTAGAAATCTTAGAGTGTGTTCTGAAAGCCAGTATATCTTCCAGAAAGAAAAATAAAAAACATAATGGAGTTCTTGGTGTAGAACCTGGTGCTGTGAGAGTTTATTACAGGAGGTGAGGTTTCTTCAAGTGTGTCAGAGATCAATTATACTTCTAAAATAGGCAAAACGGAAAGAGCATGTATGGTCTGCAGGTGTCTACATCTCTCCAGCAATAACAAATGCATCATATCTATGAAATAAGCATTTGGTTTCCTAGCTGGAGTTCTCTGCAAATGCCAAAGTTGATCACTGGAATATGGCACATATCTCCTACTAAAGTAAACCACAGTGGCATATATATTCAAGGACAAAATTTTACTCTGAGTCTTTTAGCAACATCAGTAAAATCTGTTTTGCATACAAGAAATGTGTCTTGAGCTGCTTGTCAAAACTTTCTCTACATAGATGATTCTTTGCAAAAAAAAAAAAAAAAAAAATTATATCCACAAAGGGCAAATAATTTTCTATTGCCTTAGCTAAAGGAAATTGATAATGATTTAACAAATCATTTGCCAGATCACTCACTGAAGCTCACACTAATAATTGAGTGAATACTTTCTGAATACGCATATTGTGGTATTCTTGGCTCCTCTAACAGGCACTGTTTCTCCTTGTATGGTCATGATGCATTAAATCTTTTCTCCAACAGGTGACACTTTCAAAGGTGGAAAATACAGTATTAACTGGTACTGAATTTTTCAAGCATTCCCGATAGTGCTGTCAGGGCAACACTTCAAAATACATGTAAAATAAAAAAAATACAAGCTGGAGAGTTCTTAACAGTTTGAATTTAGTTATGAGTGTCCAAGGAAATTGATTCTGATTCCACACTTATAGTCACACTAGTATAGAAGTAGCCTGGGAAGGCTGAATTCTTTCTAGACTGTCCAAGTCTATCTGTGACAAGGGCTTGACTGAAATAGAGAAGTGGTTACTTTTGTTCTTCTTTCTCCACTTCTCATATAGAAGCTTTTCCCAGTTTGACCCTGAGGCTTCCTTTGACAGTTTACTTTTGCTCTTTGAAACTGCTTGAGCTTTTTTTCATAATCTTTTCTTGGTGTTCATCCACCTCAGGTCACTGCAGGATGTCACCACCTCCAAATGTATTATCATTCTTTTTCTTGTAGTGCTGTTATATTGCATATTTAATATAGAGGATCCTGTCAAAATGAAATATAAACTGGATTGATCTGAGAATTTATCCTTTACGGTTGTTCTGTGCTTCCCAGTTTGGGATCTCTGAAGTTTATCTGTTTTCAGATATGGTTTTCACTCCTGTTCCACAACGATAACACATCCTTACCAGAGTACAGTTTAGAGCCTCACCCCTTTCTGCAAATCTCAGCTGATACTTTGATGCTAATTATTTTTTCCTAAGACATAGCACATTTGGTTAAATTAATTATCTCACTTCTGAATACATCTGTTATCCTATTTAGAATAGAGTTTTTGCTTCTTCATACCCTTTTAGATATTAGTGTAATTTATATAATTGCATGTGATAAAAATTTCTGGAGTTCACATGCATTATGCATTTAAAAGTCTGTGGTCTTCGCATTTAACACTTTAGTGCCTTTCAAAAAGGTCTTCATTTGTTGTGAGCCAAACCCATCTAATATTAGTAACAATATTTGTCATATTATGTTTTCCATGGATATGTTCTCTATTTTGCACATATCATAAATGACAATATTAAGCTCTATAACAAATTTTTTAACAACTGCATATCTCATGTCAGTGAAAAAGAGTATCAGCTGTCACCATGATTAATGAGCAAACTCCAGTAGAAGAAATAACATGAATACTCTATGCACAGAGGTATTGCAATACAGACATTTTATTACCCATGTTCACAAATGAACCAAATAACTGCACACTCACATAACATGTGTTTATGGTTGACATAATTGAAGAAAATATTATGAGAATCACAGTTTTCAAAAAACAAATAAATGTTTGTTCAATATGTAATGCTAAATTCAATGACACAAGACTAAATATCTAAATTTAAAAAAAAAAACAAACTGAAAAACACCCCAAGTCCCTCAAGAAGCCATATTCTGCCTCCTGAGTGAGAAAAAGAGTGGATGTTTTCAAAACTAAGAAAGACGTGGAGACTAAGATGATATTATTATTTATTACTACAACTACGTTTATAGTCTGTTGAGGGATATGACAAAATAATATCATTTAAATGGTAAACTGTTATTGCACGAAAACAATTGTTACACTTCAGAACAATGTTTTTTGTCTGGTATAAAAAATAGGTAGTGTTTGTTCATTTTATGGGACGAAAAGACAGCCAGAAGTGTTGTGGTTTGATTTACAAATTAAGTAAAAATAAATAATTTTAAATACCTTCATCATAGCATGATCTGTGGTTCTATTTTAATTAAGATATGCCTGTGTGGTAATCAAGATGTATAAAAGACTCCTTGAAGATATTGTAATTAAATAAGCCATTTTAGAAACATTACATTTTGAAAATATTTTTTTCCTTTAAGTATTTTCCATTTTATAGAGCACTTTAGCTGCAAATCTTATAGACTTATGGACTCTGTAGCATTTTCAGGTACTTCTTTCATCTCTCTTTCTTATATTAAGACAAATATTCCATCAATTCACGGGTTCTCCAAATCCCACTTAGCAGTTATAGAGCAGTGGCAACAATTGGTGGTGAACCACCTCCCTGTACACCTTGAGAAGTTTCCTGCTGAATACTTCTGTTCCACAGTGAGAAAGTCTCCACCAGACTGAGTTCAAGAGAAATTTTGTTCTTACTCACAGTGAAATTCTTTGCTTTCCCTCAAGGAAATCCAAGCATTGCCTGGAGCAATCCATAAATGGTCAAGAAGCATCCCTTTGACAATGGATAAAACTGTGCTATCCTCTCAGCTACTATTACTTCCTCAATTCTTTTCTAAAGCCTAAATTTTGGAGGAGCTTGTTTTCCACTTGGCAGAATTCTACAGAGATTTAAGTGGAAATTTTGAATTGCTTGCTAAAACAATCATTGATTTTTGTGAGGCCACAGTTTTACCCCATGTGTGAAAAGCTCATCTTGTTTAAGTTCATGGAAGAAATGTGTTTTTTCATGGAGCAGACATGACCAGAATAATTTTGAGTCTTTTATTACCCATTCTGGGGATGAAACTTCAGAGACTTACAAGTAGTTAAATTGGATTTATGTGGCATTATGTATTTCACAGAGCTCCTTCAGATCCAGAAGAGAACATGTGCCTTCTTGGACATGGCTTAGTGACCTCAACTACAGCAAAACAGATGTACCACAAAGAGGTCTCAGATCAACATTTCTGGGAAAGGCATAAGCACCTGGTTGAAGCCGAAGTGGAGTACAGCCACATATCATCAGAACTGGAAAGTTGCTGGAAGGAACAGTCCTTCTACATCACTATCCACCTCCTCCAGCCTAACCTCATTGCATTTCATACAGTTTGCACCACTGAAGTTCCTACTCCAACACCAACAGCTCGTCATTGTGATCAATGTTGCCAGGCAGTTAAAATTTGCTTAGTCTGTGATGATAGATAATGTTCACTTGCTTAGGGCCCAACCCCCATTTCTGGTGCATAGTTACTTGAACCTCCCATACCTGCTGCCACTTACCCTTCAAGGTGGTTTTAGTGCCTGCTTAGATGCTGATCTGGTTACATCTGTGTACCTAAGCAGCCAGTCCATGCAAGAACAGCTGCAAACCAGATAAAAACTGAACAGCAGAGGAGCCTTTTAGGTTGCTGAACTATGCTTGCAATATGCAAGGTTCCAAATCCTGCCACATAAAGCCTGTATGTCCCAGACAGTGCAAAGCCTATGACCCTGAAAAGATTAAGTTCAAGTGATCCTTTTCTTATAGGCTTAGCTTCTCAAAGTCAGAAGTTTGGTCTGAGAAATTGTCTTTCAGAAACCCAGCCAAGATGCAGAAACAAACTTGGCACTTGACGCTCACTAAAAATGTCTCTGTCCATGCCATAAACATCACTGCATGCTTGAGATGGGACCAGCTGGGCCCTTTTTGCTGACTTTCTCAAGCATAACCTTGTTGTGGCATTATTGGAATAGTGTGCCTCACCTTAGTACTTTTCTGACCTTGCATGGACATAACTGAAAAAATATGGAGTATTTACCCCAACCCCCTCTTTGCTCATGGACGTGGTGCCATAGTTTGTGGCATGGCCTCTGAGAGAGGAGATGCATATGGGATGGGTACCAGCAATGGGCAATGTAATGAATGCAGGTACAGGTGATACAGATGCATGCTACTCATGGATCCCAGTTTCTTGCTCATATTCCCATTGTTTCTGTTAGAAGGCATGACTGACTCTTGTACACAAGTGTAGCCGAAGGAGGCTGTAGAGCCCTTTAAGAGTAAGGCAGTGCACTTGTGCCAGGCTGGGCATGCCCAAACAGCCCGTCATGTGAAACTATGAAAGCAGTTTATCCTTGGACATTTTCACAGGGTAAAGCTTTACAGTGTCTTATGTGTGTGGACACAGCCACAGTAAGCCTTTTACAGTTCTCATTTGTGTGTCCCTTCCCTTCTCTCAATTTATTTCTAACTATGTCATGTCCTTCACCTCAGCTTCATCTTTTCTGGTGTTTCCATTCTTCTTTTCATGTACCATGCCCATGCTGAATAGCCTCCCATTCACCACAAGAAAAGCAATGATGAGTTGACATTTGTTGCAATTATGTTGTTTAGTTTGTTAATTTTATGCCTTCCTGTCATTTTCATATATCATATTTAATTTAATTGTAAGTGGTTCAAAACAGGGGCAGCTTTCCTGTGTTCATACAATGCCTTACTCAATCTGCCTGTGACTTCCATAATTACTCAGGTCCAATTATAATAAAGAGTTATTATCAGCTACAATAATTATTCTAGAACCAAGAAAAATACATTCGTATTCTTAGCACACTCCTCTCTGCTTCTTGAGCAATGAATGAACATAAAATCAGTTGTGCATGCTATGTTATGTATTGAAGTGATGCAGTTTTGTAAAAGTTTTAGAATGTTTACAACTAACTGTTTCAAAGTTCTTCTCATTCAGTGCAAATAGGATGTTAAGAAATTGTTGACCAAGGAATAAATCTTAAAATTTTGTCTTACTATTCATTGCTGTCATTATCATGATTATTTCAGAGATCTTTTGAGGATGTCTCACATGAGACATTTGTACAAAAATAATAGGGGTTTCAAACTGATCAGAGTGTTAGAACAGCAGGAAAAGGTCCTGAGTGCTGTGAAAAGAGTGTAGGTTAATAAAGTTAAATGATACATTTAACACAGATAAATGCTTTCAGCCACATGTCTTAGCAAGACAGAAAATACATAACACTCTGTGTATGTAGGACATATAAGGACTATCAAATATTCAACATTTTCCCCAAATTCAGAATTTTTAAAAAAAAATGTTGGCAAAGAACCAATGTAGTTTGTTCACCATCTAGTTTATGCACTGAAAAAGCAGCTCTTGTTCATAAGTGCTCCATCAGTAATGGTAGTAGCTGAAACAATACTCAGAAGAAGACTCTCTGTCTTATTACACATGCTACCATGCTCTTATTTCCTCTGAAGGCCCAAATCTCATCCTNTTTTTTTACCCCTGACAAGAATACTAAATTAAACTGCTATCCACCTCACCACCCCTACAAAACCAAAGCTAGTTCCAAAATGCATTGAGGATATCGGGTGCAGATTTTTGAAGGTGAGCAGTGCCTTAGAATAGAAATGAATTAAAGATGTGGATATCCTCCAGAAACCATTGGAATAATTTAAGTGATGTGAACGAATGTTTTGTGCTAATGACATCACTCTTGCTCACTTTTTGAGGAAAATTGGCAGTGTGAAGCATCCTAGTGTTACAAACAATGTGGTTCTCAGCTCTGGGATAACCTTCACCACTCTAGAAGATCCCAAATTTAAGACCTAGTGTTGTGAAAAGTCTATCCAGGAAAGTGAGTACAGGAATCCTAATCAAATGTTATTGTTTACTAGAAAAAGAAATCAAGGTAAACCACAAAACATTACATAATTGTGTAAATACACATATAGGTGCTCTGCATTTTGAACACTGTGAGCAGCCAGATTCTTTCACCCCTCCTTGTTTCAAAGAAGATCAAATGCACAGAATATATCTGCATAAGGAACAACTTACTTGGGTGGGACTCTTCAGCTCAGAACAAGGGAGAAACTTTGCAAGAAGATATAATGGTCATCTATTAAACCATGGAGAAGGTAAATAAGATTTGGTTATCTGCTTATTCTTTTAATACAAGGGGATGTCAGCATAAAACAGCCTTTGACCTCTTTGAAACAAATGGTGCAAATTTCCATGATATAGTCTCAACTTGTCATAACCTGTCACAATCTGAGGAGCTTCAACCTGAGGATGCTATTAGTGTTAAAATATTTACAGAAATTCAAGAGGTGAACAGGTAGTGAATGAAAATGAAAAAGAGTCAGAACTTGAAAATGAAAAGTATTGTAAAGTACAAATGTAAAGTAAGATACATGCATGTATGCCCCAAAAATGTCAGTGCAATAGAGAGAATCCAAAAAGGTTTATTTCAAAGTTGAGAATACTAAAAACTTAGAAAGAAAACTGGAAGTGCTACACAGCACTGGGGCCTGAGAAGGGCACACTTCATGATATCTTCCAGGCTTTTTGTCTTCTCTGGCCTGCCTTCCTCGAGGCTCACATACAGCACAGCCTGTAACACAGGAGGGTTTATCTCTCCACACTTCACAGAGCTGCCCACAGGGGAAGCACTTCTCTGGAGTGTAAGAGGGAAAGAACATTTACCCTATCTTTGGAAAAGGAGTTTCTTCTTAGGCAGAATGTCTTCTTGGGAAACATTTAATTGAGCTCTAATCTTCTTGAAGTGAAATCTTCTGAAAAAAAGAACACTTATCCCTATTCCTACACAAAGATACTACCTATGGCTCAGAAGAAGGCCCATGTTGCAAATTGTTCAAAGCTGGAATGGTATTTGTGGAAAGTACCACTGTGCAATCACAATTCTGTTGTACTTGAGCCTTCATCATGCATTCCCGTGAGAGACCAGGTATAACTCAGGCCTCTGATCTGACCTAGAACACCGGGTTTTGTATTCTTTTGTTAAATTCTTATGAAAATTGCCTGAAAATTCACATAGGAATAAAAATGTGGTATGAGTACCAGAATGAAGTGTTTACACACTACTTGTGATGTTTACAGTGATTAAATATGCCTTTAAAAATGACACCCTTCTATGACTTTTTCTGTTATCCCAGTGTTTCTAGTCAGCAAAGATTATTCTGACATGGGGTTTACCAATAATGTGGAGGATCTCCTTTGTTTACTCATACACTTTGATAAACTACAAAATTGTTTTGGTCGTGGGAAGACAGATAAAGAATTACACTTGCAAGACCAGAGCTCTGTATAATATTTTCTCAAAGCTATACACAGCTGGAAGCACATGGAGAGCTGTGGTTTTCAACCCTTTTTTTCCCCCTGATATTGTCTAAAGCTAAATCATATGGACAGAAGTAACATGTCCATGTTTGTCTTATTTTGCAGTAAATATGAATTATATGACAAGAGATGGTTTGCCCACAGATGAGGCTTAAAAAGAGCTATTTTCAACAACATCAACAAAAAGGTAAAACAAAGAATGCTACATCTTTCAACAAGGAGTTTTATTTGACACTGGGTACTGATGAATACTAGCTTACAGAAGGACCTTATCCTGAGATCTGAGCCCTCACTCACTGAAAAAACTCTGGTCTGAGTCCTGAACCAGCACTTTTTCCTGTTCTTGTGCTCTGCTCAGATGCTGGGCTTCTGACACTTCCTTTTGCATTTTCTTAAGGCAGGCATGCTTCCTAAACTCTACTCCCACAGTTTGAAGGGAAGTCTAGATAATTGCTTTGTGAGCAGAGGAAGTGTTCAGGCTTCTTCTAGTGTAGGAATTGTGAAGAACTGTAGGATGCTCAGAGGAGATGGGCTGCTGAGGTCATGAACTGTTTATACCTATGCATCTGTTTACATGCTTACAAACATCTACACAAACTACAGTTTCCGCAGATCATATTTGGGATGAACAGATGATAAACCCACAGTATTCCCACTGAAGAACGTGCCTTGCTACAGACTCTGAGGATGTCAGTTTTAAATGAACAATGTAACAGCACATCTCTGTGTTTCTTCTATTAATGTATGCCACAAGGCCAAAAGAGTTCAACTTCTGTACCCATTCTCAGAAGTTTCTTGAACATCTTTTTTATTTTTAGAAACTGCATTACTGATCATTTTTGCCTTTATACTTGATTTCATATCATAATCCCTTGAGCAATTATGCCCTGACTGCAAAGAGAGCTGAATCAGACTTGACATTTATTTACTGCAAAGTTTGTTTAAGATCACACCAAGGTTGACTTAAGTCTAAATTGATAATTTGTGATAGCTAGTTTACAGCTTTTTCTTTTCTCAGTTTTTTGTCACTGTCATTGTCTATGGCTTGCAACATGTCTGGGTCCCTGGGCATGTCAGCTGAGAAGCAGGTAGGCATTATTGCCTTGCTGAAGCAACATGGCACCCTCACATTAGATGAATAGAACTGTGGTGTGAATTGTGGAGAGCTCTCACCCTAATAACATTGGAAAAAGATTTGCAGAATCAAGCTCCAGTTCTTCTCTATCTGAAACATCCGAAGAACAAGCATATTCTATGAGGCTTTAGGGTGCCTAATCGATAATAAAAAACAATGCTGATTAGACTTTAAAAAGTCAGCCTGTGTATTTTTCAATGATGAGACAATACATTTATATGATATAGAGAGAAAATTTAGTAAAGAAAAAAAAAATCAAATTTTAAGATTTTTTTTTGCACATTTGTTATGTTTCCTGGAACAGTCACATAATGTAAAGATGAAAGGTTCTGGTCTCATGGTTATGGTAAGTGGTCATTCTTATTTGAAATCAACCACAATTAGGTCTTCTCAGTAGAAAAAGATTTCAAGAACCAGTAGATAATTCAGACATATCTATCTGAATTCAGGTGTATTCTCAATTTCTGGCTTGATTTGAATAAGATCATAAGCATGTTGGGGATTGTTGTATTCATTAATTTCAAATTTTTAAAATATAATTTAACACAAATAACACAATATATTATATATTGCTTAATTTTATAAATAAAATAATAATTAAAAATTGGTGGAATAAAAGATGTTAAAATTGAGAAAGGAAACTCACAGTTTTCATTTGTAAATTACTTCATATCCAAGAAACTCAAATTCAGCAGAAATTTTCACTTTTAACGGAATGATTTGCTTCTTTGTACTCTCCCATTAAATTTAAACTCAGGAATTTCTGGGACACCTTTCACTTGAACTATAACATTTTCAATTGGATGATAGACTACAGGAGTGCCAGTGTGTTGATTGATTCCTTCACTGATTATAAAGCAACAGGTTAATACTGGCAGAACACTGAAGATGAATAGAATGGCACAAGTCAGTGAGCTCTATTATTTTCTTATTTTTCTCAGTGTGTGACTGTAGAAGGAAGGTTTGTCTGTCACACCTCTGCAGTGGTCATTCTATGTCCAAACTGTATTATTCAGGCAGTAAGAGAGCTGCCACATGCATGTGACCAGAAAAGCAGAAACAGTTGATTCATGCCCAGTAAGTTTTAAATGCACTTGGAGGCTAGGCAGAGTGGCATTAGGGAATAATTGTTAAACACCCCACGAAAGCCAGTTTTTAGCATTGCTGTTTTGCTTATAAAATGCATGTTGGGATTATGGAGGACTTATAAATGCAAGGAATGAAATTTGAAGGAGTTATCCTAGTCCTGCTCTTTGAATCATTACAGATTTTTAAGGGCTGGGTTGCTATTTGAGATTTCTACTATGATGAGCTTATAGATGCAAGTCCTGATCTTTTTATTACTAGGAGTAATTTAGTTTATATGAAGATTCAACATTTCAGACTACAGTGGATCTCAGTAGTTTCAGAATGTTAAACATGTATTTGCAGAATTGGGATTTAAATGGATTTC
The DNA here is from genome assembly GCA_013399695.1 of Formicarius rufipectus. Classification (NCBI taxonomy): domain Eukaryota; kingdom Metazoa; phylum Chordata; class Aves; order Passeriformes; family Formicariidae; genus Formicarius; species Formicarius rufipectus. Next base: position 67,217 of record VXAU01004222.1, on the reverse strand, counting down.
AGCAAGAAGTGAAGAGAAAGAAGTTGATGTTAGTAGGTGGAGCACAGTGCTGATGTGTTTGCCTACTATTTTTTTTTTTTAAAAATCTTTTCCATTTTATGGTTCTTGGAATATTGAGGGTGTCCCAACAAAGTCAAAGCCATAGATTCTATCAGTTTTTTTCTGGACCACTATGATGTTTTTTGTGGTCAGGTTGCCCTTTACTTGTCCAGATCTTTCATCTGTTATTAACACAGTACTTTCTCATATTTGTAATTTTCACTATTCTTTCCAGTTACTTATTAAAACTCCAAACCATTAAATTAACAATAGAAAGTACTTATTCATTCCATCCCTCAATATGTATGAGTTAGTTCAGTCCAGTTGTTCTTTCTTTGTCTTGAAACTCCTAATTCATTCTAACGGGAGGATGAGGATTTGTGGTGGTCCTTCTTCACTTGCCAACATGGGGTCTGGCACTCTTCATCTATTTCCTATGCAGTTTCTGGAAGTCACCCCAGATTTTCATTCTTACAAATAAAGCAAGGGCCCTTGGGGCTTGAAAATATATGTGTTTATATGTGTATATATATATGTGTAAAACTGCAAAATTCTTTCAAAAAGATGATCTAGGCCGTGGCAGCACCCTAAATAGTGTTTCTTAACAAATATAGGCATATTCCATGAGGAAAAATGGTTGTTACCTGGATCAAAAAAGCAGATTAAATGGAAGAGAATTATTCAGGAAATTATACAGCAGACAAGTCATTTGACAAATATGAAGAGACCTTTTGTTTCCAGTTCTGTTAGGGCAGTTAGTGTAGTGGGAAAGAGCAGAAAGGAAAAAAAAAAAAAAAAAGAAGAAAAGAAAAAGAAAGAAAAGGAGACTGAGAGGAAGTGAGCTTAAAAGATACAGGAGGACAGGACAGATTAGACCATGGAAGGTTGCAAGGGTGAGAGCTAAAGCAAGATTTCAGTGAGGCTTTCAGAGCTCTATTTGAATAGACCATTTTGCTCTAATCTCCCTAGGACAATTGCTAGACAGCATTCCTCTGCAACAAACAACAAAGAACAACTTATTGAAAAGAAGAAGTTCTATTCCTCACTGTTTCAGACTTTTTTAGTAAGGAAAAGTAATGAATAACTGAGTGAACAATAGTTTTGAGGAATTGGTAAAAGAGACATAAAATCTTCTTTCATTGGAAAAAGAGTAATCAGTGTGAGATGGAACAGAGTGCATCCCCATTGAGGAATACAGTGTGTATAACCTGGTGACTGTTCTAATGGTGCCCAGGGAAAGTCGCATAGCCTGGGTGGATGTGGGGGAAGGCACCTGTAAGAAGCACCTGTCAGGGACCGCAGATCCAGGACATGGGGTGAAGATGATTTTTATGAATGGATGAACTTATCTGCTGCTAACTAGAGACTGCCACAACCACCAGCTACCCAACCCCATAGAGCTGTTGTTTTTTAAAGTTTTTGTACTGTTCTAGTGTTATAATTAGGATAGAAGATGTATTAGATAGATAATTATTACTATTTGATTACCTTTGTTTGCTCAATTGTTCTGGGAACCCTGGTTACAGCCCCCTAATTGGTCCTTGTACCCCTAAAACCCCATAGGCTGGCCGGTGGCACAGTGCAGCACCACCATACAAGGCTAGCCACCCCTATTTTTCCCTTATAAGTTATGAACCCTCTTTCCCTTTTCCTTTCTTGTTGTGATCCACCCCTAACTCCACCCAAGTTCTAGAATCCTCTGACCGAACCCTATAAGAGTCCCTAATAAAGCGTTCACATCTGTTCACACCTGTTCACACCCTCCCCTGTGTGGACTGTTCCTTCTTTCCCCCCGCGGACCACGACAGGTGGGTCCTCTGACAGAGGCTCCTCGAGATGTGATCTTTTGTTTACTAGCCAATAAAGCCATAGTATTGCTCTGCATCAGGGCTGTAGAAGCTTTTGAAACTCAAGTTTGAGTAGGGATGAAATGATTACCAAGAAATATAGTTTACAGAAGACCAGTGTGTTTAGGAACCACTGTTGTAGCCAAGACACTGTTGTAACAACAGGCATCACCAACCTCCTCTGACACCAACGCTTTGTGAGAACTGGACTGGCTGGGAAAACAGATTATGGCTTTGAGTATCAGAGAGTCACCTGTTTCTCAGAAAAATCCTTCCTAAATGGGCTCAAGTCACATTCTCCTTGATGCTTCCTCTGTGCACTTTCAGCAGCTTCCCAGCTTTTACTGGTCACAATTTTTGCCTTTCACTTTGCTGAATAGGAAATCTCCTGCCACTCCCTGAGACAAAGAGTATGTCTAGGCATGCTTTTATAAATGCTACTGGAAGCTTTCAAAGACAGCTTTTAGTATTACAAGGAGGTTCCCTGACATTTCAATTTTAGTTTTTTCTTCTCCCCTCCCCACCCAAGTCTGAGGCTTTCTTTCTAGAATATCTTCATATCTACAACTGAGAAGTTGCTTTTTCCTTTGTTTCTTCCTCCTCAGCTTTCACAAGTGTATCAATCAGTATTACAGTTTCTAATATACTTTAACTAAAATGCAAAGCTCAGGTGAAGCAAACTGTTCCCATGAAGATGCTATTTTCTTTGTTGAATCAGTACTCCTGCCTTGCTTAGCTTTATCTGCCTTCAGAGTAAATTACAATACTACATTACCTTTACACCTATGATATTTGTTCTTTTGTCCGCTTACTTAATAAAAATAAGACAGCAGCTTCTATGTGTTAATGTAGATGTCTTGTAACTGTACATTTACATTTTTAAATCATGCTGGTAGCTAGTTTTTTAGTAATTTAATGGAGAGTTAAATACCCATTACTTAGATCAATAGAGTACTCTGTAATCACCTTGAATAAAAGCTTTTTTCATTCATGAACCAGAAAAGCACTATTTAGAATTTTACACTGCACAGTGTTATGTTCTGAAAGCAACGTATTGTGAAAAACAAAATAAGTTTTTTTCTAAGCCAGAGTGATGTCAAAATTTATTATTTTTGCTTAAGGACCATTGAATTTCCACTTCTGGATGTTTAAGCAAACTTTGTTTTTGAAAAGTTTAATTTAGAGGAGCATTCCAACAGACTTATTCCTTAGTAATCCATAATCTAATACATGATCTTGGAGAGACAGATGCTATGAGCTGAGGCATCCTGAATGTGACATAGAAGTCATTAACTATTAACATTATTCAGTCTCCTCAAAATAGTATCCAACATTCCTACTGTATTACTAAAAACAATCATCAGAAATTCAAGTGAGTATTAACATACATTAAGTGTTGTGAAGGTCCTATACATTAAACAAACAAACAAACAAACACCAAAAACAAAAACAAACAAACAAAAAAACCCTCAACCAACCAAACAAAAAACGCCAAACCTCTGAGAAAAAAAAAAAAAAACCTGAACGTGAATTGCACTTTTTATTATTTTGGCTTAATAGCTGATGAGTTTCTAGCAACTGAAAATGCAATTGTATTTCAAATAATTTTCTTAAGAGTTTATAGGAATATAGTGTGATGTAGTTAGCTGAATTTGCTTAGGAAAGGAGGAGAACCAGAGTGCAGAGAGACTGATTTTTCCTTTAGCACTAGGGAATTTCTTTTTTCTCTCAGATAAGGAGTGGCATGGAAATTCCTCTCTTATGGAAGCAAACTTAGAGTAAGGCTCTAATACTTTTCTGGAACTCTGGGTAATAGAACGTTGCTTTATTGTTGTGGTCTTTAAAGTTTCTTTACTGTCTTCATTGAAATCACATTTTTCTACTCCTTACTCATCTTCTATATTCATATTGATTGACACTTACATTTACTGCTCAGGGCTTACTTTAACTTAGGCTGAACATCTAACACTTGAAGGGACGTGAGACAGAAGTATAAACGGAAAAGAATGAGATTTAGACTATAACTCATAGGTAGTGAGATGAGAAATCAGTTCAAGTTGAGCTACATACTAATATGAAACGCAGTGTTTGCAATGGAATGTTGACTTTACTAAGTAGCATTATTCATGTTTCCTATCCCAGAAATAAGTATCTGAAAGACAAGGAGAAAAATCACTTTTACGGTATCATTTTGAAACAGAGTAGATATAAAAATAGTGAAGAAATAAAAGATGACGAATATTCTTTTTTCAAAGAAGAATAATTGTGGAAAATAGTGGTTCACTGTTGAAATTATTTTTTCATGCTTGAAAAAGTCATAATTGAGACTAATACCTGTAAAATAGCAGGTACTTATGTTTGTCCAGAGGTTGCAATGACAGTGTTTGCTCCTTTTTCAGTGAATATTTTAAAATGAAACAAGGGAAACAATGCCACAGGATTTTACTCCAACTCACATATCTTCTTCAATATGCCTGCCTGGACTGTACAGCTGCTATCACCAAGGCATCATATTGCCTGATAGCCCATAAGGCTCTGGTATATTTTTATGATTAAAAATGCCTATGCTTGTAAGTAAGAGAACCTATGTGACTTACATACGCAATCATATAAGGCTGTGTTTTCTCCCTGCTGCACACCTCTGCTAGAACTCTTACGTGTTCCTTTGCTGTCCGCAGGTCAGATATTTGTGTACCTCTTTGATTGTTGGTTTCTGACAGTGGGAGGGATGCTGGCTACTGTAGAGACTTCTGATAGCTTTAGAAAACCTACCTCCATCCATGAGAGTTGTAAAGCAGGAGGCTGCTGAAGGAGTCTGTTTCTGCTTTTAGAGGTGGATAATGGGAAATGCTCAGAACTGAAATGATGCTACTTCTACTCTGTTTTCTTTCCCCTTTGTCTTTTGATCCATTCCCAAACTTCTTTTTGTGTTTCTAGTATTGTTGTATGAAAATCAGATAATTGGGGAAGTTATTCAAACATCAGGCAGTGCCATAAACTACATTTCATTGGCAAACTTGGCCAAGTGTGACAGCATTCTCAAGTAATGTAAAGCAAGAAAAAATGTGTAGGTTTTTTGTAAGTACTACCACTGTCTTTCACTGGAATGGGGACTGTGGTACCATATATATTTATATCAGATCTTCAATATATAACTATCCTATAGTTATCCAACAGTTTATACTGTACTATTTAAGAACAATTTTCATGTATAAATTCCTCTTTTTGATATGGTGCTGCTTTTACTCCTATGTATTGACTCAGGCTTTGTAAACATGATAGAGAAGCAATTGTTTTCTGCCCAATTAGCCCAAACTTTGCCTTGCCTATAAAACTTTATGCAAAATATTCCTTTCAATCTTTGCAGTCCAGTGAAACAAAGATAGACTTATAGCTCTTAAAGACTTTTTGGCAAACTGCTAATAAGGGTGTTTTAAAAACTATAAGACCTTCAGCTGATGGAAAACTATGAGAAGGAAAAAAAGACTGCAGTCTTGCACAGGCAGTAATGATGACAGCACCATTAATAACATGGGTCATTAAAATTTATAAAAAGCTATTCTTAATATAGGATATAAATACATCTCTCAGGCAGACCTATGAAATTTATAACTTTTTTATTGTCACCAGAGGACCTTCCTAGTGCTCTGCAACCCTCCACTGTCTGCTCCCCCTCATAAATCACTGTGTGGTTAATAACCTAGATTACAACTACCAGTTGCATTTACAGAATTAAATATTGACTATGTGAAAATGTTATTACATTTTTACTGATCGGAAGACCGCAGAACAACCCTGCAGGACATGTAGCTGAACAGAAATATCAGTGTAATCTTTGTTTGAAACCCAGTTATGGGATGCTTGGTAACAAGTGACAGAATTTTCAGAAACAGATAAGACGTGGTGGAAAGTGAACTCCTTGGTTTTGTATATCAGGCAATGCATCAGCCAGAGCAAGTTGTGCATTAAAGGCCTCTTTCATTTTTAGCTGAGAAGTTTCAAGGCTAAATACATGAAGTAACTTTTAAAGGTAAGTCCCTGTGTTGGGAAAGTGGTACATCAGAAAGTCTGACAGCTTTGCTTCTCAGGCCTGAGATCTTGGTGAAACTGAGCTGAACATATGTCAAGTAATGGGGCTTCTGCCAGACTGGCTGGGAGTCTGACTTAGGCTTTAATACTTAATGAACTGTTTCTCATCCAACTTCATATCTTTTATTTTCTGTTTTTCTTTAGAATTAATTATGCCAAGGGTCTCAAATTTTTCCTTTTCCACAACACATGAATTAACATAACTGTCAGAAGAAAAGTGTCTTCTTAAAAATAATTCAGGTTTTGATCCCTGTTATTTACTTAATTAATTGATTTAGTACTCCCTTAGACTCTTTGATACAATTTATTATTTATGCAAGTTTTTATTAGGATTCAAGGAAAAAACATATATCGAGATAAATTACCATTTTGCATGTCCCTGTAACATTCATGAACTTCCATCTGTACCTGTTCATTTTTTTGGTCTTTTCCCATGAAGGGAAGTTCAATGAGCTTCCTTGCGTCACATCATGAACCCAAACAGAGAGAGGAAAGTTATTTTCAATCTTTCCCAGACACAATTTTTCTGCTACATGGGAAACAAATCCATGCTTTTTTGTTGCAACACATTTTAATAATTATTTAAATTTCAATACAACTCAAAGTAATTAATGATTTTTCAATAAATCAGTGATTTCAATATTTCTTTGTCAACTTGCAGTCTAAACAATGTAGTTTTAACTTACCGTTTTAACCTGAATTTCCACAATACAAAAGCTTTTTTGTTAAACATAGGTCTCCTCACATTTTCGTGCTTATCTTCAAACTGCCTGTAATTTGTCAACAGATTCTCTGTTATCCTGCTGGAAGACTGACATCAGTACTGAAGGAGGTGTTTCGTTTCATTCATACGTGAAAGAATGATATCCTCTTTCTTTGTCATGTGAATCTCCTCAAATTGACCACAGTCTCAAGAACAAATCAGAATTTACAATCTGTGCTAGACTCCAAGTTTTGCCTTTTTTAAAGATTTATAATGAATCCTTGCTGGATCTCAACACAAATCATACTGCAAAATACCTTCATGATCGTGACTGTGGAAAGATCAGATATGCCATTCCTTCTCATGTTAAAATTCTTTCTGGATCAGGAGAAGCAGGGAGTTATTCTAGAGAGGCTTTCTGTAGGTGTAACAGCCAAAGAGCCAGATTTGTGAAATGTTTCTCTTTTTATTTTGATATCTGACCCTACTCACAGCAGTCCAGGTGTCCTGCCAGATGACTTTTACTATCAATTATTTTGGTGTCATTTTCCAAGATTTATTCCAGTATAAGCAGGCATGGAAGTCTGTAAGTCAACCTTTATTTCAGAATGGTTTTATATTTATTAATTAATAACTGATAATGCATTTTAAGAAAATCTTTCATTTTCTGCATGTTGTAATATTTAAGATTAAACCATTTTCTTGAGTATTAATAACAGCATTGTAACAATACTTGACATTCCCCAGGTTGTGTAACACACTAATACCCTTCACTTTTATATCAAAGGGCTGTGTAAAATTTTTATTAAAGATATTCTTCAATTTTTTCTACTTTGAATATAGTTCCTGTTGGATAAATGTTATTGCATTACTCATCAGTGAAGATCCTGGTGAACAGGGGTAGCAGCCATGCTTGAAAGGGCAAGAGGGAAAGAATAAGAAACATGAGGTGGTACTGAACGTTGGAGAGTACAGATTTGTGCACAACAACAAGGAATTTATATCCCTTTAGACACAAGCAACAAACAGTGAATAATGCTCACCAGAGAGAAAAATGTTTGCCCTTCCTAAGAATTCTGCTGTTACATTGGTTTTCTGGCTGTATACATCAGTATGGGAAATCTTCCAAAAGCTGACCTTTGTCTCCCGAGTGGCATTTTGTATTTCATTCCTTGAGACACTGAAATCTGAAAGCTTCCTTCTCTGTTTGCTTGGCCAGACCTCTTCAGTGTCCTTTTTGTCATGATAGTATCACAAGACAGGGATATATTTAGAGACCAGAAAGAAAAAAAAAAAGAGTAGAGGTCAGGAAGAAGAGTAGGAAAAAGATATATAACAGGTAAAGATGACAGCAGAATCTTAATTTTCACATAAAAAGAGATATCTAACATTTCAAAGCTCTAGGGCATGTCGCATAGGACCTTCTGGATGGCCTAGTCCAATCAAAGCGTCTCTTAGAGCACAGAACGTACCAGCAGCCCATCTTGAGTCTCAAAATAAAGCTCTGCTTCCTTCTCACTATATTTTTGATACTGAATATCTGCTATTCTTCCCTCCTATTAGAATTATTATCAGAAATTTTGACCTTATTTATACTATTTCTCCGATTTTTTTAATTACTTGAAATGTCTCAGTATGTTACTAGAGTTAAGTCATTATGCTTCTTATTTTGAATAGATTCAGACTTAAGGTGGTGTTGATTGGTCCCAGTGGGATCAACTGAAGTCAACCACAGTTGACTTCTATATATTTAAGGTTCTTCTTAATGCAGAGTACAACTTCTCCTCTTCTCCTTTCCTGTCTGTCCTCACAAAAGACCCTGTAGCTGTCCATCATGATCCTCCAAGCCATCTGGGTTGTTTCATCATGTTTCAGTTCTTCCTATGATATCAGAACTTTCTGATGGCCTAAGGAGCTCTGATTGGTTTTCTGGTTCTTGGTGAGACAGCTAAGAAACATATGTGGCTGCTCTGTTTAGTCTGGTGTGTTCCCCACATATGAGCATTGTCACTTTAGACCCTGCTCCACAAGTCCTTCGGTGTAAAGCCCACATTACCAAGTTGGCCAGCCTGCTGTTCTGGCTCTAGTGGCATTCATTCATCAGACAAGTGCTGTGAGCACTGTTGAGAGATGTGAAGTATGGAGAGGATGCTGCCTACAAGCAATCAGCAGACCTTACAGGCAACAGCAGAGTGGCAAGAGCAGTGGGAGGAGCAATGAGGAGCAATCCTGTAAGTTCATGCCAACTTTTAAATAAAGTTGATGGAAGACGGTGGATTTAGAGAGCTTTGTGGGCTAAATGTCATTAGATTAAATTTATATGCTATGAAAAGTGGTCTGCCATGAGTAATAGAGTGTTTTTAATCACAATAATGCACAACACAGTTTAAGGTGGCTTATTCCCTACCCTTTATGTCACTAGATTTGAAAGAGAAGCACTTCTTTTAATTCATCAACCTCTACATATTTTATTCTTTCATCAGCCTCTACATATTTTGTTCTGAAATGTTCTTACATATTCTTAGATGAGGGAGGTCTTTTATCCCCTGACACAGACCTCATTTTGACAATGTATAAGTAGCTTTTGTTGTGTTAACAGAAATCCATCCTCTCTGGCATGGCTATGTTTCTGAAAATAAGGCCAGATTGGATGGGACTTTGAGCAGCCTGGTTTAATGGAGAGTGTCCAGCTGACTCCTACTGACTGACGGATCTTCCACAAAATATGTCATCATGTTCAGTATATAAAATGAGGGGAGGAAGGAGGGGATGAGTGGAGTGATGGCATTTGTCTTTCCAAGTCACCGTGGCATGTGATGAAGCCGTACTTTTCTGCAGATACCTGTCTGCTCATGGGAAGTAGCAAATTAATTCGTTGTTTTGTTTTGCATGTATGTGACTTTTGCTTTCCCTTGTTAAACTGTCTTTATCTCATCCCACGAATTTTCACACTTTTATCCTTCAGATTCTCTTTCTGATCCCTCTGGTGGAGGAGTGAATGAGCACCTGTGTGTTACTTGGTTGCTGGCTGGGGGTAAACGACAAGTACATAGACCTACAGGACTCTTTAAAGTGCTATGAGAACAGCAGAAAAAGAAAAATAAAGACTAGTGCTATTGCAGCACAGACATTCACCTCACCTTTTTGTGACCAAATGGCAACAAAACAGCTAGAGGAAAGGTGTGTCTTAAGAGTTTTGGTTCACAGTGCCCATTCTTCTTTTCCAACATGCAAATGTCTGGTTTTACAGATGTTGATTATGAAGAAGTATTTTCTCATATAAATGTAGTCAGATGAACTGATTGACTCTTGACAATTTTCCCTGTCTTCTCCTCAGCTTTTGACAATTGCCATTTTTTTCAAGTGTTTCCCAACACTTTTCCTATATTCAGCAGACCTTTTCAAAGAAGAGTGTTTGACAGATGTTTTTGTTTCTCCCCTCCCCAGTCTTTTATATTTCTGTATTAGATATCCAACAATGACAATTAAAACCAAAGCAGTTCTTACAGTATAGGAGGGGGAAGTCTATGGAAATAGCCAGCTGATGCTTCATACAACAGTCAATAGCTTATTCCCCTCCTATAAAAGATGCACAGAAAGGAGTATGTATTGAACAGCTGAGTGGAGTCTACTCTCAATTTCATTTGCACAACAGTGTCCCATTAAATAATATCCCAAATTAATGTTTCTATCTCTCAGCTGTTATATTCTATTTGAGAAGTCACTATGAAGTCTTTGCATGATCAGTAGAGTTTCCCATCACCTGCTCACTTTCCCAGATCAAGGAGGCAAACAGGACCTGTGTTCTGCTGGCAGGAGGGAAAGTATCTACATATCAAATGATAGGGAGTGCAATAAAAGTTGAAGCAAAGCATCCATATTAAAATAGACTTTGTGCTGTGCTTAGTTTTTCATAGCTCTTGATGCTGCATCCAATTCAAAAAGTACCACAGATAAGTGCAGAACACAAAAATAATGCAAAACCTAAGCACAGGGCTTTAATTTACTCCTTGGTTAACTTACACAGCTTTTAGAGCTATGCGTTTCTACATGCATGTGTTTATATATGTGTTTGCACAGGCAAACATACAATAGAATTACTGAACACAATCTGTGTATTGGCTTTGCCTTGATGCAGCCTTCAAAATGAACCAGCTGGCTACTAACTACCTTAATTTCTACCATTCAGTCTGTGAGAAACCGGATACTTGTCCTTCATAAAATATGATTTAGTTCATGAAAGTGTAAAACTACTAAGACTTATTTCTTCTAGAGGAACCCAAACACTTAATCCATCTGCATTCAGCAGTTTTACCATGCTGTTTATTCAAATGAGAATTCTTAACAAAAAGGTTACTTCATTGGACCAGTTCAGCTTGTTTGCTCAGCAGGAGCTCCACACTTTATTTAAGCTTTTAAACTCCATATCAGTAGCATGAGTTGATGTTTAGTGCACAATAGGGATACAGTATAGCCTAATATATGCATTTTTCCTTCAGAATTCTAATGGTTTAGTACTGAAGGAAATTTACACAAGTCTTATAGAAATTAAAGCAAGGCATTTATTTCATTCAGAGAATGCAGTGACTTGCAATGGTTGCACTGCTAAGGACTCTCAGCTTTGAAAGGGACCTTTTATTGTGCAGGAAGAAAGCTCAGATATAGCGCTAAGCGAAAATTTCAGAGTCCAGCTTAGCATGCCTAGCAACTCATTGCTGTGTACTGTTTTTTCCCAGTCCCCTACTAGCTGAACTCTTTCCGTACATCTTTAATTGATTGGGTTAATATAAACCCTCAGCACTACCAGTGTTTGTGTGGCCCCCATAATAAGGCTATTGTGTGCTTCTCTCTACTCTTGTGTTCCCTATTTAGGAATGTGTCGCTCTGAGCAGTTCAAAAGTGTGAGCAAATGAAAAAAGCCACAATCACTTCATTAATGATTTGTAAACAGAATATCCAGTACTGACACCACCTGCATAGGCTTTCAGAAGAAAAAATACTGGATTTGCTGAAGCTCTGTGTAGAATCACTGTGGAATTTAATTCGGCAGAGTAAATAAATGCCCCAATTAACACTTTTACACTCAACCAAATGGTTGTATTTAGAGGAAACAGTTTTTTTCTTCAAGTAAAAATTCAAAGGAGACATGGGATAAAGATAAAAAAGAACACCCCAAAAACAAACAAACAAAAAATAACCCTTAAATCTCTCCCAGCAAGTTTTACAGAAGACAGCATAAAGCAGTGGCTGAAGTTATAAAGGCAGACAGCAAAATGTGTTTTGAAAAGGAACCTGAAGTAAGAAAAAAGTTCACTGAAAATTTCAAAATAGCAGCAAATGTGTTTATAACTTCAGTTTACTGCTGCTGTAGGCCTCATTAAAGCAAGCCTTTGTTTTATCCTTTTCATATTCTACCTATTATGACAGCTAGAAACAGCTTACCAGCTGCATACTGTCATCTTGGCCTGCCAAGATATCATGTAATCATTCTCAGAGTCTGAAAACGGGTATCCACCATTGGCTTTGTTAACATGTCAAAAAGCCTAAAATTGCTCTGCATGCATATAGTTCTAACTACACTGCATAGCTATTGATTTAAGAAAGATTTTTAGCAAACCCTACTGAGGTAATATTTATCTACTGTACCTTTCTAAATTAGAGGCAAGCCTCTTACATGGCAGCAGATATGCACAGTTTTAAGACCTGTCAAATACCATGAAGTTACTTCAAATGCAAGGAAAGGAAATAGGAGTCAGGCTTCTTTCTGAAATGTCAGACATTCAGTTGCTCACCAGTGCCTGTAATGACAACGCAAACTCCCTCATCAGCCAGGGTATCACCTGGCTCTCATATCTGATCTGCCAACCTCTGTACTCTGCCTGCTACTAAAGCAAACATGTTGCAAAGGAAGGAGACATGAAAAGGAAGCTCTGAGTAGTTTATTTTACAGTTCTAAATCTGTCTGTGTCACAGAAAACCACAGAATCCCATAAGTAAACAGCAGAGTGGGTCCACATCACTGGATTGGGTGAGGAGAGATTGTGACCATGGTCAGACACATAGCATTGCAGAAGGACTCTTTGGAGGGGAGAGTGGTCTCTGAATGAGGCAAGGCTTGTAGACCACCACTGTTTATCCTCTGTCAAGGAGAAGAAAAACATGGTTTCACCCTTCAGGAAAGGAGTTTGAATCACTGATTCTTCTAGAAGATGAAACAGCTGCCCATCTTAAGGTACATATTGCCCTTCCCCGCTCTTCTGTTTTGCAGTTCTCCGTGCAATGAACTTGTGGACAGGGTGAAATGGGCTCTGTCACCCTGGAACACAACAGGAGAAAGTATTTCCTACAAAAAAGAACAGTTCAGAGCTCATCCAGAGCCTCAAAAAAGCACACAGACTCTCAGATTTTTTAGGAAAGATAGAGAACACAACTGAAGATGATGTACCAATTGAGGTGGGCTGGAGGGATAATGCATCTTTGATATTGTAGACAGGATTCCACCTGACCCACATTAATCCGAAGCAGAAAGGGATGCAAAAAGGAAGCAGAAGTTCAGAATTTTAATAACATACCTGCACAAATTAGAGAGTCCAAATTAGGTCCTAAAGGGCTTAAGAACTCCTGAAACCTTGCAGAGAGATCAGTCATCTTTATTGTGTAGCATGAGATGCCATCCATTTCCCAAATGTTTGACTATCCATCATTTTAATGGTTTATAGACCATTGACTAACTGTCCTATACAAAGATGTAGAGCAGGAATAACGGAAATTGAACATAATTCTAGGATCCAGAGGTTATATGTGATTGCATCAAGAAAAATATTGGCTTCATATTACTGTGAAGCTCTTTGTCATTATTGTTGGCTTGGCTCTTAGTTCTCACATATGGGCTTATGGTAGTTTTATGTTCTCCTAAACTACAGCTCTATAGCATGTTTTTGCAAACTTTGGATTTTACTTGAAAGACTGAATTTTGTAAACAAGGTCTAAAGACTCTACCAAAACAGCTCAAACTACTATAGAAATTAATAAGCAATGAGAACTCTCAGGTAATCAGAACTAGTACTCCTGGAAGGAGAAGCAACAAAGAAAGTAAATCAAAAGAGTTAGAGGAAGCATGAGTTAAAGTACAAATAAAGATAATATGTGTCATTAGCACTTCAGTCTTCCTCCAAAGATAGAAGTTTCTGTACAGAGCAGTTCTGGATGGAATAGCTACAAGTCTTGTGCTTTTCTTGCATACTGTGTGTGTTAATGATCCAAAGTCACTGCAGAAAAGCTTGTGGTTCACAATTTAACAGGCAAGATTATTGCCCAGTCTACTTGTCAGAAGCCCACTTCATCTCCTGTGTTACGCAAATGGGAGCAGGTATGACTAATGTTTTAATTATTGCAGATGCCACCAGCTCCATTACAAAGCAAAAAGATACGTGTAATGAACATCATTCCTACTTCAGGAATCTGTGCAAAATAGGCATTGATTTAGAGGATCCTAAAGCAAGCAAGCTGACCATGCACTCATCTGGTATTTACAATTATGGTATCAGAGATGTCTATTCTGTGACATGTTTTCAGTTTTAGTGTCTTGGTGCACTTCCTTGTATTGAGACCTAACCCTACAGCAAACCTTTTCATTTTCTTCATTCTGTTAGGAGGAAACTCACAAATAGGCAGGAATGGAGTTGCAGTGTGTTCCCACTTTTAACCGCTGAAGAGACACAGACAGGAGGGAATACCACAGAGCTCTTCCTTCCCACCAACGGGACGCAGATCACATTTTTTTTGCTTTATATGTAGTCCAAATTGCTGAGAAATGAAAGGTGATGATTCTTTCTGAAACCAGTACTGTAAGCCTAGCAAATGGAAACTACTTCAGTGCCCCAGTTCTGAGAAAAGGCATTCAGAGTTTTTGGATGCCTAACTAGCAGACAGCAGTGCATATATATCTTAAACATGATGAACTGCACCAGCATTTCCTAAAGCTTTCAAATGTGTTTGAAAGACACAGGATGCCCAATACATATACTTCCACAAATATCTGAGTTTGTTACGTGACTGTCCTTGTTCCTTTAAGTACAAGAAATACAAACAGGTCAGCCTGTCTTCCAGTTTGGTACTTGGCCATATTTTCTGGATTATACATTCTCTCTGTTATAACCTTCTGAATATACAGTTTCTGCCAGATAAACAATTCCCTCTTTCCCAGAAGAATTCTGATTGTTGTAGTCACTGAAGTGATATTCTCAGTAAAAATAGTGAGTTACAGCACCCTATCCTAGAATAAATAGCTGACTTTAGAGTAATTTTTTGGAAATAATTTAAAATAAAGAATTTCTGATTGTTTATAAAGTGTTTTTGAAACATAGTATTTAGGTCTCATGCTTCAGTAAACAAGCGAAGAAAATTTATTCTATGGGAGGTATGATTCTGAAGTTGACTTTGTAGTTTTGGGAAGTCAAATAACCATTTAGACCCAAGTTACTCTCGAGGAATTTATTTACACAGTTTGGTTTCTTTCATTAAAAAAATCCAAATATCTCAAACTGGCCTGGTGATAGTTATTGACTCTTTTGAAGTGAAAACATTAAAATTATTTGCAGAAATTAAAGAGGAGGTTTTTTTCTTTCAGCTCTACCTTTTCTTTGGATTTTGCCTAAATAGTTATGTTCCCTAGAGTAGGATGAGAAATTATATTTGTGGGATTTCAAATTATAGTAAAAGGAAATTGCACAGTGACCCTTATTTATGTGCAAGCAAATCTTATAATTTTCTGTTGGAAGGGGAGTGTGTGAGAGTGAGAGATGCCTTTGAGAAAAGAAGCAGCCTTTCGGTAGTATTAGCAAGCTATAGCCTACAAAATCATTTCATGAAGCTGAGCATTTGATTCATGGTCATCGTTATTTTGAAATTTGCTAATTCCTGTTACACAATTTGTAAATACCTCAGATTAAGCACATACTAGAATGTGACAAAAGCAATTTTCTTTGCTGTAAACTTGGGTAATTCAGTTTTGAAAGAAAGCAAAAGTCTTTGCTGTCTTAAGAAGGGCAGTCAAAGATTTACAATTCCACTTGGGAATGTTTTCTAATCTACCACTGAAGGTAAATGGAAAATTAGAGACAGATTTTTCCATTCCAGTGAAGCACTGATTAGGAAGGAAAGACTGCTGTTCTTTGCAGTTGGAAAGAGCAAAATTCACTCATCTCCCACCACTTCCTCATCATGTGTTCATATTACTTCATGTATTTCTGTGGCATTTGTTAAGGTGTAGGCAAATATAATGAAGATCAATGGAAAACAGCAAAATGGAAGGCACTTTTCAAAATGCCTTCTTCATGTAGTCTTCTTTATGACTTACTTTTTATTTTTCATGTTGTAAGAGCATGATTCACAGCCATATCCTGTCTGATGGACTCTGGATATCTCACTGAAACCGCAAAAAAACAACTATTTGAATTTTTGGTATAATCTTTTTTACATATCTGAACATCTTGAAATTCTCTTTGTGAAGGAAGGAGGTGTTCAGTGGAAGAGAGTTTAAACTTGGCTAAATTCTCCATTTTTTTTTCTCACAGTGATGCAACATTTCATCAATAATTAAGTGTAGTGTTAAAATTTGACTTTGTGAAGCCTTGCATTAAACTGTGAAAAGGACATTCACACCTTTCCTGTTTCACTGATAAACTCTATGCATAATTATCGTGAAAATAACTGAACAATACTTATGTATTTTGGTGTCTTTTACTCAGATTAGAATTTCATAATGTTGATTGACAGCCTATAAATAGTACATTCAAACAACAACTATTGAAGTTCCACACTGAATAAAATTAGCAAATAACAGTATTTAAACAGGTCTAAAAAACCTTTTCTTTCAGTGTGAGATGGACATGTCTATGGTGGGTCACAAGATCTTCAAATAAGCACTAACCTGGATGTGGTCTTGGTTCCTTCTGGAGGAGCACCTTCTTAATTCATTCCACGAGCCAAAGAGGGTGCTATTGGCTGCTGCAGAAACTGCTTTGAGAGCATGGAAGGTGTGAACCGAGTTAATTCTTTAATTATGTTTTGGCATATGTGTCTGCTTGCTTGTTTTAGTCTATGTGGGTAAGCGGGAATGCAAGCTTGGAGATAAAACATAGGTTTATTGGGTTTTTTTGGCTTAAGGAGTTTGCAGCACCACTTAATATGCTACATAATAAAAAGATTGTGAGACTCAATGTGTCTCGTTTTAATTTGGCAGGTTTTAGATGTTTGTTCATTCTGTACCTATGTTTTCTTCCCTGAGAGAGGAGATTAAATATATATTTTGTCTGTCTATTCTGTCTCAATTACTGAATGCATTTAAATGGTAGAGCCAGTACTGCTGCTATATGGTGAAGGAACTTCCTTTCAGAAATAAGGTATGAACAGTAAATGTGGGCCAGGGCATTATTTTTCCCCAACAGAAAGGAGGCACCTGACATTACTGTGGTTGTATTATTGCGTGTTTACTTTCTCTAGCTTCACTAGAAACCTCGTCATTCTTTAAGGCAAGAAAGTTTTAAAGTAACAACCTTCAACTGTATTTTACTTTATGATAGTGAGTGGCACTGTTAGATTGATCCCTATGTGTTAAAATATCAGCTCTTTTCTTTCCAAGAGTAGATCCTTTCAAAGATGAAAACTTGAACATGATTTTTACTTCTCACTTTTTATTCTGACTCCTCAAACAGGAGAAAAAACGTGTTAAAAACAGTTTACAATAAGAAGAGCAATAAAGAGATCTTTTCTATTTGTAGTTTTGCCTGGCTTTTGTCTTTTTTTAACTGTTTTGGTGACATTTGCTTTGAAAACATAGGGGTTTTTTCTACTCTTCTTGAAAGATTATAATTGATTCAGTTGCCATCTACGTGAACATGATGAGTATTTGTTGTGCAGATGGAATCAGTACTGGCAGAATATTGCTGCATGCTGCATGTTGCATTATTCACTTTCATCTGCATGCAGCTTGTGGCTGACAGGCTCCTCACAGCTACCTTTAAAGTGGCTTATCCAATATAAAGCTCTGGCTTGTTCAGTAGGACGTCTGGTAGATCAGTTGTCATACTGCAAGCCTCCTGCTGAATCCAGGAGAGAATACAGGAAAGGGGGCATGCCAATATCTGATAGAAGATTGTTTGAGATGTCATTACTGTGCTCCAAAAAAGCTCTGGTCATTTCTCTTCAAGTTATCACTTTGTCTGAAGAGCAAAACAAGGTTGAATTGAGCAGAGATAAATCCTGGGGTAAAAACAACCTATGTTTTTCCATTCATTATCGCTATTATATCCTGTGCAATGTAAAGAACAAAATTATGTTTTGGAAAGCCGACATTTATAAATATGTTTCATAGTGCATAAACACCTAAAATAAACCCTGACAAGTCACTGCACATTTGACCTTTTGTGAGAATCATCCAACTGACTTCAAAGTGATGATATAATGAAAGTCAATGGATATGCTTTTTAGGAAAAATTTCTTTTCAAGACTATTTTGTTAAGTTGAGGTTTCTGTTATGGCAATGAAAGAAGACCTATAGTGACTTTATGGGCATCAGTTTTGAGTTTGTAGCTGAATTCTTGATCTGTGAAGTTACTGACTCCACTACAAAATGGGAACATGTATCTGCACCTCAGCTGCATCAGCAAGAAATCTAAGGGCTCACACCACCAGTGGCAATGGGTTAATGCTAAGCAGCCAAACTTACTCACTCACCTTTGTGCTTTTTCTGACTTTGTTTCTGGGGAAGAACAGACTGGCGTGGTACTAACCTCTTAAGCTTCTGCACAGCATGACCAGGTGCTTGTCTAGTACTGACTTTGGAAAAGGTCATGTGGGAACAAAATGCAGTAAATAATTTTTACATTGCAAAATGTTGTCAAACTTTGCTGTTAAGCTCTGACTGTGGTACTTAAAGCTTGCTTACATCAAACTTGCTCTCATGACTTATGCCAGCCAGGAAGATTACAGTTTTGGTCGTATTTTGATGGCTTTGCACTGACAAAACAACTTTAGGCAACAAACATTAAAACCTAACACTGAAGAGGCTGGAAAAAATCCTCTTTCAGATTCTGAATATACTCTTTTTCTACACAACTACATTGTGGGAATTTGTGTACAAGGGTAGCCCTTAGTGTATAGGAAGTATGAATGAAACAGTTGGCAAAAAAAAAGGAAGAAAGCAGGGTGAAGTAAAGGAAAATAGAAAACTGCTATTGCTTTAAGAAGGTTTTAGAAATTTTAGGTTGACCTAAGATAGAAAAGGAAGAAGGAAATTTGTGATAACAGAGATTTTTAATGGCAGTTCTGCTATGCTTAATTAGTTCTTACACTGAATCATAGAACCATAGAATCAACTGGGTTGGAAGAGACCTCCAGGACCATCAAGTCCAACCCTTGATCCAACACCACTGTGATTACTAGATCATGGCACTAAGTGCCACATCCAATATCATCTTAAAAATCTCCAAGGACAGTGAATCTACCACCTCTATCGACAGGTCATTCCAATGCCTGATCATTCTCTCTGTAAAGAACTTCTTTCTAATATCCAACCTAAACCTCCCCTGGCAGAGCTTAAGTCCGTTCCCTCTTGTCCTATTGCTGGTACCCTGGGAGAAGAGACCAACCCCCACCTGTCTACAACCTCCTTTCAGGTAGTGGTAGAGAGTAATGATGTCATCCCTGATCCTCCTCTTCTCCAGAATGAACAACGCCAGCTCCCACAGCCTCTCCTCATAGGACTGGTGTTCAACTCCCTTCACTGGCCTCATGCTCTTCTCTGGACCCACTCCAGTACCTCAATATCTTTCCTGAACTGAGGGGCCTAGAACTGAGCACAATGGTCAAGAAGTGGTCTCACTAGCACTGAGTAGAGGGGAAGAATCACTTCCCTGGTCCTGCTGGCCACACTATTCTTCATACAGGCCGGAATACCATTGGCCTTCTTGGTGTGGCAGTTTTCACGCGGTGTCCACCTAAATCTACAGGCCCCACCTTTCCCAGAGGGAAAGGCAAAAAACAGTTGAGAGAGATAATGGCAAAACAAACTCAGTGTGGCTAAAATACTTAAATTTATTACTAACGAGATAACTAAAAAGTAAGAAATAAATTAGTTTTAAAAACACCTTTCTACTCCCACTCCTCCCTCTTTCCAGCAGTTTGAGGGAGCAGGGAATGGGTTGTTTGCAGTTGATTGTTGTTTCTGCCATTGCTCTTGTCCTGTGGGTCACTCTATGGGGTGCAGTTGAGTGTCTGCACCCGGATGGTCCTCTGTGGGCTGCAGGGGGACAACCTGCTCCACCATGGTCTTCACCATGAGCTACACGGGGGCCACAGCTCTCTGACTCCTTCCCCTGCTCCCATGGGGTCCCTCCCACAGGAGGCAGTCCTTGATAGACCTCTCCAATGTGAGTCCACCTCCCAGGCAACACTTCTACCTGGGGAAAAACCTGCTCCAGGGTGGGTGTCCTCCATGAGTCACAGCCACAAGTCTTTTGCAGGATCTCACTCCATCCTGGGCCTCCCACAGGGTAACAGCTCCTTCATGCACCCACCTGCTCCAGCACAGGCACCTCCACAGGTTGCAGGGGGGACATAGCTTTGAGTCCTTCCCCCACCCTGCTCCAGCGTGTGGTCCCTCCATCTCCCCCTCCTGCTCCAAGCTTGGACTCTGCATTGTTATCTCATGGCTGGAATTTCCAACTGTGCCACACTCCTAAATTCTTAAATATGTTATCACATATTTTGATTCTTAATTGGTTCAATTTGGCCAGCAAGCAGGAAGTCACTTCTGGACCTGGATGTCATTGGCTCCATGGGACAGGGGAAGCTTCTAGCAGCTTCTAACAGAAACCATCCTGGTAGCCCCCCTTTCTTCTAAAATTCAGCTATAGAAACCTGAAATACTTTGGCCACCTTGGCCCACGTTGGCTCATGTTCAGTTTCCTGTCAATCAGCACCCCCAGGTCCCTTTCTGCCTGGCTGCTCTCCAGACACTCTGTCCTCAACCTGTAGTGCTGCATGAGATTCTTGTCACCAAAATGCAGGGCCCAGCACTTGGTCTTGTTGAACTTCATCCCACTGGAATTGGCCCACATCTTCAGCCTATCCAGGTCCCTCTGCAGAGCCCTCCTGCCTTCCAGCAGGTCAACACTCCCTCCCAACTTGGTATCATCAGCAAATTTGCCAATGGTGGTCTCAAGCCCCTTATCTAAATCATCAATAAAGATGTTAAACAGGACTGGGCCCAACACTGACCCCTGGGGACACCGCTGGTGACTGGCTGACAGCTGGATGCAGCACCATACACCAGCACTCTCTGGGTCCAGCCATCCAGTCAGTTCCTAAACCAGTAGAGAGTGCACCTGTACAGTCCATGGGCTACCACCTTTTCCAGGAGCATGTTATGGGAGACAGTGTCAAAGGTTTTGCTGAAGTCCAGAGAGAGACATCCACAGCCTTTTCCTCATCCACCAGGCAGGTTACCTGATCATAAAAGGAGATCAGATTGTTCAGACAGGACCTGCCCCTCCTAAACCCTTGCTGGCTGGATTTGATCCCTTGTTGATCCTGTAGGTGCTGTGTGATTGCACTCAGGATGATCTGCTTCACAGCCTTGCCAGACACTGAGGTCAGGCTGACAGGTGCAATGTACACAATGCACTAAATAAGTCTTTATCTGAGCCCTAAAACTGGGTTTTAATTGTCTCTTTTATACAGATATGTTAGATACCTCCTGGAGTACTCCCTGGTGAATTAGCTGCCATCCAAAATTTTCCTGCCCTTCTGGTTGTCTTGTTTTCCTAATCTTGACCTATTTTCTACCTGTTAATTACTGATGTCATATCATGTTTTCTATGTAACTATTTTGCAACAACTATTGTTGCAACTTTTTCTGTATTTCCCTTACACTTCTTTCTTTCATTCTATTACACATACTTACATTTTGTTTAACAATAAATTTATAGAGAAAGCACAAATCTAACATGGAAATCTGTTGCATTAAATGCTTGCAAATAAGAATGCTTCATCAGTAGGTTGGAATACCTAAATATGCTATGGTATCCTGGCAAAAAATAATTTTTCTCTGTAGTTGGAATGCTGTCTGCTAGAAATTTATAGCAAGATAACAAATATCATTTCTTCAACTCATAGCTTGAGAAAGCTTGCCTTATAGTATGGTACTAGTTACTTTTGCAAGTTATGCTTTGAAGGATTCCAACCATCAAGATGTTGCTATCTAGATGTCCTTTGAAATGTGTTTCTTTTCCTGGTACAGTTGTTATTGCCTTCAGTCAAAAGTATGTAATGCAAATCATGATAGGGAGGGAAGGAAATATTGTGTACAATAAGAGAAAAAATGTTTGTTCACAGATTTCTCAAGGGCCACTCAAGCAAGAGAGTGACAGAGTTTTTTTGGCTTGAGGCTGAGTTTGTAGCCTAAGGTTTTTCAGCTTTGCTTCCCTTCCCTGCCAAGGATATTCTCAGGCATGAAATATGTTTTCTTTTTTCTATAATGAGAGAAATAATGTTGATATATCAAATTAGAACTGAAAAGAACTGCTTAGGTAGTTAAAAAACCCTGTTTCTATTGCTTTTTCTTCACCTGATTTCTCATACTATAATAAACTTGTATATAGATTAGAATTTGCCTGTTAAGGGCCTTTACCATTAAAATAATCACCTTTTGATCTACTTCATATTTTGGTCTGGCCATTACTGTACATGATAATTTTTTAAAGAAAATAGAAAACAAACAAAATTAAAAACAAACAAACAAACAAACAAAAAAAAAAACAAAAAACAAATTAGTTTTAGAAATTCTAAAATTGTTAGGCCAGGACATCCTCAAGTCACATACTTATTTGCCAGTTGTTCACTACTCTTTTCATATTTGAAGTGAAAATTATTTTATAATACAGAGTCCCACTAACTAGTGTGAGACAGAAAGAACTACTGTCTCATCATAAGGGGTGAGAAATAGCAATTTTCTTTTGTGCATATCAAATACAGATACTATAAAAAACAAGGTCAAAACAAAGTTATTGAAAAGATTTACGTGAGCACAAACTATTGAAGAATGAATAAAATAAAAAACATTTGCAAAGTTAATGCTCTTTCATCTATTTTCATTTTTCAGAGAAAAATAATGGCTTAAGAACTATATTTCAGTTTATCTGTGGAAGTTTTCAATGTATTTATAATATTGTTAGAAATTAATAATTCATGTTGGTATTATTATTAAATTGCTGCCAACTAAGGATGACTGATAATCATTTTGCCTAAAGGAACACATTCTGGTAGTATTTCTATTTGATATCAAGGTGCCAATTGACTCTAAAATGAAATATTTGGACTCCTCTGACAATTGGTGGGTTTTTAAGGATCTATAGTATCTCATAAAGATTTTGATTAGTTTCTTGCACCCTCCCTCCCAAGAAAATATGCATATATGCAGGCACATCACCATAGTCTGGTCACAAACTGAAAAGTGTTGTCTGTCGATACATCAGGTTTTTTGTCTCTGTTACATATCACTGAAAATTTAAGTCCAAATGGGCTATTAAAATGTGCACTGAAATCTGTGCTAAACCTTTCAGAGTGATTTCTCTGTCTTTGCTTGCACTTGGTACAGTACTAAATCTCTATCAGGGTTATATACAGGAGAATAACAGGGAATAGATCAACGCTAAACTGTCTCAAAATTTTTTTATGGAAATCATATAATGTTCTAATTTAACTTGTAGCACTGTAAGTACAAAAACTGTGCAAGTACATAAGATTTTACTCTGAATGTGACTTAAAACTGGAGATTGTTTTGACACAGAGATGTCAAATTTTAGTATAAAAATGGCAGTTAGTTAAAATGATATTTCCATGCTTGATGTTGCCTTTTGCTGTGTAGTGTTGTTTTGACTTCTGTAGCCAGACCCAGGAAAAATTCTATAGTGAAGTAGAGGGGAAAAGTTTCTTGGTTTAGGGTCATAGGATTAATCTTTCTTTCTTTACCTCATTCACCACTTTAACTCTAGAGTGGTGAATTGCAAAGCAGAGCACAGGGCCTCTGTCCACTGTCACCTGTGTTCAGATCCTCTCCTGTAGCTGAAGTGATGAGGCTGAGCTATTGCAACACGAGTGGTGCTCTCTGATCTGACAGGCCTACAGCAGCATCATGGATTAAGGTTTTCTTGAGCTCTGTTTCTTGATGCTGACCTTGCCTCTTATTTCTTCGTAGTTGTGTTATATTGAAAATATCAAAATGGATGAACAGAAATTAAGCCTGAAACTTTACACAGATGGAGATTTTAATCATTCTGAGTGTTGGAATACTAGTTTTTTCACAGTTGGTGAAAAAACTAGTTGGCAGCAGTGCTTTCTTTAGTCACAAGGGTAGCACACGTGTTCTTGTGTCATTCCCAACATGCTACTTCCAGTTTTACAGTAGAAGCCTGGAAATCACAGCTCATCGTTTTTACTGTTTGGAAATCATCCCCTATCATGCAGGTGACATGTACACAAGATTGATTCTGTGAAACCTCTTTAGGGTGAGGTGAATGATGCTAAATAATTTTCTTTCCAGAATTTTATTTACTGGCTTTAGATGCTGCTCTGGAGGGACACTTTGTACTGAGTTGCAACAAAGTCAAATTAGCAGGTAGTAACAGCCCAAATACCAAAGTCAGCACTGCACACTCTGCTGCTGATCTCTTGTCTAAATAATTTTGACCACTGGGGGCTAAGCCTAACCTCTTCATGTGGCATGCAAAAGAAAGAGGCATTTGTCATTCTTGTGTTTCAAAGAGTGTTTCTGAAAAGCTATCCTGCTTCAGTCTCTCCTTTTTACTACAGAAAAGCACTGCTAGGCAGAGTTAAATGGATTAATTACCTTTTCAGTGTAAGAGAAAAAAAGAAATGAGTCTTGTCTTTATCTCCTCTGATTTCAGAGGCTGACTAGAGGCTTTTCAGATGCGCATATTCCTTTAATGACTTAATCATCTAATTAGGTGACTTGCAAAGGCTATTGGCAAATGAGCAGAGGGTTATTTTCTAATTCCCATGTATCTGTTGATAGAGCAAAGGATTCTGGTATAGTCTCTGTCTTTTTCCCCTATTCAAGGTTCTGGAGATAAAGAGTTAAGATTAAAGATGAACAAGCTCTTTGAATAAGAAATGCAAACAGGCTAAGCATGTGTTATTTTTATTTTAAACCTCTGCAGCTTTTTAGCAACAAAGTTGGCTTAGAGGGTAGGTTTAAACCACTTAAAACAATCCCTCAGTTTTGAAGTTGCCTTTTCAATGCATCCACTTGATACATGCCAAACGGGCCCTAAGTCTTCAGTTGTGTTGAACTCAGGCATTTCACTGTGTGAAAATGGGCCATTAACAAATGTTCTTTACATGTGAATACTGAGTCAAAATACAGTCAGAGTTTTATGATCATGGGAAAGCAGTGCTGCCTAAAGCAAGTACCCAGGAAACACAGTTTTTATCTAGCTCAAGCTCTGGCTTGATGCGACTATTTAATTTGGGATGTGTGGGCTTCATTACATGTTGAGCACAGTATCTGTGTTTACTTGTGGCATTTCAAACGTATCAATTTCACCTTTACAATAAATGCCAGGAAAGCACCGTGCCCTTTGCTGTTGTTTCAAAGTCATGCATTACTGTGAAAATACTACTTACTTGAAGAGGGTAGAGAAAGTTGTCTGAACCATGACTTAGAAACATCAGTGTTAAAATAATTCAGGGATTTTCATGATGTTGCCAGGTATGTTACAAACTCAACAGTAGATTCTTTAGTACAACTTTTGGATATTAATGGTATTTCAGCTCAATACAAACCATTACCTTGAAAATCAATTTAAATTAATCAGAGTAAATGCAATTAGGGAAGGAACTTAGTATTGTGTCTGATAGGATGACTCAACTGTTTGGGAATGTTTGAGCTCAAGGAGTTTTCAAAATCAAAGAGATATTGGTAGTTCATTCTGAGTTGATACAGATACAATGTCCACAGGATATATATATAATTGCATCTTAGTTGTATCATATTATTGCACAAACTTGTAGAGACAGCAGCTATGACAAGTTTCAGTGAATTCTCACATCAAGGAACTCTCCAGCTCAACCAGAATCCATCATCTCCAGCTCATCGTCTCACTTATGGGAAAAGGTCTTTCGATCTTTGATCTGCCTCACTGTGCAGGGGTTATTCATGTTCATTCTTTCCTCTAGACTGTTCATATGGTTTCATCACTTGTGCTGGTCAGTCATTATTCCTTTTTGCAGAATTTGCTCACTGATTTCGCCTTCTTTAAGATATGGTGAAGTGCAATCTCCTAAACTGTTAAAAACTATGGGTTTTCAAGCCACCACAGACTCCACTGACAGTTAACTTGCACCAGGAGAGCCAATTGCCCATTTACACGTGTAAACATTTAATTTGACATACTACCTGTGCATTGTATTCATCCATATTCCTCATCTGTGTCTCAGTTTTAGACAGAGCATGGCTGTGGCACAGTTTCATAACATAGACACTTAGAGTCTAACTCAGCCTCAGCTGCAAAGAGTGACTGTCCAGCCACATTAATCTATCACTCTCATCAGGTTTGTGTATGTTTTTGATGGATGCATCTAAAAAAGAGTCCATTGTGGGGAGCTCAGTGTGGTGGTCTGTGATATCTATCTTTTACATGTTAGAATTTCTTTTCCTGACTGATGAGCTACTAGAAAATAAATTTCTTGGGGTTGTTTTTTATTTTTTGAGGCAAAACTTCTGTTTTTGGCATATGTACTCTGTGTTAAGACTACTTTGTAATAAATTAATGTCAAATCTCTTTAATGTGCTTTTTCTACTGATTTCTGTTCTTCTAGAGAATTCTTATTCATAAATTTGGTGTTTTATTGCTGTGACAAAAGCAGCCACTGCTTTGGAAACATCAAAATATATTGTTTTATTCCAGTTCGTGTTCATTAAAAAACATTTCAAAAGACATGCATGAAAGAGAAATTCCTACTTTTGACTAAATTTAGTATAAGTAATTAGAATGTATACCAGTCAAATCTATTTTGCTTTTGTTAGGTAATGTAGGTCTACAACACAACAAATAATTTAAAAACATTAAAAAAGCTTAGTTGATCTGTGCAGGCACATCTGTCGCTTCTCTTTCATTATTGACATCAGTGGCTTAATATACCATTAAAACGAACTATTTTAAAATATATATAAGACCTGAATCCTGCAGTACACTGACTGATGTCCTATGAATTCCAGCTCAGGCCTCATCAGCCATATGGACTCATATTGCATTGTTCATTAATATTGAATATAAAAGTTCTCAGTGAAAGCTTAGAGATTTCTGCCTCTCTCAGTACAGAAACAGTGTATCTGTGTAGACATTGTGAGTCCTAAAGTCCTGCTCTTTGTAATAAAAAGCAGGGGTAATACTACATTTATACCTTAATGTTCTTAGCAGTAATAAGTTCTCTGATAAATACATCTACAAAATTGTCTGGGAAACAATGCTGGTCCAGTAATTTTTATTTCAGGTCTATCATCAGCTGATGGCACCTACTCTTCCTTACATCCTATCCTGATGATGCTCCCCATCTGAAGTCTGCTTACTACAAATGTTCCTCCATATCCTCCTGTTGATTGCGGTTGCATTTTCAGCCTGCTTTTTGATGCAGGGTGACTCTGTGGCATCCTGTCCACATATGGTAGGAAAGGACACCTCTCATGTCATGCAATTACGCACAGAGATATTGATACTGATAGGAGAAGAGATGAAATGTTTTAAAATGGGTACTTAAACTAGCAATCCCTGTCTTCAGCAGTCAACAGATAAAGCTTTTGCCTGCATTTTTCCTGTAGGTGTATTGGTTTAAAACCTTTTGCTGAGGAAAGTCTTGTTTTAGAGCTATGCATACATATTTTAGCACCTGGAAGAAATAACTTCTCAGATCTTCAGTGCCTATTTGGAGACACAGGCACTGAAATTCAATTGCGACAGGGATGTGAGTGTACTTGTGCTGGAAAGAAGGGTGTACCCAGGTGATCCTCAGGCATGCATATTCCCTGATACTGGGAGATGATTGGGTGCTTAGATACTTTGTGCTACAGGGCCTGAGCATGTCACTAATGCCAAGATCAGTGGGAGAGAAGTCCATCCAAAGTTATTAAATACTTTGACTCACAAAGTCATTAAGCCACAAATCACTGCAAGTGGAGAACCTATTCTAGGGAAGTGCTACTATGTATTTTTTGACATATATGCTGTATTCTCAAGAGTTGTTGCTTTCTGTAGCTTCTCCATAGCTGTCCTTCGTACTCTGCCATTTGAGTCCCGATACGGAGTGCAATGCATCACTGGTCTGATCAAATATGAAAATTCTGGAAGTTTTCAATGTATTTTGTTTGTTTGTTTTTTGTTTGTTTGTTTTTTTGTTTTGTTTTTGTTTTGTTTTGTTTTTTTGTTTTTTTTCTCAAGTATAAACCATACTGGAGTAACTGCACAAGGTCTGTAGCATAATCTGTCTGCCTGTGGTGAACATGCCTAATTTAATGAACCATCATTACTGTACAATCCCAGATCCAAGTATCATAGGGCCATTGCATGCTTCTTGGTGATTGCAAATTTGCAACCAGAATGTCTTCAGTTAAATGAAGTGGTAGAGGTATGCATTTAAATAATTATTGACAGGTAGAATAAAATATCAGCTCACTAACTACATATAGCAAACCTCTGCTCTACAAACAGTTTGCTGACTCTCAGAAGATGCTTGGAAAGTGTGAAAAAGGGTGAAGCATGCCTAAATAAAGATTTTCTTTTAATGGGTTGCTGAGAGTGACACAGGAGAAGCCTGGTCCCCTTTGTTCCCTATTGAGGATCCTCCGAGCAGGAGTAGTCAGACTTGTTTGGAGGATCTAATATCCGATGTGAAACAAGGAGCACATGTATTGTGCCTGTCGCCAGCGGCTCTATTAGAAACAATTGGTCCTTTTCCAAGGCTACACGGTGCGTGATGTAATTCCATTTTCTTCCTGACTGCAGGAAAAGAAAATCAAGTAATTAAATGTGAGAAATCACCAGCCAGGGGGGCCCTTTCTGCTTGGGTGGATTTCTCAACACAGTTGCCCATCTGCAAAAGGTAGAAAATGACACGGGGAAAGTCAGCATGGCATTGGACAAAAGCATGCGACTGCCCATGAAAGCACTGCGTACCAAACACAGTTTGTTGTCAGGAACTGACAAGCCAGCCATGTCCAGCTCAAGTGGCTCTACTTCCCATCGGCTTGAAAAGGCCTGCTGGTGAGGAGACTTTGGTCACAGCGCTATGCTTTGTGCTCCTGGCCCTATTGTCCCAGGACCGCAGGTTCTGGGTGTAAGGCGTCACCAACCCCACCAGAAAGCAACCAGGGGTGTTTGGACTGGGGGTTAGAAATGAGATGGGGGTTTGGGAAGAGGAGGTCCTGAAGAAAAAGTGCCCTGTAGCCAGGAGCAGCCTTGCTCACAACGACCTTGTCTCTCAGGTTTGGTTTCACGGCCTTTTTGCTTGAAAACCCATATTTGCAACACATCTCCCTTTTCTGCAGGCTACAGAACATGTTGGTTATGACATGCATAAAATCTCAGTGCTGGGAAGCATTTATTTGGGTTCAGTGAAAACATGTAGCAGAATTCAAATGTTATGTATGTGAGTAATAGAGTCTTATCATATATACCCTTAACTTTCAGAAAGCCTGCAATGCCTAGAAGTGAATGAAACTCTGCAAACAGGCAATAAACCCACAAGTTTAGTGTGAGAACTAAAGTCTTTTTAGTTCAGTTTGATTACTCTTTTTAATAAGTAGCTTACGAGGAGTCTATCACCTGTTTTTTATAAGCAACTATGTTTGACATTTCAATTTCGTTCTTACAGCTTTTAATACATTTTTTTATCTTGTACTCTTCTACAGATAATTTACTTCCCAGTGTTTCTTTGTAATAGCAACCAGGGCGGAAAAAAGTTCTCATTTATGTGTAAATTTTGTTAACAAACTCATCTACATAAATCACATTTCTTCCCAAGGATTTTCTTGTGCAGTAGCTGCTTTTTCACTTAAGTTAGAACTTTAAAAAAGCTTTCAAAATCAGTTTGAAAGTAAATTACAATGAAAATAAGATCAACACAAACACACACAAAAAACCCCACAAACCACTATTTTTGTTTTTAAAAATAAAGGAGAAAGAATCAAGCCAGTAAAGGGTATTAAGGCCAAGGAGATGCTTTAATGCTTATGTGTTGCCTATAAAGTTTGTAAAGGGCTATAAATCAAGTTACTCCATCCTTGTGTTTTTTAGTAATTGAAATGTGTGATCTTTTGTGTCTTATTTGAGCATACTTAAAGAACATAATATGGGAAAATATTATTCCTTTTATACTTTCATTCCTTGCGACTCTAGATACAAGATTAACACAGAATAGTTTTGTTGCCAGGTTGGCAAAGTTACAGAAACCAGGTTAGTACCTTTAGTTCCATTCCTTTCAAAAAAAGTGTGACTATGAATCCCAGTATGTGTATCTCAGAAGTGTAAGCAAATTCACTGGTGTTATACTGGTCACTGGTACAAGCAACCAGGGCAAGGCAAGGCTGTGTACTGGTGTTGCTGTTACTTGCTCAGAGGTTCATTGGTTCTGACAACACACAAAGGCTCTAGAAATCTAAAATCATTTTGGTAACAACATTTTTTGTTGACCTTAATTTCTGTGTTTTGGCAGTCTAGGGTGGAAACACAGAATGCATGTGATATCACAACTCAGTGCTTCAGATTTCAGTTAATCCTCTGCAGAGTGCTCTGAGCATTCAACAAAGAAGTTTATTTAAGATCATTTTTCCAGATCTCTTAGAATTATCAGTAAATTATTCTATGAGCTGATTTCAAAGAGGGCAGTATCATTTGTCCAATGCCTACTCAATGGTAACAAAAATGGATAATTAGAGAAATTCAGAGTTTCAGGTAGCTCTTCTGATCAATCAATAAAAATGCACCTCTGAGTGACAAAATCATTCCTTCCTGGTAAATACAGCAGAATATGCTTTTTCATGTATAACTTTACTTTGTCAGATATGAAATACTAATGTATAATACTGTGGTGAAAGCTGCAATTTCATATTATTTTTATGTGTGCATAATACTGTTTAGCTTGTCTTAGTATTGTAGCAAGTATTTCCAGTCTAGAAAATTAGAAAGTTCATAATTACCTTGTAAATGCTTTATTAAAAAGTCTACACCCTTTTCCTCTGTAGCCTTCAAAGATCTAGCATAATGACTATCTGGAATGAATTCTGTTCCTTGTTTTAGTAGCAACTGCATCTGTGCATGGTTAAACTTAGCTGTTAAAGCTTACAGAGCGGAATTACTTTTTCAATAACATAAAAATATAAGAGTTTTACTCAGTTCTAATTCAATGTCTCCTTCAGAAAGCAGTTGTGCAAAATGCTTGATCTGTAGAAAGTCAGACCTATATTTTTAAGAAATAACTATTTCACCATGGCAAACCAGTGACTCAAAGCATGTTGTGCAAAGCAAGGATCATAACACTGGCAAACCTGGTAAAAAATTTCACAGTATCAGTCCTTCTTTTAGGACTAAAAGTCATCAGAGGGTCATTAGATTTACTGTAAACATCTTTTGGTTGCTGTAGGAAATGTACAGTGGCTTTGCTGGCAATCTAGGT
This sequence comes from Formicarius rufipectus, assembly GCA_013399695.1. NCBI lineage: Eukaryota > Metazoa > Chordata > Aves > Passeriformes > Formicariidae > Formicarius > Formicarius rufipectus. The sequence continues at coordinate 35,792 of VXAU01004222.1, read as the reverse complement.
TTGGATAAATCAAAGTTTGGTCTTGAAATTCAGGCAATACTGCTCCCTGAGCTAGTACTTATATGTGCTACCTGTAAGCTAAAGTACAGTAGGAAAGAGTGTATCGTGTCTTTCTTTTTAAATGGCTTTCAGTCCTTGTGGCTGTGACTGTATGAACATCCACTGATTATTTGACTGCATTTGTCATTTGCTGGATCAAAGGTGGAAGGCAGGCATAGGAGTCAAATCTCTCTGGAAGCTGTCAAAGACAGTGGATGAGATGTTCAAATGTAAAAGTTAGGACTGCAGTGGCAGATTTAAAACACAGGGGTTTCTGACTTTCATTCTGTATTTCACTAAATGTGGTGTGATATTATAATGATTTTGTGTTACTATATATGTGATGTGAAAATTGATTTGCTAAATGTGGATCATCAAATGTAGCTTCTAAGCTCTGTAGTATTTTGAAAATTTTAGAAATGAAAAGACTGCCTAAATGAAAACCAGAATATCTTTTTCTAACTCTTTAATTTTACCCTGTAGTTTTTGCCAGATGATATTAGGCTACTGAATGATGCAAGGGAATTTAATGTTAATTAAGCTCGTCTTAAAATAAACATTTTTGTGTATTTTACTGATTGAGTGACTGGGATGATTAGATCCTTGAGAAAATATTTAAACAAATGGACAACAGTATGAAAAATCTGACAGTGATGAACTGTAATTAATACAAAACTTTGACCACTAGAACGTGATTTTAGTTCCTAGATTGTTCACTATTGTCAGTGTTATTCCAAACTTGTAAGTGATTTTAAGGAATTTTCTCACAGTTATATTTTTATGTTTTTCCTTTCCAGTGTTTGAAGCTTTCCAAACATTTTCTCATTCTCATCCATGCAAAAATGCATGGATCATTTCCAGATACATACAGCTGAGTAAGAGGAATAACATGTAGAAATTCCAAATGCAAGTTTAAATATAGTGGCTTAATATTCTCAAGGGAAAAATAACTGTGACAAGGCAAAAGTCTGGTGAAGGATAGAATCTAGTTCCTAAAATCTGTTTTAAGAACCTATTAGTTGCCATGTTTCCGGAAGTGATGAGCCATTACTGCTTTTTGTTAAAATTAGCACTTTGAGGGGAAAAATGATGGCTTACCTATATTTTTATTTTGAATTTTTATTTTAGAATCCACATTTTTAAATGATTCCTGCATTCAGATTCCGAATCTTGTGTTAGAACATTTGGATCTAAATGAGTGTCTTTTCCAACAACTGTAAGAAATATATCCTAGAAAAAAAGACTATAGTAGTTGTTTTTCCTTTTTTTGCTGTCTGTGTATATATTGATGGAAACAACTGTTGTTATCCCCAGTTGTGAACAAAATGGGGAAGCCCATTTTTGCTGAACACAGAAAAATAAGGAGATAATATTATTTAATCAGTTTTATTTTCTAAACTCTTTAAAAGTTGGAATGGAATTTATCTTTGGGACAAACCAAAACCCGTATTAGTTCTCTTGAAGCCATGCTTCAAAACTGGCTTCTCGGCCAATTGTCTGCTATTATGCATGCTTCAGCAGAAGGGATTTAAACACTGCTCAGCTCTGCGTCATTTATAGGAGTTGGCATGTCACCTCTGAGCACAAAGAGCTTTCAGTGCTGCACTGAGGTTTCAATGTCATGACTGGTGATGAGCTAAAAGCCTTTGGAAGAGTGTGAAAGAATGAAGTAGAAAACCAGCCATGAGGAAATGGCTTTCTACTTATTTTTATAAATACAATGTTGAGTAGCACATGTACAGTGAATGGAAAGGAAAGGATATCTGCTTTCTGTACGTGGACCATTGTTGCCTGAGCCAACCTTAAGATTTCCTTTTGTTCCTTAGTATGTAATCCAAACTTCTAAAAGACCTCCAGTTTTTGATTCATAATTGTCTGAGTTAAGTTACAGTAAGAAAATGAAAGGCAGATGTCTCACACCTTAAGTCAATCTCTAAGAGTATTTCAGAGCTGTTCAGCATATCCAGGTTTCTGACCTTGCTTGGCAAAGCTTCTTAATTTTCCCACACCTGCAGCTTTGCTGTCCTTTTTTTTTTTTTTTTTTCCCTTCCTCCCCCCTCCAAGAAGTGTAGCTAAAACAAGAAATGCAGTGTGCATGAATAGAGCACACAGTAGGCAATTTGGGGACTCATTCATCACCGCTCAATAGAACTGCTCAGACAGTGGATGAGATAGCAAACTATTTGATTTATTACGTCCACTGTAATAATACATGATTTTAAAAGAAATTAAAACCACAAAGCTAAGAATCTTTATCTTATTTATTAACCACCGATAGAAGTAATAAATGCATACTGCCATTTCTCTAAAAAAAAATCAGTTAGCTGGATCTGTAAAATGTGTTATACATGTTCTTGAGAGGCATGAAAATGTTACTTTTAAAAGAATTTTTTTTATATTTTTAGTATAAAGATGCTACTTCATTTACTTAGTATACTGAATATATATTAAGAAAACACAACAACAGAGATTCTACATATGCTGAATATGGCAAAAGTCCTTGGTCTCATTTTGTTCTTATGGAACAATTTATGTCTCTTGCAACAACAATGAAACTATGAAGGTACAGGATATAGCGATCTGTAATACTATCAGAAATTAAGGGACTCAGAAACATGCATGTGGAAAACTGCAATAATGACTACCAGTGTTATAAACATTTCTTTTTGAAAACAATAGTTCTTTATCTTTAATGGTAGACTTGCATCCATAATATTTTTTTTAAGAGTTCAAAAATTTCAGAAAAGAGAAAGCATGACTTCGACCCTTCCCTTCCCTTCCTCCCCTTCCCTTCCCTTCCCTTCCCTTCCCTTCCCTTCCCTTCCCTTCCCTTGTTTTCACTGCCAAACCTCAGGCGTAGTGAACTTTTCCATGCTCCCTGTCTCCTAAAGGAGCTCATACTCATGGCACCATTTCAAATGGATGGCTGAGAAAGTTCCCTTCTGAGCAAATAAACTGACCATAATAATAAATAGGTGCATTTTCTCTGCATGAGGAAGGCAGTACTGACCAATNCCTTCCCAAACTTTCCCAAACCTTCCCTTCCCAAACCTTCCCTTCCCAAACCTTCCCAAACCTTCCCTTCCCAAACCTTCCCAAACCTTCCCTTCCCACACCTTCCCTTCCCACACCTTCCCAAACCTTCCCAAACCTTCCCTTCCCAAACCTTCCCTTCCCCCTGCCAAGATTTTCACTTCAAATTACACAGTTCACTTTTCACTTCAAATTAGCTTAAATTTAAAATAAGGTGACAGATAAATATCAACAAGAGTATTTTCTTATTAGTCTGAGCCAAACTTATCATTATTTTCTGAGTAAACTGGGGAACTGAAGAGTCATCTTCTTCACAGGTATTTTGGATGAGCAGTGAAACCCAGCAGTAGAAACCAGTATCTGGAAAGCCAATTCAGTCTCAAAGAACAGACACTGTAACTAATGATATGTCTAGTTTGTGGTTATAAGCAAATACATATTACTTTTCATTAAAAGAAAAATTCTTTAAAATGGATCTGTTTTGTTCTAGTAGTTCAAAAGCAACAGAATTAAATTTTGCAAGAGAGAGAGAAATTCCCTGAAGACAGAGACCCATACTCTGTACCAAAGCTAACAGATATTAAAACAGCACTGGTTTTGCCATATGTAAAAAATGCAAATTATATTATAGAATATTTATTTATTGCATAGAGAAGTCTTCATGAATTTTGAACTTCTGCATATTATTTTCTCTTTAGTGGTAAGTGGTGTCCAAGTAACCTTCTATGCAGTCTTTTACCTGAAACTGCCCTGTCATTTTTAAAGGCATACAAATTGTTGGATCTTTTTAATGCTAAAAATAAGTACATTTTTAATTTTCCTTATTTGTCTATTTAAGGCTATTTTTTCTGTATTAGATTATCCATAATAAGACTGGAATTTATCAACATCTTGACATCTATCTTTTTTTACAAAGGAATTTTTTTGAACATTAACAAAAATAGTTTATTTCTGACTGAAAACCTACAGCTGATAACAGTTAGCACAAAATGCACATAAACTATGACTGATATGTCTCATTAAAATGAGTCTCCACAAAGCAAAAATGGTTTTGACTGTTTTCAGGGAAAATGTATTTGGGTAGTTGGGTGACAAGACTAAAAATCTTGTGTTGCCTGTGTTAGAGTGTGTTGTTGCTAAGAGTTAATCCTGCACCCAGTCTTGTCAGTGGTGCAGTAGTGACAGTACTTCTCTCTTCAGAGGTAGAGAATCGGGTGCCAGACCAGAAAATGCACTGTGAGATTGTTGGTACACATGTGTATAATGGATTTGTAGAATGCAAACTTCTTAAGCAATTTACTTCCAAACACAACTAGATCTCATGAAAATAAACTCTTGCACTGCTCACAGAGAAAAATGTCCTGGGGCTACAGCAGGGGACAGGAACTTTTGCTTCATTCTTGGTGTTCAAATTCATAGTTCACCAATCTTATACCTTTGAGGAAATGTTTTTCTTTTTCCATTATTTTTGATTAATACTCAGCTTTTTACAGAAAGTAGTTTTCCTACTGTTTCCTAAAGTAGGAAAAAGTTTTTTTCACTGTTTTCCCAAAGTGCCTTCCTAAATGACTCAGAAAAGATCTTGCTGCTTTGAAAATGCCTTAGAAAATAACTGGGATTTTAATTTAACATGATGATAAGTAGAAAGGTTTCCATGTAAATTCTTTCATGAAATAGGATAGCAGGGAGAAATATGATTGCTTCTTTCACTGTCATATATACAATAAAAACGATGAAAAGAAAAATTGAAGGATTTGTTATCTACCACTTGTTTTTAATCCAATTTGGGGAAAAATATATTTCTCCAGTTTTTCACTGTATGCATTCAGTGGAGTCAAAACTCTCTGTAGGGAGAGCCTTGTGGTCAACATTCCCATTAAAAGTTCTGCACTTGGTGAAATAATGTTTTCCGCAAGTTGTTTTCTGGCATGATCTCTGTTATATCTAGACTAGTTACATCTGTTCATTATTAGTACTTGCTAGACTCCTTTGACTTAAAAGACCACAGTATAATGTAGAAGTGCCCTGCCTTCAGATTAAATAGTGGTTAATGCCGCTTTCTTATAGAAAGAATTAGAATCAATTAACTTTGATTCCCCATTACTTTTTTGGATTTATGCAATGCATATCTTGAATACTCACCTGTATTCAGAAAGCTTAAGAGGTATTGAATTGTTTCATGGGTAGGAACCAACTTCTGCTATAAAAACATGGCATTATAAATGCTGTTTTATGCTGCTGTATTTATAACGGTTTATTTTATGCATACAAAATATCTCAAAAACACATATACAATAACCAGAATTGAGAAGACTTTAGAATTTTATAGATAGCTACTTATGAAAAAGAAGACTAGATTGGACATTCAAGTTGAGTTTATATGGAAATAATTTTAGCTGTTGTACAGGATATTGCTTTTTTTCCTTTGATTTCATTATAAACTAAATAATAAGTTGCATTAAGAAAATTGGCAGTTAATTTGTGAACAGAACTGTAGTGCTTCTTTTTTATTTCAGAATCCCTGAATTTTATTACTGATTGATATAGATAAGAACATTGATCTTGGTAATAAAAGATACACAATTTTAATTATGTACATCTTCACAATATATCTCTCTTACATGTAAAATTGTATGATACAGCATATATTCAATTAACTGATACATATGAACTGACAATTGAATGTTATTTCTAATATAACATGTTCCATATATTTATTCTTTTGTGTAACAGAAAAAACTACACTATGTCTACTTTACAGTTAACCAGTTTTCTACACATAACATCTGTTTACATTAGTAATGTAATTGCTGTGATAATAAGATCATTGATTTAGTATCTAAGGAAATAATCAGTCAGGACATCACATTTGTCTTGCTTTACTTGACAGCCTATCTTCTATACTGAATAGACAATGTCAATTCTTCCCAGTGTTTCAGAGAAATGGAGCAACAAAAAAACCCCGAGAAAGCTCTCTTCTCTTTGCCAACTATTGCCATAAAAATGTTTGCTGCAGCTAACTTGTATTGGACAAATTTAATTTTAACAGTGGCACAAGGCCAGTACACTTCAGAGTAGGAAAATTGTATTTCTTTTGTTATTCAGACAGGATGACAGCCTTATCTTTCACTTGACAGTTAACAGAAAAGGACTGTGAAATACTGAAACTGAAATAAAACAAAGACAAAACTGGGAAACTTAACCTGCCTCAATAGGATTTTTTCTCAATTTTCTAAGCATTTTTATGTCAAAACATATTAACAAAAAATCTACTGACTAGGAGTTAAGATGCAATTCTCAATATTGTAAGATATCTATGTACTTGGATTCACTTCCTAAAATAGCAGAGGAAAAAGTCATTCACAAGTGCTAAAAAATAGAACAAACACGGGTTTATGATTTTTTTTTCCCCCTGAATTTTATGGACAGTGTTGCCTTGATATGTCTGCCTTGCCACAACTTTGGATTTCACAAGCTTTCAAAAATCCATGGTTCATAGATGAGTTCACGGTTTGGAATTGTAGAAGTTCAGGGTGTCTTGATCCTCTGTGATGTTCAAGCTAGGGAGGACAAGTCTGTCCCCTCTCTCTTTTTGCCACCCATGAAGACCAGTGTTCACCACAGGGCCTGTACACAGTGATCCTGAACGACTTTTGTGCCTGGAATTTGTTGCAAACAAGCAGAGAGCAAGATAAATGCCATTCCCTTGTGGAAGTGAATCTTTACTCATCTGTTTACAGATTGCACAACTGAACCTCTATTATATACAAAATCAAACAAATAATACTGCTCTCACTATATAGCACCAATATGTGACAGGAGAGGGGGTAATGGCTTCAAATTGAAAGAGAGTATATTTAGATTAGATATTAGGAAAAATAAATTACTGTGAGGGTAGTGAGGCACTGGAGCAGGTTTCCCAAAGAACCTCTGGAAGCCCCATCCCTGAAAGTGTGTAAGGACAGGTTAGATGGAGCTCTGGTCTTGGTGAAAGGTATTCCTGTTCATGGCATGGGGATTGGAACAAGATTTTTTACGTCTTTTCCAACCCAGGCCATTCTATGATACCTTAAAGTTATTGCTTGTTTTGAATTAAAAAATGCATTTAAAATATTATATACTATGGTGTGTTCTCCAGGAAATGAACTTAAAAAGTAAATTTACCTCACTCCTCATCAACATCAGAAAAAGTTCAGGTTTTGTCTCCTCTGCATTTTGTTTTAACTGCAAGTGGGAAGAAGATTGCCACTGTGGAAGAGTCAGTAGAAATGAAGATATGCAAAACTAAGCCCTTATCATGGAGTGCTAATTACCTATGCAGTAGTTGTACTTACAAGATGAGAGCAACCAAAGACAGGTTGTTCTTTGTTTCCAAACCAGATGCAGGGTTGCAGAAGTGTGGCCTCACAGCTCATCTAAATTCTGAATTCCGGCAGGCTGGCAGCTGCTCCTTTTCTGCTGATGAAGAAGCACTGACAAACATCACTTTTGGGTTTTTTTCCTTCTTTTTCCTCCACAAAGACCTTCTTGATGACTTGTATTTGTAAGCTCAAAAATGGGCACTTCCTGCTCAGTGTTTTTAACTATGATTACTAAAAGGGAGGTATTGTTAGACTGAAAGAGAGAGGCAGAGTCTGGATGAGATGTGCTGGGGGGTGTAATCATATGCCACACAGTTATTGATGTATCACAAAAACATATCAATTACATTTGAACAATATACCTGCTTTGTTTTGGGTTTGGTTTTGTTTGTTTGTTTTGGTTTTTTTTGTTTTCTGTAACTCCTGGACACAAGCCTTGTAAGGTCTCTCCAAAATGAAGTCCTTTCTTGTCAGACAAATGAAGTCTATTCAGCTCTGGCCCCTTAGGAGATTGCTGGCAGAGTTCAGACCTGACACAGGTCCAGACCCCCTTCTGCTCCACATAAGGAAGAAAATCTGTGTTTCTGTTTTAATTTGAGGCATAGTATTCTAGGTGTCTTGATGTTCTTCCATTTCTCAGGAAAAAAAAAATAAATTCAAAAGAACATGTTGCTAATGCTGCCCAAAACAATAATTTTGAATCCAGAGGAGGCCATGAAGATGCTCGGAGGGCTGGGCCCTTCTCCAATGAAGATAGGCTGAGAGAGTTGGGGTTGTTCAACCTGGAGAAGAAAAGGCTCCAGGGAGATCTTAATGCTGCCTTCCAGTACTTAAGGGGGCCTACAAAAAAGCTGGAGAGGGACTTTTTACAAAGGCATATGGGGTTAAGACAAGGCTTTAAACTCAAAGTAGGTTTAGATTAGACATAAGGAATAAATTCTGTAGTGTAAGAGTAGTGAGACACTTGCACACATTGCCCCAAGGAGTTGCAGATGCCCCCTCCCTGGAAGTGGTCAAGGCCAGGTTGGATGGGGCACTGAGAAAACCCATATACTGTAAGGTTCCCTGTAGTGGGGGGATTGGAATTAGGTGATGTTTGAGGTCCCTTCCTACCCAAACTGTTCTATAACATGATTCTATAAAATGTGGGTGCTTATGAGTATTGCCTCAGGGTGGGCAATGTGCTGCTGTGGTTCTACATTCACTTGACATCTGGGAGAGATTTAGTAGGGTACCTTCATGTTAAGAGCTGCATATCAGTTGAACTTCCCAGATGTACTTGTTCCAATCCCAGCTGAACATTTTTTCTCCTCTAATAGCATTTTCCTTTTGAAATGAAATGAAGATTTGGCAGTATGTGAAGTATTGTGTATTTGTCACCATGCTAAACAGCTTTCCAGTGATCTTTCCTGAAAATGGGTTATCTAGTTTGAGGTACATGCGCAAGCTAAAAATGAACATCTGCTATATGGGTAGACTATGTATATTGAATATTTATTTATTTATTGATATACATGCACAAGCATACACAAATATTTCTGTAATGTAAATATATATATTTGTCCAAATCAATATATATATATATATTTAATTGATTTAAATAGATTTATTTCATTTTAAATGTTTTTTCTGAAGAAAGTGTGCCTACTAAAGCAATTTTATTGAGGTACAAATAAGTGAGACCTGAGATTCTGCAGTATATACACACCAACAGATTTAGAAACTGGGATTAGAACATGAGTTTTCCTCCTGCTAGTTTGTACGTACTGTAATGGTTATTCTTATTCATGTGACAAGGGAGTTTAGAAGGTTAAATCAAACTAAAAGATATACATCAGGATACCTGTACTGGATAGCTGATAGTAGCTTAAACAGTAGTGAAATATGGCTAATGGTACTAGCCAAAGAGGGTAGAAGGCATCTGGATCCAATGCCCATCCTCTGAAGGTATCCACTCTGATTGCAAACAGGTTATACCTAATGATTTCCACACAGGAAAATTCTGGAGTAATATAAAATTTAACTGTTTGTTTGTTTGTTTGTTTGTTTGTTTGTTTGTTTTAACCTGACCTTTCCTCTGAGAAAAAGAAAACTAGTGGAAGAGCAGCTCTAAGAAGAGACAACTGGGGAACATCTGTGGAATAACATATCTTCAGCACAGAACAATGAAGGTTCACTAAGTGAAAGGCCTGCATTAAAGGTACTTGTCTTCTCCTACCTGAGCAGAAACACTGGAGGGGAATAGTAGAATAGGAGATGAGAAAACAACTTTCTCCACCATTTCGAGATGCGAGATGTGTTATGCCAAATTCTGTTTGCCTATTTGCCTCAGAGCAGATGAGTTCTTCTGACAGTCATCTGAGTATCACTGGTGGTTTTTATTATCACCAATCACCAGATAAAAGACAGGAAAGTAAGTATTGTGCTGATTTGGTAAAGTTTTATGCTTTTTGTGTAAACTTGTTTGAAACAACTTAGAATTATTTTTTATTCCTTCTGTTTCTTTCATACCGTCTTTGTAAAGGTTCTCTGCCTCTTACTGGGCTTTTGCTTACAGCTGCACTTCTCTGTGTGAAATTAACAAGAATTCCTTTCAAATAAGGCAAAGGATGCAAGGTATTCTAGGATGTTCTATATTAAATCAGGAGGCTGTGTGGTTAGTGTTGATAGAATAATAGAAAAATTTTATATGCATGCTGCAACTCTTACTTGTGGGTGGTTTTACACTTTGAGAACACCTTTTCAAAATTGTAGTCCTGGGAGACCAAATGACATGAAGATGATGGATTGTTGGGCATATCTTGAAATGAGCAGTGCCTGTTCTATTTATGAATATAACAATCTTCAAGGTTAGAAATGAAAGCTGAAAAATCAGTAGTTAAAGCTGTTCAAAGTAAAGGAGCAGTTATGGAATGGATTTATGTATAAGCTGCTTCATATATCACTACTTGGTGCGTAGTAAAATTTGAGTGTAGGTGGTAGTAACCATTTCAAATAGCCATGGTGATTTGTATTTCAGTCACTGAGGTCACATTGACTGGTCTGGGAACTCTTTGAGGCAAAATTAAGAGCATCTTTATATTTTATCTCCTTTCGTTAAAATCTACTAAAAATTAATATGCCACTACTTGTAAACTCCACTTTTTAAAGAAAATCAGGCTGAGTGTTACAGGAGTTTACTCCTTAAAGCTTCTGACCTGATGTCTTGTATCAGTCAAACACTTCTGAACTATCTCAAATAGCATTTTCCATCCTTACTTTTGCTGGCTGTCATGGAAACAGCCATGCACCCTGTTATAAAGGTACTGTAATACTGTTGGGCCCTGCACAAATCACATTAACAGAGGAGTTGGAATCAACTTAGGCATAATAATGGTTGTAGCTTAGGGAAATAGCCTCTTGTCTCTTGTCTAAACAGCTCTGAGTCTGATCACTTCCTGGGACACAGGAAGGAAAGCCATCCTGAGGAACACCTTGCAATTCTGCAGTGAGGTGATGAAAATGACAGGCATGAAATCCCTGCATTTACTATGAGCTGGAGAGAAGTTTCCCTCTGAGATTTCTGATTTTCAAATGGCACAACTTCTTCCATCCAGTGTCTTTTTTACGGGGTTCAAGTGCTCGTGAAGAAATTAGAGGTACAAAATGCTACACCACAGATATCTCCTTCTCACAGTACAGAGAAAAGTCACTACCAGGTATTAAAATTGCTTGGCAATGTCGACTATTAGTCTTTCCTCCTGCAAATACCATCTTGATTGTAATCAGCAACAGGAGAAAAAAAATGAGCATCTCTATGGGGTAGAGTTTATTTTATCTTTTTCTTGTTGTGGGTTCATTTTCGTTACAGGCATTTATTAACTTTTACTTTTGTTTGTGTTTTTTTGGTTTTTTTTTTGGCATCAAGAATTGTATGGTTTGTTCCAAGAAAAAAAAGAAACACCTGAGAATGGAGAACATCCTCATCCCCTCTCATGAGGAATATCCACAGCTCTGATTTTAACTGTCACTCCAGCAGAAATCCTGGAATTTTCACTCTTGCACCCTCTCCTCCTACTTCTATTGAATGAAATGGCAGCAACTGCTCCACCATTAGGATCAATATCCCAGCCATTATGTTGGCAAAAGGAGCAGCAAATCACATTTACGTGGATTGTCAGATTCATTATTATAAGCAGATGGCAGTCCTTGCACTACAATGCAGCTGAGAAAAGACTGACATCATTTCAAATTAAAATCTATAATGCTAATACACATCTCTAACTCTTTGTACAGGGCCAAGTGCATTAATCTTCTGAATGATTTGCCAATGTGTGCACTGCTTTAGGTGTTTTCAGTTGAGTAGAGCTAAAAGGAAAGCTTTTAACTGGGAATGGTTAACATTTATTCAGAAAGATTGATAAAAGTTAACATGCAATTTTCTTTACTAGTAGCTCGCTAAGAGGGATTAATGGGACATTTTGAAGAGAAAATGCCAATTTCAGAAGGCCAGTTTAAGAAATGTGTTAACCACTGTGGAGAAAAATACATTACTAGCATCTCCCTTATCATAAAATGAAGTAGGGCATTTTTTAAAGTATGGTAGAATCATCTCAGTATGCAAAGAAATTTCACTTGTTGAATGTGAATAAAAAAAATGAAAAATTTTATGATAATTTGACTGTCAAAATTTTGAAAATTGAACATAAGTCCAGTCTTTTAATACATCTAAAGTGGAAGACAGTTCCTAATAAAAAAGAGTTTAAATATTTCAGGAATGGCTTTATCTGCAGTGTCTCAACAATATACCTGACATCATATTTCCAATAGCGTGCTCTAGAATATCAGAATTTCATGCACAGTTTTGAAGGATGCAGAGGCTGATTCCTCCATTCTTCCACCTTCCTCCAAAAAAGATAAATGTAAGAGAGAATATTTTCTGGTGAATGAGGTATGGACAGAGTTTGCCACCAGGCTGCCTAATCATGAGAATGCTTTTGCTTCCAGAGGAATATTTGCATAGTTAGGGGCTGTCCTGTACTTCTGCCTGCAAGCAGGATGCTGAATAACCTCACTTTGGAAACCATGTTATCACAATGGCCATTCTGAGTTAAATACTCTTCCTTTTGGAAGAGCTGATTAGGTGAACTTCATTATGCTGATGCAGCTGGTTGGTTTCATAGGGCAAACAAAATGCCTATGTTTTCCCTAAAGGAGATTGTTTTAAAATATCCAGATTAACCACAAAGCCATAAAACGCAGGAATCCTCCCATCAAAACTTGATAAATATATATGTCATTGAAGACATTCTTAGCTTTGCCAAAGAAGTAAATGAAAATATGAAGTTAAAATGTTTTGACCAGATCCAGGTAGGATCTTTTGTGCGGTTTACTGCTATCCAGAGATTTCATTTCAAAGGAAACAGTGCCTACAGATCTAAAATACGTATTGCCTTCTCTCATGTGTTAACATTTGTTTTAGCAGATCTCTGGGATGTGAATTAGTTACTTCTTTAAATGTATCATTGATGTTCACTTTTTTTTTTTCCTGAATTTTTTTTATTATTAGAACATCTGAAGCCAAATATATCTGTATTTCATTCATGTTTGTTCACCATAATGACAAAAACTGATTTCTTAATGTTTTCTTTTTATTTTTTAACTAACTGAACTCTAAAACCTAGTTTGGTTTGCCCAAATCAGTTATGTGGAGCAATAAGAAGTAATATTTCACTAATGTAAGCAATATAAAATAGTTAAATAATTTTTTTTTAACCTAGATTTAGATTTTTTCTGAGTAAGGATTGATTTCTATTACAATGAATAAAAAAGTACCAAAATACTAGAAAAATAGGTTTTTTTATATGTGAAGTAGCTTTAAAACGTACAAGATGGGAAGCCGCACAACAAGATTCAGAAAAAGATAATTGAAAAAATTATGTAATTTTCCAATTTTTTAAAAATAATGTCATTCAAATGAAAGATACATGCACAATTTCAGCTGCATGAGTCTGATCTTCCAAAAAATGTTATTGTTTCATGAAATATTTGGTGTATTTGAATCTTCCAGTTTATAAGAATGCTGGAATTAACTGATTAGTATAAGAACATTAGGTCAGCATTAGCTCTGTGGCAATCAGAGAATAAATCAATAAGAATTCTGAAAAACTAAAAACTTACCAGTGTTTTGATGTGTTGAGCAGGGCTCATAGACACATTTGAATCTTTTAAATCCATTTTTTTAAAAGTGTTTTGCAAAGTATTCAAGTACTAAATCCCATGCACAACTTTCAGCTTTCTTTTTTAGGGATTACAGAAGAAAACAGGTACAACCAGGTTGTGAAGGATATTGAAATTTATGGTCCTGTTCACATAAACTGCATGAGTTGCATCTGATATTTATTTAAGAATTTCTTTTCATAGAATAATATTTAAACTGCTTAATTGATGAATAATAGCAAGAGATGGGGAACATGTAATTTACAAATTGAAAAAATGTCTTAAAAGTTTTGCAGAGTATTTGGAACTTTCCCACAACAGTCTTTAAATAATATATTCCAAGCCATAGATTCCATTATCACTCGTCTCACATATGTACTGCTGCACTACTCAGTGACTTGATTTCTCAGATACACATTGCAAGTGCAGTGCACACTAACATTCCTCACTCTGTTCTTTAATCAAGTTAAATACAAAATACTGCTGCTGAAGTAACAAGTCTGAATAATGCCCAATCAATGTTAGCTCCAGAGCTTATTTTAGAATATGGCAATTCTCACAAGTGATGCTCAGCTACACAGTTTGAAAGCTGTAGCAGTTTGGTAGTAAACTGTCACTTAGTATTTTCTGAATACATGGAATAATAGACCATTTTTAATCTGTGGCTGAAGATACAGGACACTTTTACGAGTTGTGTGTGCCTCACGTTCAATCCAGGCCCTATTGTGTACGCTTCTTTTCCCATCCCCCTTTCCTTTGCTTGCATTGCAGTTTGTTTTACTGACTGAACACTTAAAGAGATATCTACTTAAGGATGTCAAAAGGTGTAGTAAATGGGAGGCAGACCACTGGGAGACAAAATAGGGAGGTCATTCCGCCTGACCTCCTCCTGTTTTTTCCCACTAAGAAAACTGCTGCTCAGCGGACTTAAGATTGAGAGACAAGGCAGAAAACCAGCAAAAACAGTATCAACTCAACCTGTTTGATACTGTGCAGTCTAGTTGCTAAAGGTTTTGCTTCATGCTGGTCTACTGTTGCAGTAATTCACTTTAGAAATGCAACAATATATTATTTTTTCTTTGTTATTCACCCTGCATCCAGGTTGAGTAAGTGAATGGAAATTCAGTGATCAAGTCGTCTCTGGCTTCTATTAGTTATAAAGAGATTAATTTCAGCAGTTAATCTAAGACTCTCAGTAGCTGATGGTTTTGTTGACATTGTAAAGAGGATTTTGTCTTTAGGGGATATACAATGCTTCTGTAATTTCTTGTTGTGGCATTAACATTTTGGGAAGGAAATTCCAGCCTTTAACCTCACAGCTATATTGATGAGGTGCAAATTGATTTCTTGTGTGTATTGAGTCTCTGAGCTGGGCAGAAGGGTCCCAGAAGTGAATATTTAGTCAAGTGTAAGTGGATGTCATATTGAAGAAAAGCAACAAGTGTACTCCCCTTACAGGTATTGTGTATCTTCTGTTGCCTAATGCCGGGCAGATCATGTCCACTCTGACAGTACTTTCTTTTGCTAATCAGTAGAAATGAGGAATATCTTCTGCATTGGAGTCCACTGTAACTGAGAGACACCTCTGTTCTGTGGACAGCAAAAACTTCATTCCTCTAAAGTGAAAGTTAACCATAAAATCTTCAGTCTAAAGAGATGATTCAAAGGCATTTGTAGGTGCTTCCCCCTAGTAAATTTCTTTAATATGCTGAAGGTCACTCTGCAAATATCTGTTTTTTTATGAACTTATATACCTTTTTTATTAACAAGGTATATAATTTACCCATAAAAGAACGGAAGAGGGACTTACCCTAAACATATATCAGAAAATCATTTTTAAAAAGTCCATATACTGCCAAGCAAAGAGAAAAGACTGTCATTTTAAAAAAAAAATCAAATTACCTTTTGGCAAACATGCACACTGAAATTCAACCTCAACTTATTTTTATTAGTACTACTCTTGTTACTTAAGTTTTGCATTAAATATACTTTGCTCTTTTATATTTAGGTACAACTAAAAGGCACAAATTTTAAATTTGACAGCTTTCTGAGAGGGAATATATGCAACTGAGAAAAAAAGGTTTACAGTGTCACAGGTTAAACACCTAAGAGGCAAAGCTGGTGAAAACACCAGTAAATGAGTGTAAGGTCTAACCAAACCTTGCCAAGTGAATGATTTTGAATGAGATACTTCTTTCTACTGTGTTGTAATTACTAATTTTCTCTAGTGGAAATTACTCAAGTTATGTTAATTTGATCTATGTCAATATCTCTGAGAGAGAGCTCAAGTCCATGATTCTGGGATTATAAAGACACTAAAGTTCTACAATACAAAGTAGAAAGAGTCTTTAAAAGGCAATGGAAGTGGGAAAAAAAAAAGAAACCGAAAGAAATGCACAGGGCATTTATAGCCTAAGTAGATTCTTGTCATGGATTTTATTCTAACAGGTTTGTAGGTTTATTGTTTTGTTTGGGGTATTTTTGGCTGGTTTGGGTTTTTTTTGATTTTTTTTTTTTTTTTTTAGTAAAGGCAAGAAATTCTTGGGAAATGACTAATCCATAGTGTTTTGTGAATAGGACTTCTAATGCAAACTTACTTGTCCTTAATTGTGAAAAATAATAGCAAATAGACAATGTTTGGAGTTCAACTCTACCTTCACGAAGCCAGTAAAACAAAACTTTAAACGTAACCAATCTACTTACGTTCACTCTTTGTAAATGTCAGTGACACCCCACTGCCAGTCCTTAGTTTTTCACATCAGCTATACAGCTCCATAGCTCCCTTCCCCTTTCCTGAGCTTGAGGTCTTTCTATGATTTATTTTCACATATATAACTTAAAAGAATGAATAGGTGTATATTATTTTATTAATTTTCTGAAAATTTCTAGAAAAAAATAAGATAGAAAAATCTAATGGTAAAACAGTAACTATGGTGCTGGTTTTATATTCATAGAGATGATTTTAATCAAGTGCCATATAAGGAAAAGCAGAGAAAAATAAGGATTAAATACAAGTAGAACTGCACCAGAATTGAATGTTTCAACTTGTTCACTTGAGGAGCCAGAAATATTTTAGTGCAAGAGTACACAAGACCTTGTACACACTTATGTGGACAGGTTTAATTCCCCATCCTTAATATTGCTTTATGTAGTAACTTTGAAAGCAAACTTTGCCAGTTACAAATGGTAGAAAGTTATCTTCATAATTTAATACATTCATTAAAAGTTTGTTTATGATTTAAAAAACTCTCTTCTCATTGGGATCCTTAAATTTAGGAATGTAAGGCAAATGCACCGAGCATTCTGTAACACAGGGAAAGTTCATTTCTTAAATGGAAAGTAGTTTTTCAATTTTACTGATTCACTAGGTAGTTGTTGTCCAGTGGGGGGTCTCAAACTGGGACGGGAGGTGGGGAAGGCAGGGCTTATTGGATAAAGAACTGCAAATGAGAATGATAGATGTGCTTTAAAGATAGCCATCTATGCCAACGTCCAAAGGTGCTGAACTGGTGATCTTTTCTCACTTCCTCCTTTTTCATTTCTGATGATACACATTTGCAAAAGTACAGAATTTCCAGTGAATGGCAAAGTGGGATGCAGACAAAGGTTTTCCTTACTAGGAAGGTGTCTAAGTTTAGAGGAAATTAAGAAAGTTGTTGGACTAGAGACCAAAGAAGGAGACAGACCTCCTTTGGACTCAACCCAAAATTTAATTAGGGTATGATAATAGCAAAGATAACAGTTCTTAACCACAATATATCTATATCTATATATATCTATATAGAGATATATCTATTCAAGAGAAAACAAAGCAACCAGAACTAAATGACCAATTTGTGGGACAATTCCCTTTTGAAACTCTCCCCCCACCCCCCCCTCCAGCCCAGAGCAGTCTCTGCTCCCGTTGGGCACAATAATATTTACAGACAGCAGGTGGCTATGTTGCTCCTCAGACGATGCAGTGCTGCCCACCGGGGTTGGGGGGAAAAGGTTTTGGTGTGTCCCTCTTAGATAGTTGCTGTAGAGTCAGTGCAAAGGCGCCACACAGAAAAGGAGAAGAGAGCTGGGATCCTCTTCCCGTGAGCAAAACTCTCTCTCTTCTAGTCCATGGTTGGAGTAAAGATGTCACTCTGAGCTGGAGCCGCCAATGCTGGGAGCCCCTCACACCCAGACCAGCAACCGCTGGCCCTCTCAGGAAGCCTGACGCAAAAGTCCCCGTTTAGCAAGTCTATCTCTCCCTCTGAGGCACTGGGAACTCTAAGAATCCAGGGAAATGGGAAGGAGACCAAACTTGTAGGCAGAGGTTCCCCTAGAAGCTTCTCTCCCCCTATCTCCCCAGCAGTCCTCTCCCTTCCCCCCCAGCCAGCCGAAAACCAAANCAGCAAGCCGAAAACCAAAAAGTGCCCCCTTCCCTCACCACACCCCAGTGAGTTACCGATGCTAAGTAACCCCCTTTCAGCCATAACCTACCCTTTGATATCTGCAGTGGGAGAAGATCAGGGCCCTTAGCTCCTCATTTGTTGGTAGGGGAAAGGAAAATTCTACCTGCTCCTAAGCAAACTATAACAGAAGGGATGAGCATGGTGTAGAGTGAAAAGTTCATTGTATGATGGATGAGCCAGTGAGTATGAAGGTCACTCTGTCAATGGTACACAAGAGAGGATTATGGCTGACAACAGCTCTAAAAAACTGGTAACTAGATTGTTAAAAAAAAAAAATGCAGTAATAGAGAGTTGTAAGAAACTTCCCCAACTTTGTTATTGCAAGAGGATCCCCAGGACAAAAAGGCTGAAAGGTATTTGGATATCTTGGGGATCATTTCAAAAGTACAGAGTGATTGCTGCTTTGAAGACTAAGATCATATTTATCACTAAGAGACAAAGAAATTCCAGCCCAAAACAACACACCAGAAGCTCTACGTCCCATTCTGAAAAGAAATCAAATCCAACCAAACCACAAAATAAAATAATGTTAATTTTAAATAAACCTCTGGGAAAAAAAAATAAAGAAAAGAAAAAGAAGTTTTATAAGATACCTCAAACTACTGTGTTTTGAAATAAAATAAAGGACTCCTATTAAGATTAAAATTGTACAAAAATACTCTTGTTCTCTTTAACAGATTGTCTTTTAAAGTCACTCAGTTAGTGTTCTAATAAAAAATGACTGTAGGCATAGCTCCCAAAGTGACCTTCAGATGCCCTGGTATTTGCATATTTTATTTTCTGTCAACTTAAAAATAGTATAAATTAAACTGGGTTATTATGAAATGTTAATCTCATTAACATTATAAAATCTAGAATTTAATTAGCACTTTATACCATTTCTGACTTGTTTTTCTTTCAAATGAAAACAATTTTGGGATGCCTGAATGTTAAATTGGCTAAAATTGGAATGCAGAAAGTGTAACATTTAATACCATAAAATTTCATTATGATTCAATCATGTTCTAAAAATGTTTCATTTGAAATCCCTTATTTTGTAAAGTAATTTATCTTGAAAACTTGAGCAAATAATATATCATATTTCTGTACAAATATTTTCCCAAACAAAAGAACACAGTTTTAAATAAAAAAGTCACTCTCAAGTATACACCATCTTTTTTCCAGCTAAACAGAGGCATATACTGGAACATTTCCAGGCACCCACCAATGTGAATATATGCCAGAAGCAATATTTTCCATCCATATCAAAGTAGTGTACTGGATAGTGTTTTTACACTGACTTAAAACTGTGATAACAAGCCTTTTCAGATATGCCATTTCTTATATGAGGTACCCTTCATTTAACCAAGTGTTCAATATTGCCAAATCTATAAAGTTAAATTGCCTTTTTATAAGGTAGAACCTTACCTGTTGGATAAAGTATATGCAGTGAGGCTTATAAATGCTCATAAAGGGAAAGTATGGAAGGTAAAAATATCCATTACCTTTTGGAAAAAGGATGATTATTTCAAAGAAAGTGCCAGCAGTGGGAGACATATAATAATAATTTAGGAGGGAAAATAAAACTGACTTTTTCCCAGTACCACTGTTAATACAACTACTTCTTTTATATTAATTAAAAAGTGTTTCTTGCTTGCTATATATTTTTAGTTAGAAGCCAAGTATTTTGTTCTTTATAGCAAAGACTGGACTTCAACCAAACTGGGAGCAAGTGTGCTGTGGAAAGGTATTGGGAGAAACTTTGTAACATAGTGTCTCTTAATGAAGGACAAATTCATTTAATAGATCTTCCTGTAAAACAACATCTGTTGGTAAATTGGCCAGTGGAATTACTGTGGGTGAAGTTCACTTTTGTGTACTGAAATGGCACAGCCAGACTTTTGAGTTGAGTTAGACTTTTTATCTACCATTAAGATACAAATAAATAGCTCAAGTGCTTTTTTATAATATACAATACTACAGTTTCTTACACTGATGCAAGCACCTAAGAAGATCTTAGAAAACGAAAAAGCCAGTGCTTAACATTCCAAAGCTCACCTCTTTATCAACATTTGGAACTACTTCATAACAAATAATTGTTTACTTTAATCTGGGTGGGTGACAATTGTGAGTGCATTGTACCATTTACTTTTTCTCCAAATGATCTCAGTGCCATTTGTTCTACATCAGTGCCCCTGAATGGCTTTATTATGTAAGCCTCCTCAGATACCGAACTTTTCCAAATTCACCTGACTATGAAAGTGGGATAGTCTGTCCTACTGATGGACAGTCTCCAGTAACTGCACTTCAGCAAGCAGTGACGATAGTATTACATGACTGTTTTATGATGTTTAATGTCTGAAGCACAATTAGTTGTCCCAATTGGATCCATTTAGGAAGGGGAGCGATGACAAAATTTTCAGGGATCCAAACAAGATTAAGAGCTCTCATTTGTAAGGTAATCTTCAAAATTGCCAGATTGGATCAGGTCCTCTATTCTATTTAGGGATTTGTTAGAATAAAAAGAACTATTGTGATTAACTAACCTGACTATGCAAAACAGAGATAATAGGACTGGCAAAAAAATGGTTCACTGTGAATGAGAACAGATCAATTTTAGGGGAAAAGTCCAGTCTCAATTTTCCTGAATAAGTGTATTGGGTTTGCATTGCCACATTTTGTAACTGGAGGGGGAGGCGAGGGGAAGAGGGGTGGCTTCTCTAAGAAGCTGTTAGAAACTTCTCACATGTCTGAGACAGGCAATGCAGCTGGCTTCAGGATGGACCCGCCACTGGCCAAGGTGAAGCAAATCAGATGGGGTAGTACCTCTTCTGTGATAACTTATTTCAGAAGCCAAAATAGTTAATGCTCAGAGAAGAAAGGGATGAGAATATGTGAGGAGAATCCCTAAAGGTCACATGAGGAGGGGGAGGATGTTCTTCAGGTGCAGGAACTACAGCCCATGGTGCAGACTGTAGTAAGGCAAGCTGTCCCCCTGCAGCCCATGGAGACCTATGGGGTTGCAGAGATCCTGCAGCCCATGGAGTAGTCCCATGCCAGAGCAGATGGATGTCCAGAGCAGACTGCAACATGGGAAGCCTGTGCTGTGATTCTGGCAGGACCTGCTGACCCATGAAGAGGAGCCCATGCTGGACCACGGGTTAGAGTGTGAGGAGTTCTCTCCCTGAGGAGGAAGGAACAGCAAAGACAATGTGTGATGAACTCACCACAGACCCCATTCCCTGTCCTTCTGAGATAATGAAGGGGAAGAGGTAGAGCATTCAGGAGTGAAGTTGAGCTTGAGAATAAGAGAGAGGATGGTGGTGGAATGTATTCTCTAATATTTGAGACCTATTTTTCATTATCCTACTCTGATCTGATTGGTAACAAATTATTTTCATGATTAGAGGCTGTTTGACCCATGACAGTAACAGGTGAATGATCTCTCCCTGTCTTTATCTCAACCCATGAGCCTTTTGCTATATTTTCTGTCCCTTGTCCTCATGAGGACGGGACTGACAGAGTGAACTTGGTGGGCACCTGACATCCAGCTGAGGTCAAAACTATCACAGTAAGCTTTAAGATAACAACACACTAACTCTGGTAAATCCAGGAATGAGTTGAATTTGATTTAACCTATGAATCCTCTGAGAATGATGAAATCTTTCTGTGCAATTCTGTGTTTCAATAGGCAGCATAACTCATACCAATATCACAAGCTTGAGCACCAAAACATCTTTTGTTTCCTTTCTTTTGGTTCAAAGGCTAGGAAACTGGCATCATTCTTAAGCTGGTCAGTAAGAATAAATTATTTTTTTATTCTACTACCACCTCTTTGGGATGCTGTCCTCTCTGAAATATGAGGACCTCCTTCCCTCCTTCCTTCCCTCCCTTCCTTCCCTCCTTCCCTCCCTCCTTCCTTCCCTTCCTTCCTTCCTTCCTTCCTTCCCTCCCTCCCTCCCTCCA